>CM022399.1:32659759-33259759 GCA_011833715.1 Carcinoscorpius rotundicauda | reverse complement strand
CAAAACTACACAAAGGCTACAAGTGCTGATTTATATAAATTTAAATTCACTGCTTCGCAGTAAAATCAGAATGTTATTTGTTGTTTAATGTATTTGTTATGTGAGGTTGAGTACGTTACATAAAAACGATTTTCGATATAGCTATTTACATGACAAACTCCACCAATATAAAGTCGCTGTGGCACAGAATGTATCACTTTGACGGCCCGTATGGCCAGGTGGTTAGGGTGCTCGACTTGCAACCTGAGGGTAGTGAGATTAAATCTCCGCCACACCAAACATGCTCGTCCTTTCAGCTGTAGGGACGTTGTAGTGTACGGTCAATCCCACTATTCATTGGTAAAAAGCAACCCAAGAAGTGACGGTGAGTGGTGATGACTAGGTTCCTCCCTTCTTGACTTACGCTGAAAAATTAGGGACGGCAAGCGCAGATAGCTCTCGTGTAGGTTTGCGCGAAATTCAAAAACAAATAAACAAATTGTATGTAACAGCCCTTTTTAACACGAAAGAATCGTGTACCTAAACCATAAATAACCGAAACGTTTGGAGGACGAAACAAATTTTAATGTTATTCTGTATAAAAATATACCGGTTATTTCAGTGAAAGCAGCACCTGTGGTTCTCTATGTAATCTGACTCTTTGTTGAAATGGGCACTGGGAAACGACCGTCCCTGTAAATTAAAGAGATTTTGTGAAGCAAGAAGAAAGTGGAAATGTGCTTTTGAAAAGACAACCCTTCAACAGAGCATTTTGTAAGTGTGTGTTTTCTTATAGCAAAGCTATCTGTTGAGACCACCGATGGGAATCAAACCTCTGATTTTAGAGTTATAAATCCGTAGACTTTCCGCTGTACTACCGAAGGATCCTTTTGTAAGTAAAACTACCCTGCTGAACTGTTAACAAGTCACGCGGACGTGCTGACATGGACTATAACGACGTGGTGAGACTCCGACATTAAATTCTGTTTTTATTCTTAGAAAACCTTTTTCTTACATCCTTGTCTTTCTGATTCTCGAATTTAATGATACTCTGCCCATCCTAAGAACACATGTGTCTGTTAATCCTTAACAGGAAAGTTAGAAAAACAGTATAAATCAAACTTTAAATGTTTCTCTTTTATTGAAATATTCAAGGACGTTTTATTATATTATAAAGACCGATGTAAGCAATAACCGAATGTTTTCCTTATGCTGTTAATTAGCGCTAACCATTTTATCTATAAAAATATTAAGATACACATAGCTATGCGTTAATACACATATATGTATATATATATATATACGTCCTACTCAAAATCATTATGGAACAGACATTTATCATTAAAAATTAAATTGCGTTTTACTTCAATAACCTACAAATCATTAGTACTGTGTCAGTTTCACGTGTTTTTGTCATAATTTACGACATTTTAGTACATTTCAGATCGTTGCAAGTCCATGAAAGACAGTATTCCATTTCGACTCCAGAAGTTATGTGTTGTAGATCAGCTGTTTCATGTTTTCTGCTATTTACGTCAATGATTCAAAATTATTTTATTAACGTATTAATTGTCGTCGATGGGAAGAACTTTTCAAAAAAGTTACGGACTATCAGTTCTGCTCATGTGTGGCAATAGGCTAAACAAGCGGATATGTAGCAACAAATCTTGGTGTACTCACACTTGTCAATGTACAGCTTAGAGACAGTGAACAGATAACTCTTTTATTCTTTAGACTACCTAAATAAAGTAACAAACAGTAATCAGATATCTCTTTTATACATCCTAGACCACTTGAATGAGATAACAGAAGTACAACTTTATTCGGACTCTTTTTAGGTCAGTGAAAATGACAAAAGCGACATCTGGTAGTCTTACTTCACATTTCTTGGTTTTGTCGTGCTGTGGTTGAAGATGTCATGTTAAAACAGATAGATATGAATACTGCTGAATATTGCTACTTTAGTCGTGATTCAGTTATAGTTTGAAGGAGTATCAGAATGGATAGACGTGCTTTTAAGAGGATGGATTTATTGCTGGAAGATATATTGAAGTGGCAGTAGATCCAGTTGTAAAACTTTTCGCGGATTCCGTCAGTATAGGTTTTATATAACGTAGAATATTGCCAAAGAGGCACGCTGCCAGGATTTTAATGGACTATTTTGAACTTTATATATCAGGGATTGGCTAGCAAGAAGTCCTGATTTAAGCTCCATACACTGTCTCTGGAGACTTCTTAAATATTGTATACGTCCTCGTCTTAATCCAAGTGGCTACAGAATGTTAGAAAGCTTGGCAGAAAACTGACTGATCAATGTGGGACGGGGTCCTAATAGCAGGGGCTGCTGCAAAAGCTCTGTTAAAACTAAGGAGGGTGCGCTCATTGTTTAGTATCTGTTGTTAATAAATGTGAGTCTTTGAAACAGTTTTCAATCAGACCATAATTCCGATCACTTTTATCTAAACTGTGCTAACATTTCAAGGGTTAGAAGTAAAAATAACTTCAAGTTATATGAAGTCATAAACACTTTAAAGAAAAATTACGATAAAAAATAGTTTCAACCGTGTTCTTGATTTCTTTTGAGAAACAATTTAACAAACTGTTTCGCCTCTTCATTTTTCTGGAGCTGGTTATAGTGATAATAGGGTAAACTCAGCAGATAACCCGATGTGGCTTTGCTATAACAAAACGCACACACAATAGAGTAAACAACATTAAAAATTGATTTACAGAAACGCCTTATCTGCAGCCTCATCTATTATTGTCACTTTAAAAAACACTAACATAAATCTTCTGGTTTTTTCGGTTTATCATGAAATTTCTGGAAGTACAAGAATAGTGGATAAGAAACCGTTTTCTTATTGATAATCTTGAAACGTATTAGTAGCATATGTTTGTAACCTTTAGAGACCTATCAATACATTCGAATCAAAATTGTTAATCGAAAACATACTATATTTCAAATGTACCGATCATCTTGACAACAATACGTTGTATAAAAATCGAAAAAACTAAAATGTTCTGATTACACTTTGTTTTCTTTAGGCACTATGGTACTGAGATAAGACTTTTAAGTTTAATGCGCGTTTTAAATACATTTCTTGTTTGTCAGGATTTTGAACAAAAACTTTAATAACAAATTGTGATTTATTACTTTCGTGGTTCAAAATTTTTGTCTTTGAAATTCGCACAAAGCTACTCGAGGGTTATCTGTGCTAGCCGTCCCTAATTTACTAGTCTAAGACTAGAGGAAAGGCAGCTAGTCATCACCACCCACCGCCAACTCTTGGGCTACTCTTTTACCAATGAAAAGTGGGATTGACCGTCACATTGTAACGTCCCCACGGCTGGGAGGGTGAGCATGTTTGGCGCGACTAAGGCGCGAACCCGCGCTCCTCAGATTACGAAGCGCACGCCTTAACGCGCTAGGCCATGCCAGGCCCCCAGAAATATTAACAACGAAATCGCCTCAAACTTTTTGTAATCACGATTAAGTAAAACCGGTTTTTAATTTGACTGTATAAAAATAATTACAATTTTAATCAGCGTTGTAAAAATATAAATAGCGCGAAGTAGCAATTTCAAAACCTAAAATATGACTGTTTAATATTTCACTTTGTTAATTTGACAACGTCTGATTAAATAACATTTTTAAATAACAAAACCAAAAACAAATTATTTCTCTATTTCTACCACAGTGTGAATACATTAAGTTTGGTTTTTTTTCAAATTAATAACAAAGGTATACAATGGGCTATCTGTGTTCTGCCTATTACAGTAATCGAAAGCCAGTTTATAGTGTTTTAAGTCCGCAGACATACTGCTACTACTGGGAAGCATAGGCTTCAGTTAGATCAGTTTCGTTAAGTCATGTTTAAACAACATGAGAAAATATCTCAACGGTTATTCTCTAGTTTTACTCTAACATATCCAAATTTCCCAACAAAATAATTAATGTTTCATCAAATGCATGAAAATAAACCTAATAAATCTCTGTGACTTTCATTTTTAACACAAGTGAACCGTCCAATGAGTTTAAATTCAAAACTTAATAAATGAGAGATACATCGAAAGTCTTAAAATGACTTTTTAGTGCAGTTGGACAATGTTACTTTTTGTTAGAATTATAAAGTAAATAAAAACTTTACGTTACCAGATTTTTTTCGGCCGTTTTTATTATCATGAGTATTACCATTATCTTCCTTAAGATCAGCATCTTTTATGAACGAACTTGATGTTGCTCATTGTAAAATTTTCTTCTTTTGAAAATGTAACCATATTGAGCAATAACAAACACATTTATTGAGTCGTATGTCTTAGAGTCGTAACAGAGGAAACCAATAACGCGTCGTTTTGTTTCTTACTTCTCGTAATACCAATAAAGAGAGAGGTCATTAGAGGGAAATCTTTACTTTTTCCGATGGGTATCATCCCTTCTTCTCTTCACAAAAGTGCAGAGTTTGAGGAAAAGACAAAGTATCTTTAATCTCAGTACGTTGTTATGTCCAGAGTAAATCACTTTTTGATATATATTATTCGTAGGGTTATTACTGTGCAATTTTGAGTGTGAAGTAAATTTCTGCGAAAAGATTTTTAAACAAATATTAAAAATGTATGAGGCCGTATGGAAAACTAACCTGGTACATCAGCTCGATTAATTTGGTAAAGACAGCATATTAAGGGTTGTATTTTCATGCCACAGTTAAACAACATCTGGTTATTTCCTACACCTTATTCTAGTTTCATTTAACCGGCTGAAACTCAGCTTAAAGTTCTATTTTTAAAGTAAATAGTGGTGTCTACAAACTCAGTATACTACTGTTCCAGACATTAAAATACACTTAATAATGTTCAATAATATTCAGAACCACTTATGTTCCACTAATTAGTTAGGTTTACGTGACAAGTCACGTGATAAACCAAAATATCTTCCACATCACGTTGTAGGTGACGGCAGAAAGCGCTTGTGAATTATAATACTATCTTATGAATTCATGTTTATAAAACATGGTACGTAGTGCTGTTTCCAGATTTTATTCATGTCTAAACTTTCAATGTTAAACTACTTGTTTACATGGAACATAACGGTACAGGTGAATCATGTTAGAAAATAAGTAATCATAACCCATGGCACAAATCAAAAGTTTACTAGAGGTTAGATTATTTAACATAAGGCCTTGTTTACGGTTATACTTGTAATTTTTAGTACTCGAATTTCGAATATGTTAATGAAAATAAACTAAAAAGAAACAAAGTAAAATTATCTTTTCCCATTTAATTGGTTCTAAAACAAGTGCCTATAATGAATAACCACAACGTTAAAATGGGCATATAATGAAAAATATCTTTAATTAAAGCAAATCTATAGTTTCTAAAAGAAAGTTGACTTTACATGTTTCTAGATTACAACAAAATAATTAGGAGTGAATTGAAAGATATGTTATATTTGTACATTTAACTAGATTATGTGACTTGTAATGGTTTTTACAATACTTACTTAACTTTTAGAGAAGTCTCTCCACATTTTTGTACAAATATTCCTTGGATGTTCCATCCTACTTGCCGGGCATGACCAGGTGGTTAAAGTACCCGACTCGTAATCCGAGGGTCACAGATTCTAATTTCCGTCACAGCAAACATGCTCGCCCTTTCAAGCATGGTGACGTTATAGCGTGACTGTCAATCCCACTATTTGTTGGTAAAAGAGTAGTCCTACAGTTGGCCAGGTGGGTGGTTATGACAAGCTGCCTTCCCTAAACTAGGAACGACTTGCGCAGATAGCCCTCATATAGCTTTGTGCGAAATTCAAAAACTAACAAACAAACAATCGTCTCCATTTAATAATTCATGATCTTTCTATACTTTGTTATTCACAAACTGACCGTCGTTTGTCCAGGTTATGAAACTTAAAATTTGTTGATGGATGTCATGATAAATGCTATAAAAGTCCTAATTTTCACACGATTTATATATAGCATAACATATTATTACAGTATTTATTATTAACTCACCAAATTTTTCGTATACATTTTAATAACTCATTACCTGTACACTTGAAACATGGTGACGTAAAAAGAGGTAGCGTCAAAGCAGTGGCGGCAGCAATGCTTTCAGTTACTTGCTTTTGTTTGTTTGTTTACTTTTTGAATTTCGCGCAAAGCTACTTGAGGGCTATATGCGCTAGCCGTCCCTAATTTAGCAGTGTAAGTCTTGGCGGAAGGCAGCTAGTCATCATCACCCACCGCCAACTTTTGGGCTACTCTTTTACGAACGAATAGTGCGATTGACCGTGACATTATAACGCCCCCACGGCTGAAAGAGTGAGCATGTTTGTTGCGACTGAGATTCGAACTCGCGACTCTCAGATTACGAATCGAACGCCTAAACACACTTGGCCATGTCGGGCCCTACCCGCTCTTAACACTCAGTTGTTAATGTCCTTCCATAGTGTTTCACGGAAAAGAATACCAGACGTTTTTGTGCCGTCATCCAATATTGTATACGTTGTTGTATAGAAAACGTAGTAGTGTTTTATTTGGTGTAAGGAAATGGTACTAACTATAAATACAGTTAACGCTAACTTACGTTAAACATATTAAATGCTCAAGAAACGGCAATAACGGGGAAGGGGTTAGAACCTCCATCAGCATGCTCCTTGTTTCCAATTATCATCCCACAAAGTTTGGTTGAGATTGGCCCAGTGACCTAGATGCAGTTTAATAACGGAAATACATTTATATAGATAAGGATTTACGAATATTATTGTCTTTAATACGTTTTGACTGATTCAATATTTACAAATTTGATGTTAATAACCTTAAGACTATCATATAGTGGATGCTTGGGGCCCGGCATGGCCATGTGTGTTAAGGCGTCTGACTCGTAATCTGAGGGTCGCACCAAACGTGCTCGCCCTTTCAGCCGTGAGAGCGTTATAAACTGACGCCCAATCCCACTATTTGTTGGTAAAATAGTAGCTGACGAGTTGGCAGTTGATGGTGATGACTAGCTGCCTTCCCTCTATTCTTACACTGCTAAATTATTGACAGCTAGCGCAGATAGCCCTTATGTAGCCTTGAACCAAATTAAAAAAACAAACAAATATATTTGATGCTAGCGGTTCATCATGTGAATTGTGTCTTTTGAAATCTATATATGGCATATTCTCTGGGAGCCTTACCTGGTAATCCCATAGAATTACCATGCTTAGGTCTCGCACTAATTTTGTTCTCTCAAGGTTGATATTTCATACTGATGAAAGTGTAAACGGGGTATTTTACGTTCGTGAGAAAGAAAGATACAGTGTGGTGCAGGAAATCGTTTTTCTTGTTTGCTTAGAGTTAGGTAAACGAACTGCGCTACCTGGATCGATCCCCGTTTATAGCATCAGAAATCCTCAAATTTACTACAGAACAGGAGGAGAGGAGAAGGAAACGAGTGATTTTAAAATCAGATAAAACATCATAGGAACAGCTTACAATTATAAACTTTTTTGTACGAGTACCTTAATGTTTTGTTTTTTTACTTTTAGAATTGTTCGGGTAAATATTAAAATAATATTGTTTATGAATAGCTGAACTTTATACTGTAGTTATGGTTTAGAGAACAGAATCTTTCGCTTATTCTTCAGCTTCTTTTGTCTGACAAAATGATTTGGCTGTTATTCTTACAACACATTCGTGACCCCGAAATGCGGAACACATTTATTCGATAAATTACTGCGAATTACGAACTTTCAGATACACAGATCGAGCGCATTAACCAATAGGCCACGCTGGACCCTAAATTTTTTAATGTGTGTTTTATGTATTTAATCTCTTCAACTTGTATATATATATGATAATGTCTAATGTAAGTGATAATGGTTTATTAATTTGCTTCGTAACACCAGCAGTTAAAGATGCAACATTAGCAACGAATGTTTCTGCACGTTATTTCAATGAGGATATTTAGTCACAAATGACCACTTTTTACTCTTGTTAATGAGAAGCATCTTTCATTATTTTTCGTTTCATTCCTGTTGCTGATGATAAGCAGCTTTTATTATTTTTAATTTTACTCCTGTAGTTGATTATAAGCAGCTTTTATTATTTTTAATTTTACTCCTATAGTTGATTATAAGCAGCTTTTATTATTTTTAATTTTACTCCTATTGTTCATTATAAGCAGCTTTTTTATTTTTAGTTTTACTCCTGTTGTTGCTTATAAGCAGCTTTTATTATTCTTAATTTTATTTCTGTTGTTTATGATCAGTAGCTTTTATTATTTTTAGTTTTACTCCTGCTGTTGATGATAAACATATCTTATTATTTTAAATTTTGCTTCTGTTTTTGATGATAAGCAGCTTTTACTATTTTTAATTCTAATTCTCATATCTTGAGACGAGTAACATTTCGCTAGATTCTATAACATTTGTATTTACAGTGAGAACTGTTTTTAAGAAGTTACTTATTCTGTCTTAAACAACAAGATCAAGTGCTCTGTTACCATCTTTCAAGCTCGTAAAAAAGCTCTTAAACAGGTTCTAACTGGTTCAAAAATTTGATTCACTTAGATATCGCTTATTGCCACTTCTATATTTCTTTCATGTTCAATACACGTCATATCTCCGGGGGAACATCACTCTCGTGTGACTTTTATGTCTCAGGGCTTAATATTCTCCAGTTCCTATCAAAAGGTCTATTAGAAGTTAATATTGTTGAAATTTCTGTTAAATAACATGAAGAAAAGCCCATAAATAACGTTATTTTGGATATTCTTAGCTTTTCGCCACCATAAAGCCGTTTCTAATTCACTACCACAGTGAATCATTATTTGAAGGTTTAAATAGTTATATCATAACATTATTACAAGTTAATATTGTTGAATTTTCTGTTAAATAACATAAAAAACAACATAAATAACTTTATTTTAAATATGCTTAACTTTTCCTCATAATAAAGCCATATGTAATTCACTACCATAGTGAATAATTATTTTAAGGTTTATATAGCTATTTTAAGTAGGTTGACTGACCTTGACATTGGAATTCTCAATCCCGTTTAGTTGTAATAATTCTTATTGAATTACACAATGCTTTTTAAAATAAAGCTAACAACTGGCATCTCTATTGTGTGATATCTTAGTAACTGAACCGTATACCACTAAAAACCAGATTTTTGTACTCATGGTGGACACAATACAGATTGTCAGTCCATTTTGTAACTTTGCACTTAAAGGTAAACAAATTTTATTGGTCATCTTCCTTCTTGTACTTTTCTAAATGTTTTCCTCAGACACTGTGCATCAGTTGTCGACTTATAATTATATTTTCATTAATTTATTTGTCAGTTATCATTCGCATTGTCTTATATGAAATGAGCACAAAAACGTAAAACATATTCGTGTGCTTTCGTAAAACACTCGGTTTTAAGATCTGTTTCTATAGCTTCGTAAAACTAATAAATATTAAAAACGAATTTAATTAGTTTCTATTTTCCAGTTATATCAGTATAGTCCATTTATTTGCAGACAACAAACAAATACAGAAAATATTATTAAGAGTAATGAGGCAGTAAACAAATAAGCAGAGTTATTTTGCAGAGTAAGTTATATAATTTCACAATAGTTTATTACACTTTTAATATATTTTAGTTACATTTATGACAACAGCCATAACTTGTACATTTTGTATCAAACTTCAAATGTAATATTTTACATTATTTCTCAAGCGCAAATGGCATTTCAATAGTAGGCCATGATTTGGAGACAGCAAACAAATACAAAAAATATTACAAAGAGTATGTGAGTTCATACTTTCTCAAGTTCTGGAAATAAGTTTTAAGCCTTGGGTTAAGTTAAAGACGAAGTTTTATTTCAAAATTTTAGGGAAGAGACAAATCAAACTTTTGTAATTATTGTTTGTACATGATCACAAAACTACAGAATGGGATATCTGGGCTCACGAGGGGTATCGAAATCCACATTTTAGCGTCGTAAATCCTCAGATATACCGCTTAAGAATTTCTTTGTTTCGTCACAAAATATTTTAAGCTCTTAAACCTACCGCTATCACGTTACCAGGCGCGGCTTGGTCAGGTGGTTAAGGCACTCGACTTATAATCCGAGAATTGAGGGTTCGAATCTCCCTTACACCAAACATGCTTGACCTTTCAGCCATGGGGATATTATAATGTTATAATCAATCCCATTACTCGTTGGTAAAAGAGTAGCTCAAGATTTGGTGGTGATTAGCTACCTTCTCTCTAGTGTTAGAGTGCTAAATTAAGAAATGCTAGCACAAATAGCTCTCGTGTAGCTTTGTGCGAAATTCAAAACAAACCAACCAAAACCCATTAGACAATAAACTATTTTTATTCTTCATAAAAATACTAATACATTAGTATTTAAATTTAAAGCAGTTCTTGCATGTAATACGCTATGGAAATTGAAATTAATTTTATACTAACTTATATATGGCAGGAGAAACGTATTTACAAATGTGTTTTTACAATGAAATATGCTTGTCTCTTTTATAAATATCTTCTTTCACATAGTAGTTCTATCAGAAATATTTTAATTTTCGTTAGCTGTCGGGCCAGGCGTGACTCAGCTGTTATGACACCCTGTCTGTGAATCCAGTAGTCTGCAATTCTTGACCAGCTGCCTTAAAACATGTTCTGCATTTTGAGCCATGCATGCGTTATAGGAGAGACAACCACATACCACTATTCAATTAAAGTAGGTCAACAATTGACGATAGGTATTGTTAACCAGCTACCTTTTTTCTGGTCTGTTAGTATAAAATATGGAATTACCCTTGTACAGCTTTCCGAGAATATCTTAAAATTAAATAATGATAAAAATAATTGCTTGTAAAAGGACAATAGAAAAGCATATACAGTAAAATCTCTCTAAGACGAAATCGCTCGGGACCGAGTGAAATTTCAGGCTTAGACAGTGAACACGCATTTCCTTCATTATATATAATTTTTGAGCAAACGTTATACTTGCTTGACTCAAGGGAAGTAAAACGTTTGTGAATAAAATTATTATACTGTTTATGTTATATTTATTAGAATATGAACAAAATAGACATTTAAAATATACATAAGTACACAAAATCTTAATCAAATTTATTTAAAGAAAGTGTCAGGTTTCAACTGTTTCGTATTTTCAATGGTCTTTCTCATGCGGTTGAAAGAGAAGGTCAATACTGAGGCCTTTTCATGAAAATCATTGTCCCACTTTATTTTTGCATACAATTTGATAGTGTTAATATAGCTTAATACTTGAGATGAAGTAGGAATTTCTATTTTCTCACTCTCTTTTCCATTTTGTTCCCCATCGCATTTCCATCTCTCGTACTATTACCATCTTACGATTCTATTATAGATTTTAAATCAATTTCGTCAGTTTCGGTTAAAACATTCTTGCCAACGTTCACAAAACGTTCCGTGTTCACAGAATCATCTGCATCAATCTTCTCAATCAGAGTTTGGATTTCACTAGAATTGTCATAACAAACAACTTCTCCACAATTTCCACCATTATCAAGAATAAATCCACAGTTTCGAAAGCACTTTATTACGCATTCATCTTTTACGTATTTGATTGAATAATTTTAAAATGCAATTTTATCTAACACGCCATTTCAGATGCTCTATTACAGTGTCCATGTTTGCAATAATATGCTAAATTAGCAATTTTTTGTATTTCAATTTTATTTGTTTTGAATTTCGCACATTGTACTCGAGGGCTATCTGTGCTAGCCGTCTGTAATTTAGCAGTGTAAGGCAGCTAGTCATCACCACTCACCGCCAACTCTTGGGGTTCTCTTTTACCAACGAATAGTGGAATTAACCGTAACATTATAACGCCCCCACGGTTGAAAGGGCGAGCATGTTTGGTGCGACCGGGATTCGAACATGCGACCCTCGGATTACAGAACACATTTAACCAATACTTACTGTAACAAAATGTCTGGCAATTTAATAATATTTAAATAAATTATTAATTAAACAAAAATTATTGCATAAATTATTAATTAAACAAGAAATTAATATGTAATTAAAACATTTTTTCCGCCTTACTCAGGTTCTAATCCTACTTGTTGATAGATAAGGCAGGTTCCGCCATATTCCGCCTTTTATAAGAGAAATCTTAAGATAATGCTGCAAAATTTTGATATTTCCGGCTTGTACAGGTTTCCGCCCTATGCAGTTTCTGGCTTAGACAGGTTTGACCGTGTTGCTATAAAACGGCACTTTAGTCAGTGATGACAAGAAAACCCACTTGCAGAGAAAAATATATATGTAAAAACGGCTGGTTTGGGTTGAGAACTTTTTTTATGTAGAGGAGCAAACAACATTTCGACCTTCTTTGGTCATCAAATATAATCAAACATCTTGCACGCCTTCTACATTCTTACACTGAGTTAACTCAGCCCCCTTCAAACATGTGGTCAGCTGTCGGTCAGTTACCTTTTTCTTTCTTTGTGAACCTGACAATGACAGAAGAAGGTCGAAACGTTGTTCGCTCCTCTACGTAGAAAAAATAATTTTCAACCCAAACCAGCCGTTTTTACGTGTATAAAATGGTACTTGGTTTGTTTGTTACTAAGCACAAATCTAAACAATGAGCTATCTGTGCTCTGCCTGCCACAGGTATCGAAACCCGGTTTCTAGCGATACAAGTCCCCAGAAATAGTGCTATGTTACTGGGGGGAGTCAGAAAAGAGACACAATATTCGTTATCATCGTTAATAAATTAATATATTTATATATATTATTAACTTATAGAGGGATCATTTAAAACACTCTTTACTTTACTGAAAATCGTTTTAGTTAATACCTATTTAAAATTGTACTTCACAGAAGATCTTTATACAAACAATATCTACCTTTGGGGCAATGGTTATATAATTAAATGTTATTCACTAGTGATTCCCCGTAACCTTTGTGTACTTTTTTGAAAGTCCAATTTGACTATTGTTCTCCACTTCATGGATGGATAGTTTTATAAACAAAGTTCACCTTATAGTTAATAAATTGATAAACAACATATCTATTTCAATAAAAAATAATCCATACTCCACTAATAATTGTTAAATAGCAAAGTGTGTCATATAATATTTTATATTAAAACAAATTCAACTTTACAAGGAATAAATAATCTCTATTTCACGGTAGATTATTATATAAGTAATCTGTACTTCACAGAGAATCACTATATGATTAATCTCTACTTCACGGTAGATCATTATATAAGTAATCTTTACTTCACGGTAGATCATTATATAAGTAATCTCTACTTCACAGAGGATCATTATATAAGTAATCCCTACTTCACAGTAGATCATTATATAAGTAATCTGTACTTCACGGTAGATCGTTATATAAGCAATCTGTACTTCACAGTAGATCATTATATAAGTAATCTGTACTTCACGGTAGATCGTTATATAAGCAATCTGTACTTCACGGTAGATCATTATATAAGTAATCTCTACTTCACAGTAGGTCATTATGTAAGTAATCTGTACTTTACAGTAGATCATTATATAAGTAATCTGTACTTTACAGTAGATCATTATATAAGTAATCTGTACTTCATGGGGGAGCATGTTTTTGTTATAACAAAGCTACGTCGTCAGACTGTCTGCTGTGTTCTTCGAGGAGAATCGAACCCCTAATTTTAGCAACGGGGGACTTCATGGAGGGGTTATATTGAATATAGAATATCTAATTTAAGAATATTAGTTCTACAGGTAATTTTCGCTACAGAATAAATATTTTGCAAGGGAAACTTTAATTTACGAGGGCATGGTTCTTCAAATAATCCCTTCTTGACAGTGAATATTATAATAGAAAATTCCCCTTTCACTGTGCATCATTTCACAGACAATTTGTACCTCAATGTGCAACTTAACAGACACTTTATATTCACAATTGAATCATTTTACACAAATTCTTCAGTTCGTTAGTTAGACAGTGAGAGAGTTACATAAAAAATCAAGAAATTTATAGGCAATCTTTACGTCAAAAGGAATAATTTTGTAAGGAATTATTATGGAATTCCTAATTCGTTATGGGTTGCTTCTTCCAGAGAAACATTTTTTGAAGGGAATCAGTTTTCTATTTAATTCTTTCCTTTGGGATTTCTGTATAGAGAATCACTATTGTATGATAGATAGTTGATAAAAAAAACTCGTTTTTTACTTTTCATCAGGATCAGTCGAAATTCGAAGTTTTTGGCTGTTCTAGTGCGCCTCAAAGGTTTGTTTTTAAGTTATAAATTTTATACAACAGGCACAAACTTGTTACTAAACAAAAAAGTAACAATCTGACAGCAGAAGAAAAGAAGATGAAAAGTCATCACTAGAAGGAAAAAGGATGAGCACCTCGTTCCACTGATGAAATCTCAATGTACCAGTCATTCATTTTTTCTTTTTCCCTAGACATACAGTTGGCTACCCATATACCATAATAAGAAATGAGCAGCGATTTTAAATCTCTAGCATTGATGTCTGTTACCAAAAGAAACTATATAATGTTTGATACTCTTAGCCGCCACGTAAGAATGTATTACAAGAGGAAAAAGAGTATTGCTGTTTTGTAGAAGACTACAGAAGATGAGGTGATTACAGCAGACTAAAAATGATATATTGATAAATTATTGCTACGCTGAAGATAGATGTTTGAGTATGATTCTTCAAAAGCTATTTATAACGTCAGACACAAATTAAAAATACATATATAGTTTTGGAAAATAAAATAAAGAAATTTTATAATTATCCTAATTATTTTAAAGGCTTTATTTTACCCATAGGCAAATGATGAGACTACAATAGAAACTGGAAATATTTTATGCCTTTATAGTTGGGAAATAGAACTTTTTGCTGGCAGATATGTATCAATCATACATCTATTAAAAGGGTTTCTAGATTTGACATTTCCACGAAAATTTCATTCAAGAAAAGCAGTTATAAAATAACACTAAAAATGTTCGAGACTATGATTGGAAGCTTGCGTAGTCAACCTATGTTTTTATGATATAATCTTCCAAAGAGAACACGTAAAAAACGTATTATGAAACTTATCATTTTCTCTATACATTATAAGGAGCATACAGTTAGACATAATATAATGCATCTTTCCGTCGCATCACAGCACATATCTTATAGCTAACACAGATATTCATCAGATTTCCTTTTATATTTTCTATGTATTTCAAATACTTTTCCTTTCAGTTTTTAATCAAAATATAATAAACAAAAAATAATATTCTTCAAGATCATTATTGAAGCACACAAATATGGCTAGAATTTACACAAATGGGCTCGTATAATAATACACAAGTTTTCTTACAATTGTAGTATTATTAGTTCAGAACTCGAGGAAATGTCTGTTGGTCGTGTTTGTGACGCCTGAGATATCAGTTTGTGTTAACCGCAGAAAGGTCCAATATCTCGTTTTTTGGTATTTGATTCGGAATTTTCTTTTAATGATACCGAATGTTTGAAACGACTCAATCTAACATCTTTGATACATTTTAAACAATCTTATTCTGAAATTATACAATATAACTACATTGATCACATTGTTAAATTATCCTCTATTGAATGTTTCAATGTAACTACATTAATCGCATTGTTAAACAACCTCCTATTGAATGTTTCAATGTAACTACATTGATCGCATAGTTAAATAATCTCCCTTTTGAATGATTCAGTTTAATTAGGTTGACGGGGTTTCCTTTACGGCCCGGCATAGCCAGGAGGTTAAGGCGCTCGACTCCTAATGTGAGAGTCACGGGTTCGAATCCCCATCGCACCAAACACCCTCGCCTTTTCAGCCGTGAGTCGTTGTAATGTGACGGACAATCTCAGTATTCGTTGGTAAAAGAGTAGCTCAAGAGTTGGCGTTGGGTGGTGATAACTAGCTCCCTTCCTTCTAGTCTTACATTGCTAAATTAGGGAAGGCTAGTGCACGTAGCTCTCGCGTAGCTTTGCGCGAAATTCGGAAACAAACAAGCAAGTAGTTGCTTTGAAGCAATATTTACTTCTCATGAGATGGTTAACTCTAACATTTATCACAAACTCAAAAGTTGAAACAGCAACTTTCTAAGTACTCTCTGAAGAAATGCCTGAAACTGTAATTAGTCTGTGAAGAATTCGGAACAAGCTAAAATTGATTAACTTTTAATTACAATCTTTGCTTAGTTGGAGGAACAAAATCGATATCAGAAATGGTTATCCTTTGAATAAAAATTCTTTATTATGTGAACTACGTGAATAAAATGTTGATACACTGTATATCCAATGAGTATATCTAACTTCCAAACACGTAATCACTACACGATATTATCTGATTACATTTTAAACCACTGTGTATTAACTCTAAGCTTCCGTGGTCTAGTCATTGCAGCCATTTGCTTCTCTCCTACTTTGAGTGAATTTAACTGTATGGCTAAAAGATCACACAGCGCTTGTGATTGTTACGAATGTAAAGTAGTTATTAGTTCATATTCTATTACTTTTACAACTACAAAATACGATTTTCTTGCGGTAAAACATTCAAACAGCTTGCTCATCCTCTGCAGTTTGTATGTCTGTTGTTAAAACAAGTGAGGGAAAGAAAAAAAAAAGGACAATTAGTTACGTCACTCAAAACTTCTAGTACCGTCTTGTAGCAAAACTGAACATCGTGATCAAGCTATGAGTTTGTTTGTTTGTTTTTGAGTTTTGCGCAAAGCTATCTGTGCTATCCGTCCCTAATTTAGCAGTGTAAAACTATAGGGAAGACAGCCAGTTATCACCATCCACCGCTAATTCTTGGGCTACTCTTATGACATTCCATCATTTTTACAGCTTTAAAAACATAATAATGTTGGTTACTACATCACAACTTGATGATAAAGCGTGCTGGTTGCAAAATTATAAGTTGATGCTTAAACTTCTTTGTTACTATATTACAACTTCACGCTAAAATAAGCTGGTTTAGTACACTACAACTTGATGTTAAAATGTGTTGATCGCTACATTACAACTGGATGCTATAATATGTTGGTTACTACCTTATATTCTGAAGCAAAAACGTGTTGATTACTACAACATGCTGGTTACTACATTACATCATGGTGCTAAAACCATGATGTAAACTATAACATGCTGGGTACTGCATTACATCATGATGCTAAAACATGTTGGTTATTACATTATGCTTGATGCTAAAGGATGTTGGCTATTACAGTACACTCTATTCTGTCATTGTTAGTACTTAAATACAGATATTCAGTTATTAATATATCGTCGTCATTAAGGCAAAAACTTCAAAAACTTATTGTTTTTAAAAATCAGGCTTTACTTTATAAATAAAAACTTATTTAATTTGAGATATACTAATGGTAATTATTTTAGTGGTAGTATCACATATGCACCGAGAGTAGGCAATTATTACCTTTATAACTTCCTTTAAACTGAACCGAACAAAAAGCAAGGAGATAATTGTGCTTCACAGTGTATTTTGAAACAGCTCTATTTAACTAATTACCAATGAGTAATTGACAGATAATGCTATTAACATTATATATTCTCAACACAACTTTTCTTCGGTATTAAACTTTTGATCTAGCTTAATAAACTCACAAAAGGTATTTATTATGTACAAAAAACTTTATTATGCTTCTCATTTTATTATAGCCAAAGGTAAATTATTGGTATTCACAGGATCTGCTTTGTTTGTGCACAACTCGTAGAAAATGCTTTTAGGTAAAGCGTTAAAAATACAGCTTTTAGCACTTCAGTGACTGGGATACCGCTGGGAGTTTCTTGTCAACACGTAAAGAAACATCTATTATAGAGATAGATAAACTACGCAGTTACATGTTCAAATCGTTGAATCACATGCACAAACGATGTATCTGTTTTATAACGTAAGTTTAAAGTTACGTAATGCTAGAAAACAGTTGTATCTATTCTAATAAAAGATAAGGCATGTTTACTGTCCAAGTTAGCAAGTCATGCATACAGGTACAACATATACAAATATTCAACAAAAATTAATGACGGATAATGACGGAAAATATTAGTTGCTTTGGAATAGACTGTAGTTAAACCCTCAAGGATAAATTGTTTATATCATAATTACTTTTTATAATGAATCGATTTTATGTGACAGCTCTCGTTGCTGGTTTATCTAATACGTTATATTTAATAAAAACATAACTGAAACGTAATTTAATAAGCCATTTGAAAACATTGTTTGTAATGTCGTGAAACACTATACAATAAACCATGTGATAGCATTGCTAGCATCGTCATGAAATATAATACAGTAAACCATCTGACAGCATTGTTAGGGTACAGACGTAAACTTTTTATTTTAAGTATTGACGCAGACACCTGTAATTTTTTTCAGTATTTGTAAAGATCATATTGTATATATCGTTCACTTGTTATCTGTAATGTTCATGGTAAACCACGTAGCATCTAACGAATTACCATTTACTTTTGTGTCGAATTCTTTCTACTTAAAATATTGGTTAATTCTTCAGTTTTATGAGCTGATACAAGAAGTTTATGGCGTTTACTTTTATTAGTTAAACGTAATTCACATGGTTAATTGTATCTGAATCAATAGCCTACATGCAATAATTAATGTGTTCAACGGACAGTGTCTTAATTTCTAATGTGTGTACAAAGTTGAAAAAGTTTTCTATGTTACAACTTAAATGTCCTAACGAATGAGTTTGAAGTGCTATAATGTCTAGTGAGGGCGATTCAACACAATGGAAGAAGAAATGGTCATGAAGTGTCTACCGATCCACCGGGTTCTAACTGTTACTGTGACCAGCCTACGTGTCCTTAGGGTGCTGTTCATAAAAACATAAAAACTTTCTTATCAGGTAACAACAAGTAGCCCCTCGAGAAAACTCGGCACAACTCTTGTGGCCCCCGATATTTTGTTTTATGAATTTTTTGGACTACCGAGAGAGCTGTTTTTAACAGTTGAACTATATAGTAATCCCAAGCTACAGATCAACAATAAGCTGTCTTCAGCTGATACAATGAAACAAAAAATCCTAAAAAAAACACATCCACGCTCATGTTGTTTTTGTTGAATAGACCGAAATCAAGTTTCATCATACTGTTCTAAAGATGAGTCTCAAACACGTCAAAACATCTTGAATCTGAACTCAACATGTGAGATTACTGCTTTTGATAATCGTGCACTCCATAAACACCTGAATCTTGAAACTAGGCGGATTCCTAAACACCTCAAATGTTGACATTTTAATTATGCATATAGGAGCAATTGAAAATATATCTATAAACATTTATTATATGAATATAGTGCGTATATAAAGAAAATACTTCTATCGGTAATTAAATTACTATCTTTCACTAAATAAGATAAAGATAAGTCCATAATTAAGCAGAGTATGAAGTAAAATCTTAGAACATCCACAGGTTTCAAAATTATTAGATGAAATTATAGCCTCAAGTAATAATATTTTTCATATCTAGCGGATCTTAACTTCATCAAACAACTAAGAAATGTGAAGGAGTGAAATACGGTTTTCTTCTCGTTAAACGTGTGTTTTTATTCTTGGACAACCGTTCGTTAATTATCAGCGTGCGCAGTCGCAGCGTTACTGCACATGTTCCCTGCAACACCGGATAAAGCAGTACGAGACATACGTAATTATACACTCGTCCTTTATTTTGGTAAAATATGATTATGTTTCGTCTTGTAGAAAACCATAGGTTCTGTTTAGTAAGAAAACAGGAGGGAAATGTGTAAAATTCTTGTTTAATCTCTTTTCGCTTAACCAACTTCATATCAGGATAATGACATTAAACATTTTAGAATTAATATCTCCAATGTTTAACAGCTTGTTAAACAGATGGTGACAGTCTCTTAGCTTGGTTTCAATCAGTGATAAAAGTTCACTTTCATATCTAAATATTCAAACACAATCATTACTGTAATCCAATTCATGCATTTGACACTATGACCATTCTCTCGTAAATGTAAATTTTTAAAGCCATAATTTTAGGGACCCGGATCGCTATTCCGTTAGACTAATAATCCACAATAGCTACAACAACTTTATTTAATCTTGTATCGATTCGTAAAACAATGAAGGAGAATTTTTTTTTTAAATATTGTCTCAGTTATTCTGTTCCGTTGTAGAAATGGCCATAATATAAAAACAGGATGAACATATATCTATGTTAAGGAATGGTATAAAATTGCGTGTTCATTCTGAAATCAGTGTGACGTTACAATTTAACGTTATTTATACATATATTTTTGTTTGTTTTTTTTAATTTCGCGGATATTTACACGAGAGCTATCTGCGTTATCCGTCCCTAATTTAGCAGTGTAAGACAAGAGAAAAGACCTGGCATGGCCAGGTGGGTTAAGGCGTTCGCCTCGTAATCGGAGGGTACCGGGTTCGAATCCCCGTCGCACCTAACATGTTCGTCCTTCCAGCCGTGAGGCGTTATAATGTTACGGTCAATCCCACTGTTCGTTGGTAAAAAAGTAGCCCAAGAGTTGGCGGTGGGTGTTGATAACTAGCTGCCTTCCCTCTAGTCTTACACTGCTAAATTAGGGTCGGCTAGCGCAGATAGCCCTTGAGTAGCTTTGCGCGAAATTCAAAACAAACAAACCCATGAACAGCGCCCCCACTTACCTCAGCGGAAGTATAATGGTTTATAATGCTAAAACGTGTGTTTCAATTTATGTGGTGGACACAGCACAGATAGCTCTAAGTGCAAGTTTCTGCTTAAGATCAGAAACAAACTTACCAGACGCTATTATCTTGCATTACACACTTTATTTCGTAAGATATATGAGTAAACATCGAAAGAAAAGTGATTCAGATAGTCGGGATTTTGTGTTCAGTGCTTACATCTTATCAATTTTCATTGAAAGATAACTGGTACTTTGTGTATCGTTTCTCTGATTTTATTTGAATAAAACCAATTTCAAATCGTATTCTTATTTCCTAACTTAATAAAGAAAAGGAAGTTCTGATGATTGAATGGTTAAAATGTCCGATCTTATTTAATTTTACTTCCCGCAACTGAAACAGAGTGGAAATGAACCAACGTTAAACAGCTCCAACAGATAATCTGAACTTTCGGCTCTGCTTTAAATTACAGTTTCATTCATTTTTGTGTTCAAACTAAACTTTGGGACTAGCTTTGTGTGGAAGTGCTAGCTTTAATTATAAAACAGATCTTGAGTATAGATGAAAGAACTTTATTTTAGATTTTTTTTCAACTTTGTAACGAAATAGTTAAAAAGAAAATACAAACAAATCAGTAGTAATACGGCGCTTTATAATAAACTTTCAGCTTGGTTTTCAATGATTCAAAGAACAAGAAACAAACTTCATTTTCTCTACAGTATTTGTTTAATATTTGATAAGAAATTACTTTATCTTTAATAAAAATAATACTTTATTTTTGCGTTGTATGGCAAGATTTTTTAAAGAATCATAACGAAATTTCAACGCATATTATTAATTTATTTTTACTTGTGCTTTTAGTTTTTATTCGGGATTCTTTGTTTTTTGTTTTTGTTTTATTTTGAAGATATTATAATAATCTAGGCTTAGAACATACAACAGCGAGGAAGAACATGGAATAAGAGGCATGTTATTCGAAATAGTGGATATTGGACGTTTCATAGAAGGTAAAAGATAGTTCTTTGATTGGTGTTACCAGTGGTTTTCTTATCTTATTCTGTTGCTGGCTATAGATTACTGATTAATGTATTATTTTTTAGTAATATTTCATGATTGTTTAGTTTTTCTGTGACAAAAAGAGTTAAAAGCAATTATTTGAAAGGTGATAGTTATGAAAAGTTTGGTCATATAACTCGGTAAGAGTTTTACGTTGTGTTTGTTATTCATTGATTTCTAGACTGTAGAAATTTTTAGATACTTCAGTGATAAACATATAAATAACGACGACCAAATAAACGGGAGAAAATTAAAAGTAAAGTCAAGTGAAAGAGATGTTTAGTTAAAGAAAAGATATAAGATGCAAAGTTAACCTTCCTGGGATTGAATAGCCTTATGTTGAAGTGAGATTAACAGTCTGATAGAGATAAGGAGAATAATCTGTCTTGTCAAAGGCTATTCTATACTAAAGGAACCCGTCTGTGTATGTAATGAAATTAGTATTATGTATTTATTTGAATATCGATATTTGTTTGAATTAAATACGTATTAAAAATGAGTGTAACTTATAGTGTAATAACTGCTGTTCAAAATTACATCTTTTGAATATTTTTTGTTTCTAATGTATTAGCTTTGTGGTAATTTTCAGCATGATAATCTGTAGAGTAATTGATACATGATAATTTATTAACTTGTGTTTTAATTGTTGTATTTTTGTGTATACCCCTAGTTGAGGTGGGATAAATAAAGAGAAAAAAAATAGATATCTTTGTTAAATAAAAGCAAAGCAGCCTGTTAAGTGAACTGAGCTCGAAACCAACTCGCTCATCGTTAAATATTTGGTTCTAGACGAGATAAAATGATTAATATTGCTTAAGTGTTTTACAAATTTATATATATATATTATTTGTAATAACCATTATAATAAATTGTATTGTTCTTTATATATTAAATATTTTTGTGTTAAGAAGGAAAAATTATGTGCCTCAATCTTGTGGGCAAATATCATAAATTGATACATATTGACATTTATTTAACTTCTAAATTAATATTAAAGTTCTGGCTATTTGAAAACGTAACATATGTAACATAATGAATAAGATATTCACCCTGCTTATATTATGATAAAGTATAAAATATGGACTTTGAAGAAAATGAAAAAGTTATTGGAAGTTCTGAACACAGCTACGCCAACCAACAAGGCAGTGTAAGTGAATTATTCACTGTTACTATTACGATAAAATAGAGGAAATAGTACAACTTTTCAACTGGATTTTAAAGCAATTGAATTAGCCTAAGTGAACGTTTGACAAGAAGAGAACTGTATAGTTATAGATGTAAAAAGGGTTGGTATAGGTAAAGTAACACTATACAGTGGAGCGAAGAATGTTTCGACCTTCTTCGGTCATCGTCAGATTCACAAAGAAAGAAAGGGTTACTGACCGATAGCTGACCACATGTTTGAAAACGGTTGTGTAATTAAGTGTAGAAATGTAGAGGGCGTGCTTAGATGTTAAATATATTCATTAATATATGTATAAAGGTGTTCCTTTGTATTGGTTAATTTGGACTTGGGTTGTTGTATAAGTAGGGTTTCTTTAATTTTGCTTTTGTTTATGTTTGTTTCTTTATTTTGTTACGTATTTTTTATGTTTTAAGTTCTTCGTAGATTAAACGCAACAGAAAAACACAGATAACAGCTTGTATAATTTATTACACTAAACTACTAACAAATATAACAGATATAACATAAATTATATGATAACAGTGACAGATATTAAGTGACAACATTCGAAATTAATTACAACACAAAACGGTACTGGCCTGCATCTAATGTAATGATCTAAAATTACAGTCTCAAATTCCAGTCTAGGGTGTGAATTTGGTCCCACGAAGAGATTCCGAAACGGTTCACAGTTCAATGAAATCGCCGTCTCTCAGCTCAAACAGTAATTCAGATGTATCGTAGAGATTGACGAAATAAAATTACAGCTTCCGTAGATCTAACTTCAATCACAAATCCAAGTTGAATATTCACAGCAAACACTTAATCTTTCTCAAATAACTAACTCTCTTCTTTTGAAATGAAACTGGTGTCTGAATCTCACTCTTTGTCTTCGAATAAAACTAATGACTGAATCTCTCTCCCTCGAATAAAACTGATGACTGAATCTGTCTCTTGTCACCGTCTTTTATACCGATAGGCCTATTTCTCGAACAATCTTGCAATTTCCATACAACTCCAGAGCTATCCACGCATATCCGTTCTTGCACGAGACTACACGTCTAGACAGGAAGTCACCAGCACTCATTTACAAACATGTGATTGGTCTACTTAATTCGAGAAAGTTCTAACATGTTACCCTAAATAAATAACATATTTTAGTTTAAACTTCGAAACAATAATATCAATATGGAAAAATGAATAATACAAATGAAAATTCAAACACAACACGACATGTTGTCGTTTACAAAATATTTACACATATACATAACAATTTAGTATTAGGGTATTTCTATGGTTATGTTGTGTTTATTTGACTTGCAGTGTTTGAAAACGTGTGAAGTGACTTTGTGTTCTTTATAGAAGTCGTGGCAGTTATCACATTGTATTTTGAAAATAGTGTTGGTGTAGTGTTTGTCAGTGTAGTTTTTACTCAGTATAGACCTTAGTTTTGTGCCTCGTTTTTGAATAAATTTGGTATTAACTGGAATGTTATATTTTGTTACTAGTTTTTGCCAAATTTTGGTTATTTTTTCTGCTGATGTAAGGAATATGTGGTATGCAGCAGTGTATGGTCTCATGATTTTTAAATCGTGTGGTATATTTATTTTTGTTAGTTGATTTTGCTTTCTGTCTAGTTGTGTGCGTATAATGTTTTCTACGGTTTTTGAGGATACTTATTGATGTTGATGAAGTAGTGATTTATTTTGTCTAATTCGCTGTTAATTTTTCTGGTGAGTATAGTTTTATGGCTCTGTTATTTGGTTTCTTAGTATGCTGAGTTCCAAGGAATGTATAGTCCAGTATGAGTGATTTTTCGGTGGATTTCTGTTTTAAATTGTGTATCGGTTCTTGTAATTTTGAAGTTAAGACATGATATTTGATTACTTCCTTCCTGTTCACATGTGAAGCTAATGTTGGGATGTATAGAGTTAATGTGATTGAAAAAAATTAAGTGTATGTTCCGTAGATAGGAATCCCCCAATCGTGTCTAAAATATCTGTACCAGTATAGTGGTGGACGTAATTCTGTGTTATTTGCTTGTGTTTCAACTTGTGTCAAAAAAGCATTAACTAGAACTGGTGATACTGGGCTGCTTCATGTTTAGAACTGTATAGTGTTTAAGATATAACTACAATATCTGAAGTGTAATGAATTTTTATACGTAGTTTGAACTTGTTTTGAATGTATTAATTTAAAACAAGTGAAGTGTGTGCTGTTCACTTAATGTTGAAATTTATGGTCAACAAGTCAACACATACTTTAGAAGAATACTTGGCTCACACCCATATATACATACACATATATATATATACACATGTCTAAATTTTCTGATACCTGCCTTATTGATATCTCATATTTTGCCTTTCCCAGTTAATACCATGTGGCTGTACTTTGTTTTACGACATTCTCATTGCCTTTGAATGTCAATGAAGACTTTTCATGGTTCCTGCTTTCTCGTTGCTCGTGCAGCGGAAATCGATATCCTATCAGTATAGTAGTGCTGCATTTGAAGAAAAGGGCTTCACTTGTCAACTTACCCGTTTATTTTTACCTCTGCATAACCCAGCACATAGCTCCAGGTGATAGTCTTTCCAATTAGTTGATTTGGTTTTTTACCATCCATAAGGAGATCGATCACTTTTAATTTTATACTGTACTGCCTGTTAGTAGCATTGTCTCTTTCTGGTCACTGATTGCAACAATCCTGAAGCGTCTTTTAAGGATTCTTCTACTTGGTTGGTGTCTCCAGAATCCTTGTAAATCTGGAATGCGCGTCGCTGTGAGAAGCTTTTGGAATGCGTAGCATCTACACGGCAAAATCATTCAATAATGTTATTTGTAAGCAGTGTTGATGTTCTGTAATGCTGCTAACGTGTGTGAAGTTTTGATGGGAATGATTGAAGTACGTCCTCTGACCTGCCCAAAATCATTCAATAATATTATTCATAAGCAGTGTTGGTGTTCTGTGGTGGTGCTGATGTGTGTGAGTTTTGATAGAAACAGTTGTACATTCTGTGACGTCTCCACTTTCAGAAAGCACTTGAGATAAAAGTATTAACTTGAGTAATTCAATGAATCCGTTTTACCTGTCTAAAAATCTATCCTGTTTAATAACGAAAACAAAGCTAGCTCGTATGACTATGTGTTACGATTGTACAATACTCGTATTTCACTTTATTTACTTTCCCTACAGAGAGGGCATGAGAAGTTTGAAATGAAGATAGTAAAATATATTGTATCGAGAAGTTGTAGGTGGTCGTCCTTTAGTTTGCGATGGCTTTGTTTGTGAAAAAACAACAACAAGTGTATTTATTTAGGGATTATATGTAATGGGGTTTTAAGTGGGAAGTAAAGTTTCTCTGTTTCCGATATTCACACAAGGCCTCACAAAAAATAATTGTGTTAGCCACTCGTTGTTCTAAAATTACAGACAAAATGTATGACAGGTAATCAGAGACATCCACTGCCTACTGTACTCGAATATTAGGATTTGAATGCCACTTTATAACGCGCTCACGAACCCAAAGTGCACAGCGCGAATGTGCGGCAACAGGACATGAATCATGGACTTACAGCTCGGCAAGCTGGCTACAAATTAAAGTCCAGCCCATTAGGAAACTAGAGGAAAATCTATGTTTAAGGAGAAAAAATTTATGAGTGTGAAAGAAGATGAATAATACTTGTACGATAGAGAGAGAAGGAATATGTGTTTATACGAGAAAATAAAGAGTGTGATATTAACATGTGGCAGTCAGTACTTATATTACTAACATGTGGTAATCAGTACTTAGATCACTAACATGTGGTAATCAATATTGTTACGTTTTTTTATGTTTTATATTTTTCGTAGACTAAACGCAACAGAAAGACACAGATAACAGCTTGAATAATTTATTACAATAAGCTATTATATATATGACAGATATAACATAAATTATATAATAACAATGACAGATATTCAGTTTCAACATTCAAAATTAATTACAAGACAAAATAGTACTAGTTTCAACCTTCAAAGTTAATTACGATACAAAATGGTACACGCCTGTGTCTAATATAATGATCTAGAATGAAAGTCCAAAAGTTCAGATCAGAAATCCAAAATTCCGGTCTAGGGTGTGAATTTGGTCCCACGAAGAAATACCGAAGTTTGAATGGAGAATAACGAAGTTCTTTTTACGGTGCTTCTTGATGAACGTCTCAAACTTGCCGCCTTCCAATTTTCCCAGTCTCCCCTAAATAGTCCGTACGTGATGACTTTCAGCACAACCAGTAATTCGAATGAATCGCAAAGATTGACGAGACAAAATCACAGCTTCTGTAGATTTAGCTTCAGTCACAAATTCAAGTTGAATAAACTCACAGCAAACACTTAAACTTTCTCAACGAATGACTGACTCTTCTTATTCTTTTCTTCGAATAAAAACTAATGACTCTCCTTCCTCTACCTCGCGTCGCCGTCTGTTTTATATACTAGTAGGCCTAGACTTATCGAACCATCGCGTAACTTCCACAGAGCTCCAGAGCAATACGCGCATGTCCGTTCTTGCACGAGACTCAACGTCTAGACACTAGGCCGCCATACATTTCCGTTTATAGTCATATATTTGATCTACGTAAATCTAGAAATTTCTAAATGTTATTTTAAATGAATAACAACATATTTTTAATTGGTTTAAACTTTGAAACAATAATATAAATAATAGAAATGAAAATTTAAACACAACACGACATGTTGTCCTTTACAAAACATTTACATGACATTTACATAACAGTACTTATATCACTAACATGTGGTAATCAGTGCTTATATCACTAACATGTGGTAATCAGTACTTATATCACAAACATGTGGTAATCAGTACTTATATCACTAACATGTGGTAATCAGTACTTATATCACTAACATGTGGTAATCAGTACTTATATTACTAACATGTGGAAATCAGTACTTATATTACTAACATGTGGTAATCAGTACTTATATCATTAACATGTGGTAATCAGTACTTGTATTACTAACATGCGATATTCAATACTCATATTACTTTATGTGGCAATACTTAGTTTACTAAAATGTGGTAGTCAGTAATTATTTTATTAACATTTGGTACTCTGCACTTATACAACTAATGTGTGGTCGTCTGTATTTACATTATTTACACTGGTAATTAGTACTTACATTACTAAAATGTGGCGCTCCCCATACTTATATTATTAGTAATTACTATATTATATTGCTGTTATGTGATGGTCAGTATTACTTACTAATTATGTCAGTATAATTCAAATTTTAAATATATGAGACCGTAAAGAAGTTTGTTGTTGAATAGCAGATTTTTACGTTAGAAAATAAATATTCTTTACGTAATATAATTGTCATGATAAACAAAAAAAATGTTTGTACTTAATGGGATATCTGAGATTAGTAGCAATGGATTTCTTGCAAAAAAAACAAAACAAAATTTTTAGTCATAAGAAGCTTATAAACATCGCGTCGTAATTTGAAAAAATAAAATAGTTTTGGTGATTAAATAAACAGCTTCAACCCCAAACGTGTTACATCACTTTCGTATACCAAAACCTAAAACGGCAAAATCATCTCAAAAATACATTGTTGAGTTTTACCAGACCAAAGTCAACAACTGCTAAACCCAGCGACAATGTGATCAAAATCAGCATAAACATAAGAGGAAGTTGTTCAAAATCAGCAATTTATTCTAAATGCAGCAACAATGTGTTTATTTGTCCATTTGTTTTAATTAAAGTGCAAAGTCGCACAGTGCACTCCTTCTCTTTTGAAAAGTGACTCCGATTGCAGTTTATGTTAGAACGACTTTAAGTTGAAAATACTTTAAAATACATTTTCTAAAATACAGAAAACTTGACTGTTATTCTTTTCTTGATTTCGAACTGCACGAATATTTAATTAGCGAAAGCATACCTTTCATTATTTATTCCAATGATGAAGTTAAAAGTAACTGGATGGTAACTTCAAGTAAGAGAACTTAAGAGATCCTTCATTACATAATGTATGCCCTTAATATAAATATATACCTACCATAATGAAAATGAACACTTGGTCATTCATTCTTTGTAAAGCTTTATGAATATCGAACGAAATAAATGAAGTACACTCTTGTCAAGGAATAGTTTCTGTATTGTTTCATGTCAGAAGGTAAAAATCGAACTTTTTCGTTTAAATTTGAACAATCAATCTTATTTACAGAGAATTTTGAAGTTTTGTTTCTTTACAAGATTTACTGAAACATGTTAAATTAATCTTAGTTTTTCAAATATCTACAAAATGCCTTGGGTAAACATGTATTATATGCATCCAATTGTTTATATATATATATCTATATATATATTGACAGAGGAGAGAATAAAAATTTCATAATTACAATGATGAAATAAATTTATTTTAGTTATCTAAACTTCTGTCTCACTCTGTAACAAAAATTAAAATGAACTCATTTAAATAAACCGTCTGTTTTTTATGAAGTAAAATGTCTAATCACGTGGACGACTTTAAAAGTTAACTCCTGACAATGACAAACGACTGAAATCAAATTGTCTTATTTTCTTTGGTATGAGATGTAAAAACAAGTTAACTTCCTTCATTCTGCTGCTTGAGTCATAGTCCCTAGCATGGCCAAAGTGCAAGATTTGTAATTTTATTTTACTCGAATTATATAACTGGTAATGCATGACTGAATACTGTAGCATTTTCTCAAGTGTTCATAACTTATAACTTTTTATGCTTTTTAGCCGTAAATTTTAAGTTCTTGCATTATCAGGTATTCATCAGTTTTGTGGTTCGTATCAAAATACGTTGTTTTATTATTAGTTTTGTGACATTGTAATTGTCAAGTGAATAACATCTATATCGCAACAGTCTTATGTGTTAAGTTATCATTTTATTTAATATTCTTCAAAATAATGTGCTTTTCTTATAAAAAGCCACATCAAGCTATCTGCTGTGTCTACCGAGGATAATCGAACACCCCTGAGGGTAGCGTTGTAAATCAGTAAACTTACTGCTGTCCCAGCGGAGGAGACTCTGAAAGAAAGAAACATTTCTGAACTGAATACATTAGTGTGGTTTCGTTGTAAGGCTCTTTGCCCTTCGGTATTCGTTTGTTTTATAATTTTTTTGCAAAAACTCAAACTACATATAACTTTTAGGAAAATCCTCAAACTATTATATATAAGTTTTGGAAGTAGGTTGTTTGTGGCTTGTTTTATTTTTTAATCATAGTTTCAGAAACATTACCAATCAATAGTTTTTTTTAAATTTCTTATTAGGTAAATCAGCACTCATACTTGACAATGAAAACTGCAAACATAGATCAGTGTTCTTCTAACACTCAATCGCGAACTTAAATGAATAATCTTTTCATATTACGTATAAACTCATTTCATACAATACAAACAGGGTGATCAAAGCCGATAATAAGTCTTTTAAATGTGAGTATAAAATTGTCATATGAGATGGCTGTCAGAAAATTAATTGGATTAAAATCGATATGATGACGTAAATAACTTACTGATCAACAAAACCCAGTAGCATAAGTAACTTATGATCAACAAAACCCAATGACATAAGTAACTTGTTGATCAATAAAACCCAATAACATAAGTAACTTATGATCAACAAAATCCAATGACATAAGTAGCTTGCTGATCAACAAAACCCAATTATATAAGTAACTTGCTAATAAACAAAATCCAATGACATAAGTAATTTATGATCAACAAAACCCAATGAAATAAGTAACTTACTCATCAACAAAACCCAATGGCATAAGTAACTTGCTGATCAATAAAACCCAATGACATAAGGAACTTATGATCAACAAAACCCAACGACATAAGTAACTTGCTGATCAACAAAACCCAATAACATAAGTAACTTGCTGATCAATAAAACCCAATAACATAAGTAACTTGCTGATAAACAAAACCCAATGACATAAGCAACTTATGATCAACAAAATCCAATGACATAAGTAACTTATGATAAACAAAACTCAATGACATAAGTAATTTATGATCAACAAAATCCAATGACATAAGTAACTTATGATCAACAAAACCCAATGACATAAGTAACTTGCTGATCAACAAAACCCAATGACGTAAGTAACTTATGATCAACAAAACTCAATGACATAAGTAACTTGCTGATCAACAAAACCCAATGACATAAGTAACTTGCTGATCAACCAAACCCAATGGCATAAGTAACTTGCTGATCAATAAAACCCAATGACGTAAGTGACTTATGATAAAAAACCAATGACATAAGTACCTTATGATCAACAAACCCAATGACGTAAGTGACTCATGATAAAAAACCAATGACATAAGTAACTTATGATGAACAAAACCTAATGACATAAGTATTTTGCTGATCAACAAAACCCAAGTCATACGTTACTTCCTCATTCAGTTGACAAACAAACTTGACGACGACCAGGTTAAGACTGAAGAAACTATAAGAAAGTTTACTATTCAAGTGACTAACAGTGGTTTTAACAGCAGTTTCGACTTATATACCAAGTAAATCAAGGACATTATTCCCTGCACCCTTGCTCTTAATGCTCCAACACCCGAAATTGTTGCCAGTTGAAAAGAGAGTTTATAGCAAGGATGGGGACGCTTTTCTTATATGTTTCTCATTAAGTTCAGCACAATAAATGTTCTAAATTCAAGTTAATTCAGCAGAAATTTTCTTTTAGATCATAATAAAAAACGCTTTATTTAATGAACATCGGGTGCAGAGTTCGAGACGTAATTCCGCTGAAAACTCTCCATACTCTCAGCTGAGAGGACATTATCAAATTATCGTTTTCTTTCAATATTCGGTTCACAGATGTTTTAGTGGTGGGTATTGCTAGTTTGTTGCCTCCCCTCTGGTCACCAGTTCAGAACTTCAAACGTTTATCTGAATGACAGTGGTTCTCACCTGGCTATGTGAACACAAACTGGAAATCCAATTCCTTGATTAATTAAAAAAAATATATTAGTTTTCTAGAGAAAGAAAGAGAGATATAAATGTTTCTAAAAGCTACACATTTTATTCTCTTTAGTTTACAGGATTGAACCTCAAAAATCAGTATTCTACGAAAAATTTGTTGTTTTTTTCACAAACACTTGAAAAATCCTAATTTAAAAAGCAAAGTGACACCAAGAAATTAATTTATCCATTAAATATCACTTATTTCATGTGACAAAGTTTTAAATTTTTCAGTTGAGGCATTAAGTTTTTCTTTGACTCAACAATTTTTCTAATTGTAAATTAATGAATGTTTAATTAGTTAATGTGAAAACTTTCATTACAAGTCTTCTTATTTTTATCTCAAAGGAGATTCTTATTCATATATAATGATTAGCAAGCCCACATGTTTCCAGAAAGACAATTTATCAATTCTAAACATACATTTGATTTAATGAATATTAACTTGATGAAACAAAATGATTATCAAATCGCTAATAACATTTTATTTCTAATTTTTCAAAGGAGTAAATTAATGATTATTGCCGTGTGTAAGAAAACAAATTGTAAAACATTTCAACGTGAATTGTTCAATTTAATGCCATTGATTATAAACCTGAACGACTCTGATGATTTAGAAGTAACACTCAAATTCAGGGTTCGATTCCTCCTGTAGACACAACAAAGATAGTGCATTTCGCAATTTTGTTATTAACAATAAACAAACACAACATAAACTACAAATTTTCTTGAATTGTTTTCAAAATAAAAACCAACGAACAAATAAGCTATAATTAGCAATCTGAAAGACGACCGACCAGAACACACAACTGTCTCCCATAAAATGACTAGGGCGTACAACTGTCCTACATATTACGACAGTACATTTAATTTCTGTTCTATAAACAGAAAGTCTTAATTTCATAACGTTACTTAAAATTCGTATCAATCGAACTTAAACAAAGTTTATAAACCTAATACAGATGCCAAAATATTAATCTACGTTCGTATGGAGACCTGCGTGAGATAAATGTTTCTATTGTTTAGAAGCAAAATCTTAGATGTACATTCATTCTTTCATGGAACAAGAAGTACAGTGACTACAGAAGAGGCCCGGCATGTCCAGGTGGTTAAATCACTCAACTCGTAATCCGAGTGTTGCGGGTTCGATTCTCTGTCATATTAAAAATGCTCTCCCTTTCAGCTGTGGGACGTTATAATGTGACGGTCAATCCCACTATTCGTTGGTAAAAGAGTAGCCCAAGAGTTGGTGGTGGGTGGTGATGACTAACTGCCTTCCAGCTAGTCTTACACTGCAAGTTTAGGGGCGGCTAGCGAAGATAGCCCTCGAGTAGCTTTGCGCAAAATTCAAACCAAACTAACACCTGTTTCTCATTACACTGTACATATGTCGCTTCGGGCATAAAAATGTATATTGTAGCGTTAAAACAGCATATTAAAAGAACTTCTAATGACATTCTGTCAGACTTTCTTTACGTCAGACTTAAATATTAATGTCTATTAACATTTATAGAGCAAATTAATGGTGATCGAGGGAATTACTAATTTATAGCTTTAAAGTGCCAGTTAGAGCTAACTTTATGTTTACCTACTTTTCTTAATTAATACTGGTGATATACCTGTAATCCCTTATTTTACCCCTTAATATATTTTTACTATTTTATCTTAAAACATAATATATGTAATATGTTTTACAAGAGTATTGAGTTTCTTCAGGAAGGATTCTTTACGAAAACAAAATCATAAAAATTAGAACATTAGTTGATACGTCTCTAATCATGGTAGAATGTTCTACTCGTATGTATGCGTATTTATATACATTATGATTTTAACGTTTTGGTTATTTTAAAATAATAGTATTCAGTATAACTCAAGAGTACACAGTCTATTCGGGAACTCTTTGCATTAGTAAATCATATCTCGTCTGTTAGATTTAGTGATTAGAAGCAGTTTATAACCTAGGTAAACTTAGTTTTTTTTTCGCAACTCTCCAACACTTTTATAATTGATATCACATATTTTCACACATACGAAATATGAAAAACTTTTTTATTCTATATTCTGAACAAATGGCGTTACAAAATATTCATAGGGAATGTCATATAATTTGGTACTTTATCATGACATCGATGTTATGCAAGAAATTTTACTAGAATGTGTTTAAAATGACTTCCATATTCACTTATAAAACTTCATGATTTGAAGAATTGAAGTAATGCTGATATTATTTAATTGGTTCATCAATTATTATTACCAACAACAAAATAATGTGTTCACGAACAATGAAATATTAAACTGTTACACTAACAATCATATTTCTATTACAAGTCTAACAAGCTGATGGATTGAACCCAGTATTGCGTTATTTGTTAATGATTGGACATTAAACAGAGACACCACAGAGTAATAGAAAAAGTTTTTTAATAACAGCCTTTTCCTAAATATTTTATGTCTCCAGTTTTTCTTCATATTGTTTCTTAGAAGAATTACTGAAATGATCTTCTGAACTAATCAAAAACTATATTATTAAAAACTATGTAACTAATGTATTGACTCAGTTTATAAAATATAATCTGAAAAGAAACAAATAATAGTTATCTATAAAACAGCGTGTCGTTTTCTTAAAAAAAAATCACAAAAATCGCCTCCCAGTTGCACAACGGTATATCTACTGACTTACACTGCTAGAAAACGAATTTCGATACCGGTGGTGGGCAGAGCGCGGATGACACCTTGTGTAGCTTTATGCTCAACTAAATACAACAGCGCAGAAAATCCGTTATCATATTTTTTTTTTACATGATAGTGCATATAATACTCTGTCTCATACTGTAACTTTGAAGTATGGTTGTCGCATAACTTTGTTTTAGCCGCAAGCTGAGTATATATAATTTAGCCGAAGTATTAATTTTGACAAACTTTACTTAAGGAAGTTAGCTCTTTGATATATGCTTCAACTATAACAATTATTAGAAGTGACTAAAAATTTCCTTAGGGAGACGTTCAAAAGTTCATGTGAATAGACAGTTAATTAAAATGAATCTGTAGTATCTACGTATAAACATTAAAAAGTGTCAGAATAAAACGTTTTCATCTATAATCTATATTTTCTGCGTGAACTAGGCAGCTTGTTCAATAATATAGCGTTCTTTGGCCGCTGTTCTAATGTTTTCGCTCTAAAGCCGTTGACACTGACACACATCAATATATATATATATATATTCAAAGAAAAAATTTAAAAAAACGCTAAGTTGCTTCCCTCCTCTGAGTAGCTTACATTAAGGTTTATTTTGCTTGACTGTGTTTTCTATATTTTCAGCATTCAAGCCGCTAAACCGTGAACAAAAAGTTCAATTGATAAGCGTGTGTTTTCTAACTGTATTGAAGCTAGATGTAGGTATTTCAGGAGCAATAACAATTGACCATTGAACGAAGCGACATGAGAATTATAGAGGAAATTTTACTTTTTTTTTCAGTCTTTTCAAGACCACATCTTTCTGTTTGTAAGTAACTAATTAACTAATTCAGTTACTTTTAAATTTTATTTACCGCACAACTTAAATAGTTCTTGCTAACAAACATGAACTAAGTCTTAGCAATTCATAAAAGATGGAGCGTAATTTAAAAATATATTTATCCAAAATCAACCTTCCAAATTACGATAAACAAAAGAACAGCTTAAACAAATAAACCTTTGAAAAGTTGATACGAAATATCTGTATGAAAGAAGTTTGCTAAATTTAGAATACGAAGAAAGGTACAGGTATTGTCTCAGATAGCCCAGAACTGCTTACTTTTATAGAAGTTTTTCAGGTCAGTAAAACTTTTAAGAAAACTTAATTAGCTATTTTGAAAATTATGAATGTTAATTATTTTGTACATTATTAAAACTACTTGTTGTTAAACAGCTTTAACAAGATAGTATCTTTAATGTAATTTGAAAGGACTAGATTTCTATTGAAAAGTGTTCACAATTTACTCAAATCTTGACTGGCTGATAATATCAATAACACGTGAGTGTCACGATATGCTCAAAATCTGACTGATTTATAATAAGGACGACAACTGTATGTCTCAATCTCTACTTTCTGATTAGTTAATAATAAAGACGATGTATGTCTCGAGCTGTTCACTCTTTGAATTGTTGATAATACAGACGGTAACTGTGTGCTTCGATCTGTTTACTCTCTGATTAGTTAATAATACCGATGAAATATACACAAGTCACCTTAGTGAAATGAAATACAGACATTCGAAATTAGATATCTACCCACAGTTTATTTAAAGGAAAACTTTAAAGTATTCAGTTTATACCAAAAACTGATAATATGACTTGAAGCCTTTGTGATATTTTAAAATTTATCGGTATTGATAATGCATAAGAAAAGATAGAAAAAAAGAACGATATATATAGTTTGTAGTCACTTAAAGCTAGACACACTCCCTTCACTCTTGGTCTAAAGTAAAATTATCAGGATTGTAGTACTAGAACAATAATGAATATTTATAATGATTTGAATCACAGGTTGCAAAAATAGTTTATTTAAAAGCGCAAAAGTGAAACTAACTAGCTGATAAAAACAAGATTAATTAATGCGGGTATTGAGTGTTATCAACAAGGATTTTGAGATGTTACAACAAATAAAGAAGAACCTTTTGAAAAGGACACGAATGTTGGCTTTCCAGTGGCACAACGGTATGTTTGCGGACTTACAACTCTAGAAACGTGGTTTCGAAATAGTGTAAGGAGCATCAATTGTTCAGTTTTGTGTTAAATTTCAAACAAACCGAACCTAAGCTATTAAAGTTAGCAACAAATTATTTGGGGATGTTACAAGAAATACAGAGGAACTTGTCTGAAAAGAAAATGAACGTTAATCCTCCATTGGATAGCAATATGTCTTTGGACTTACAACTCTAGAAATCGGGTTTCGATACCCGTGGTGAGAAGACCACAAATAGCGCATAGTGTAGCTTTGTGCTTAACTTTAAACAAACCAAACCAAAACTACGAATATTAGCAACACAGAATTTTTGAACGTATAAAAAATACAGAGGAACTCGTCTGAAAATAATGGTAAATGAAGTAAGAAGTGAACAGTGTTTAGTATTTGTGTCCAATCTAAATTTCTTTCTCTTTTCAAGCCTTCCCTAGTTAAACAGTAGTATGTCTTTGGACTTATACTTCTAGAAGTCGGGTTTCGATACTCGTGGTGGGCAGAGCACAGATATCCCTTTGTGTAGCTTTGTGCTTAATTCAAAACAACAACAATTATCTTTTCAAAATTATATCTGATTGATTTACAACACGTATGTTTGTTTTTTTCAACGTGCTTGACGTATTACTCAAAATTCTTATTCATAGAATGCATTGTCAGTGGCTATAAAATATAAGTTTAAAATTTCTGTTTATAAAGGTTTGAATATTCTCGGTTAAACTAGTCTTGCGGGGTGAGTATAATTCTAATGTCTTGCGATACAACGCAACCTGGTGTACTTATGTTGGAAGGCCCGGCATAGCCAGGTGGTTAAGGCACTCGACTTGTAATCCGAGTGTCGCGAGTTCAAATCCTCGTCACACCAAACATGCTCGCTTTTTCAGCCGTAGGAGTGTTATTATGTGATGGTCAATCTCACTGCTTGTTGGTAAAAAAGTAGTCCAAGAGTTGGAGATGGGTGGTGATGATTAGTTGCCTTCCATCTAGTCTTACACTGCAAAATTAGGGACAGCTAGCGTATATAGCCCTCGTGTAGCTTTGCGCGAAATTCAAAAAACAAACAAACTTAGGTTGGAACCTGACCTTGATTAAAACCGTTATTTGAATTAAATATCCTTAAAATGTGTTATCTGTTTATATCTGTACAACCGCTCTCAATCATAATGCTAAAAAAAGAACATAAACGTACCATCACGTAACTCTTATAACTAGTTTAAGAATTTAGCAAAAGTGACAATATTTTGAACTCTGTCACACTGAAGATCTTGTTTTCATCATAAATAGAAATATAACCATCAGAGTTTTCCTTGTGTGTTAGTAAACAGATACGTCCTAAAAGTTAATTAGATGGAGTGCGTAATTTGGGCTTAGATGGACACGAAAAGAGAAAAAAAAACTGTAAGTAAAGAAACGCAGGTCGGGTATGTTTAGAGACCTGAAAGTTAGATGCCGTTCGTTAATTAGATCGGCACTCGGAAAGTGTTCATGCTCGTGGCGACTTTATGTCAATCCCATCGGGAACCGGGAATGATGGGAACGGTCCATTTAAGGTAGGAAATAAGATTTATAGTTTTTTTCTTTTCAAAACCTCATGGGTAGCGTGTACACCAAGATTCTGTTGTTTCTGTGTTTAGATACACAACGGTTCTAAACCCAAAATTTGAGTTCTTTTCCAGAACACGATAAGCAGCTCTAGGCTTCCAACGTAAGTTGTAACTGAAAAATCGAAGACGACATTCTTCTAGACATTGAAAAGTAGCAGCTTACACCTGTCTGCTATGTTACATTCTAGTTGTTAAACTATGGTGTTTTTAAGAATAAAGTAAGTATATTTAGTGAAGGTGTCATCGGTGTCGTATAAGTAATAAATAAATGTTTTTTATTATACATTTGCTATATATTGTAATACTTACAACTGTATCAAAAGAAAAGCACATTTCCATTGTTAAACGTTTATGTATGTAATCTAGTTTGTTATAAGTTTTGTTTATAATTCAATTATTACAGACATTAAACTTGTATACGTTTATTGCTCATTTATTGCAAAGTAATTCTTTTACTTTGGATTTAAAAACGATATTCATTTTTCTTCATCACGTTCAGACTTTCACAAAGTGTTATATGTGCTTTTACATCAGCGAATAATTCCTACTGAAATCGGGTCACATTTTGTTCTTCTTAACATGTTGTCAACCACAGATACACATTTCTTTAGATCAGTTGCAACGCAAAAGTCCGATCGATAGTTCAAGAAACCAAACATAACAAAATAAATATTCATTGAGGTAAACAAAATAATAATTTAATCTAAATAAGAGTTGTTTTTTTTCTTCTTCCGATTGGTGAATAATCTTTAAATGATAAAAAAAAATTTGTAGCTGAATTTTGGAAAATCCTTTATTAAGACCAAAATAGTTTTTATGACGTTTAAATTGCAGGCCTATATTGATATCATATTTTTTATTTCAGTATTGAAATTTAAAATGCCACATGCTATTTGCATACGTCTTAGTCTGATCACGCATTATCTTTGTTCATCTTACTCCATACTTCACACTCTGTACATATTGTTCTCGTATCTCCAACCCTAGCTTCATATACTCAAAGCTTTTATTCTGACTAAATATTTTCTTTGAATTTCTAGCTTTAACCATACACAGTTTCCATATATCCTACTCTTATAAAAATTATCTCTCTACTCTTGCATGGACTACATTTATCCTCATACCTTCACATTATTCTTAATCTGATTTATACTAACCTTATACCGGCCCGGCATGGCCAAACGTGTTAAGGCGTGCAACTCGTAATCCGAGGGTCGCGGATTCGCATCCCCATCGCGCTAAACATGCTCGCTTTTTCAGCCGTGGGGGTGTTATAATGTGACGATCAATCCCACTATTCGTTGGTAAAAGAGTAGCCCAGGAGTTGGCTGTGGATAGCGATGACTAGCTTCCTTCCTTCTAGTCTTATACTGCAAAATTAGGGACGGCTTGCACAGATAGCCCTCGAGTAGCTTTGCGCGAAATTCAAACACAAACTAATCTTAATACTCTTACTCTAACCATATATTATTTTCATTATCCTTAATCTGATTTTATATTATCCTTATACCTCTTACTCTAAACATATATTAATTTTATATATTTTATACTGACTACATATTACTGTTATACATGTATCTTACTCTGATCACTTATAATACACTGATAATGTATTATTCTCATACATCTAACTCGTGCTAGTTTCCTGATGTTAGCTCTTCTGTAGCGCTCGTGCGCTCTTTGTGAAAAGAAACTGTAGCGACAGGATCTATATTGGTATACATTTTTATGTTTTGTGGTGTGATATCGGTCTGCTTTATTTGGTATATTACAAAAATAAGAAATATATTGTAATGTAGTGACTTATTATTAGTGCCTTTCATGTGGCTGGTTAATATGTATGCATATTAATTTATTTTTAAAGTTTTAAATTGCAATGATTATACATCTTTCCTTAAGCACGCATTTATCGGACATGCAGATAAGTGCTACAAAACAGAAACAGTTTCCAGTACACATAATAATTATAATATAAAGATGGTAGGAGCTGACATCCATGCTCTCCGTTTAAAACAAACAATGAAATTATATTGTAACGGAAACAGAAATATCCTTACTGTTGCTAAGCCTACGATCGTACAGGCTATATTTTTTGCATGATACATAAAAACATGCTGTTTTTTTAGTTCTTGTTAATCGTGTTTTACTCAAATAGCACAAATCACAGTTTTTGAGTTTATCTTAAAAAACATTATAAAATTTGTAAACAACTGTTTTTGGATGAATTTAATAGTGATAATTATCGTTAGAGCGGTTATACGTTTGTCCTTGGAAAACGAATAGCATTTGTGTTTGTGTTTGTTTTTTTTTACTGGTCGTCACAATCATATTTGACGAAAAACAGACGTGCAAAGAATGAAAGACAAACTACGTTAGTAAGCGCGTTTTTCATTCTGGTAAGCATACACATGCTGACTTTTTTTATTGCTACGGAAATTGTGGTCTCAATGAACCCAGCAGCTGGGAAATGGAGGACTTGGTAGAAAACGTATCGGTAAATTGTTATTACCTTTATTACCGGTTTGAAAAAGGTTTCGCTGAAAGTCCACATAAGCAAAATTGATTCGGTGTAAAAAAGAGATTGATCGATCTTTGGCTTTGCATCAACTCAGAGCACACAAACACAAACACATGTATATGTTTTATGTACACATATGATAAGCAAATTTTTCACGAGAACTGTATCCCATTAAAACGTATTTATGATCTATGTTTTGATTTTATTAACTCTATATTTTTAAGATAATAATAGGGATAAAGAATGTTCTGAAGTATAATATTGTGTTTGTCAAAAGAAAAGAAAGCTCAATCACGGAAGTTTGTGCATGTGGAAGTACTTTGAATGGAAATTCAGGGTTCCCTTATGTGAAATTATGGTAATGCTTAAGCGTAATATCGGTGTGGTATGTTGTAACGAAAAGAACGCAGACAGAAGACGTTAACATGTGAGACTCACGTGGAAGTTACTTGATGATAAATAAAATGCAGAGTTCTTTGTGGCCACGTGAGAGTAAAATGGAAGAAACATCCAAAAAAATACAGTAGTAATTTGTGAAGTTTGCAAATGTTAAAGATTATCCAACATTGTACGCTTTTCAACGAGCACGTGGGAGTGTTTTGATAACGAATTACGGTACACATACCACGTGCTTCTGGAATTCTGAATTAGTGATCTGCGTTTTTTTTATATTTCGATGTATTCATAAGTTTGAATGTAATCAACAGGGCTTTTGTCATTTTATAATACATTTCACGAAATAAGTTTGTTTCTTTTTTATTTTCGAATTTCAACGTGAAGTAGTTCAAAGGCGAGTAAAGGAAGGTCTAAGAACGAATTCGAAAAGAGGAAGATAGAAGGAAGTCTATCAATAAGATAGCAAAATTTTATAGACTAGAAAATGTATGGAAGTAAATCAAAACATAGAGGAAAGCAAAAATGTGTTTTCATTGGGCAGAGACCTTGAAAAAATTGAACAGTGTAAAATGATCACGCAAGGATCGAACTTTGAATTTTATAGTTATATTCTGTCAAGATTAGTGATGAACTTTTAAAGGTTGGAAAAGAAGAAAAGGAAATAGTAATAAAATATCATTTGGAGAAGGCTAATGAACACATTATGGTTTAAAATAGATTAGTGCGAAGTTCTGTAACCTTAATCCTAAAAAACAAATTTGAATTAACTTTTTGGAAAGTCCCTTCTGTGAACATATTAGAAATTTAATTTTTTAGTTTAAACTATAACGTTATGCATTCTTATATAACAAAAATTGATTTTGAAAGTGGTTTAACATTTTAATTTTCTTTGTTTGAAATAAATATTTGAAATGAAATTTGCTGAAACAATTAAATTGAAATCATGTTAGAAATATTAAGGTATAATTTTAAAAATTACAAAAGTGTTAATACGAACACAAATTACGAAACAATGCTAGAATTTAGAAAGAAATGTAACTTTTAAAATTTTCGACCGCACCTTAAGTAAGAAACACGGACTCATGAATATCTTCCATTCATTATGTTTCAAATAATGTGATTAGCATATTAAAATATACATAAATTAAAAGGTTCTTGAAAATTTATTTCAAACAAATTAACACACACATGATTAAGTTTCCATTACCACAAGTTGGAAACACGGACTCATGAATATCTGTCATTCATTATTTTCAAATAATGCGGTCAACATGTCGTTAAAAGATACATGGAATAAAAGGTCTTTGAAAATTTATTTTAAACACATAAACACACACACACACAATTAAGTTTTTTAGAAACCTCATCGTATTTTGAGTAAAACATTTATTAAACATTGTTCACATACAAATACTACACCGACCATGAACTGACTGGATTATGTCGGTTGCATAGATACAAGTCCAGTATTGCGGTAACTCGGTAACCTAGTTTCTTACAAGCGGACACACCTATGTACAGGGAACAAAGACTCTCACACTCAAGTGCAATTTTGCTCGGTCCATTAACGTAGGAACTAAGTCTCCCAATTGCTTGGAAACAGGCAAAAATATCGAGAGAAACCAAACTCCAGATTGTAAGCCTCGTTAGTTTTAAAATTAAAAAAAAATCATCGAGGCCTAAGCTTCAGCTCGTCATTCGGTCATCAACGTCCTCAGGTTTTGAATTTAATCCGACTTTTAAAGTTACCAGGTTCTACAAAATTCATTTTCTTCATTACACGCAAGCAGTGACGTTTTCATAACTCTCTTCTTCAGCTTTTCCAGATTTTCTAGAACCACTGGGTTCTGGGTGTCTAATCTGTGAGCCATTTGATAATGTTTTAGTGCCTCCACGTACCAACCCTGGAAAGTCAAAATACACATATACATCAATTTTCTTTGAGATTCTTCAAGTAATTATGTATCCAACGATGCAAGTCACGAGAATCTATCAATGTCTACACTGTTTTGTTTACCTTAACAATACATTAAATAGTTGTCACCGTGAATAACTGATTTTATAATATAAGTGCGTGCAAAGCTTGCATTATAAGAAAGTCTCTAGCCTTATAACATCACGTTCCAACCTGCAGTATAGGAATGCCACTGAAGATAGGTAATGTCTGGAGGATATCAACTTGAGCATTAGAAAACCACTAATCCTAGAACAAGAAATAATAACCCTATAACACGAGAAGATATCAACCTTATAAGAGAAGTAAAGAGTAAACCCATAATGTAAGGAGAATATCAACTTTCAACTTACAAAGACCACTAGCCCTATAACAAGTGATAGGAAATAATATTATAATATGAGAATGATTCTAAAATACAGCATTAAAAGACTACTAGCACTATACTAAGTGAGAATAGTAATTTGAACACCATTAATGTTATAACAAGTGATGGATAATAATGATATAATACGAGAAGGATTTTAACTCATTCAGCATAAGAAAAATCACAACGCCTTTAAAAGAGGAGAGGTGATAACTCTGTAACGTGGGTAGAATATTAATCTTTAAGCAAAAGAAAAACTATTAGCTCTATAACAATTGAGAGAGAATAGTTTAACGTAAAAACCTACTTAATATTGTCTTTTGTATTTACATTTCTTTAGTAGTAAATTGAAATATTTCTTAAAACCAACCCATTAGGTGTTGATACAAGTAGATTGGAAGTCAAAATAACTTAGAGATAATAATTAGCAAAATATATTTTGTATCAGATATATTTGAGGATTTTATCACATCAAAAACAATCTTTAAATAGAGTCTGCAGAACAAGCTGAGATATAATAGGATATAATCTCTAGTGCTTTCACGTGTCGTATTGGATTAAACTTGGTTTAAGAAGTAAAAAATATACGGCTGCTTTTAAAGTACAAATCTATACCATGAGCATCTGAGTATTAAACCCACAAAACCCGATTTTTAGTATCCTAAGTCTTTACTATTGAGTCAGTACGAGGGCATAATAATTTATGAGAAATAAGTTGTTCTCACGAATAATTTGTATAACTCTTCCATGTACTGATGTTGATTACGTTATGCTAAAATTATTTTGAAGCCTGGCTATGTCGTCACAAATCAGGTCACCACGTTATGTCACATCTGACAGCAGTGCATCTCAACAATAGCTTTACAGCATAGTTTCCATTGCAGGAGCTTCCAACGTAAACCTGTTATGTCAAAAGGACACCATCCTCCTTATCTTCATGTTTTCTATAATCCATACAAGCTACGAAGACTGCGATTTCCCACTGCCAGTTTCAATAGTCCCATTCCACACAAAAAAACATGGTTGCTGTATCAGATAATTTAATCGATAAGCCTTTGTATAAAATAGCGTGAATATTCACTTCATTTTCAAGATCATTAAAGCATGCAAAGATTTAACGTGTGTAACATATGGTTTGTGTTGCTTTGCCAAACAGAAATCTCTCTCAGTAGTTTGAGAACACGAAGATGGCTATTCCTTTAGATATATATGTGGATTCTCAATTTTACAAGACGCTGCATTATGCCTACCACAGCTGCAATTAGACTTGTTTCAGGTCTTTTCCTAATGATCTGGTTTTCTATGCTGATTTATATTTCTTTTTTTTCCAATAATTTGGTGTATAACAGGTATCGTCGTTTTTCAAATTCCTTCTCAAAACTGATCAGTTTTGTGTGTCTACACTCTAGACACGTAGAACCAAACAACGTTAAAATCCATTTCTGCTTCATGTCTTTCTACCAGGATTTTATATCGGCTGTGGGTTTTACGTGACTTAACTTATTGTTTTGCATATTAAAATCCTTTTAATATAATGTTTTCTTCCTCTGTATTCTGTAGCAGATGTCAGAGTATCTGGGAATGTTGCATACTAATCATAACTAATATATACTGATTAGCAAAGTCAATAAAAGTAAGGCTTTGTTATTGCGTTATTATATTTAAGGATCTTATCTAGTTTTTAGGAAACAAATTCAGTTCAATACAGTAATGTACAACGTATATAACATCAAGCATTTCGACTGCAACTGAAAACACTTTTGTCGATCTTAAACATTTGTTATTTATAGGTTAAACTGTACAAATACATTTTTTTAACAAAGAAAGAACCCTGTTGCAAACTTATGAGATAGTAGCAATAAATATATTCAGATATAACTTTTAACTTGGTGTGAAGTTCTGAAAACCTAAGTAGTAAATAAAAAAGGGGTGACACTTTAGGTTGTTTGTTTCGATATCAGTTGTTAACAAATGTCGTTATGAAAATGTTAAGAAATTGCAAAAATGAGTCAAAAAATTTTTGGCTAACTTTGCATTGGACCTCGTAAACAAAATATAATGGTATAAAAGTGAATACTTAATTTATACGAATATATTTTAATACACTAAAACTATTCGTACTGAATAATTACTTAATGTCGAAGATAGTCGAGCACTTTCTAGGGGAACCGATGTATGGTGAGAAAACAGTTCTTGTTCAAACGTTTGTTTGTGTTTAAGTGCAAAGTACACAATGAAGTACTTGCGCACTGGTATCGAATTGTCTTCCGCTGTTACAGCGATAAGTTTACGGAATTACAACGCTAAAATCAGGGGTTTGATTCCACTTGGTAGACTCAGAAGACAGTCCAATGTGGCTTTGCTGTAAGAAAACACACACAAACACAGTATCAAACTGTGGTTTTTAGTGTTATCAATCTTCAAGCTTACTACTGACTCACCGGAAAGGAGGTCGTTCTGGTGGAAGAATTATTACTGGAGGTCACAGGCAATAGAAATGCGTCGTCTACTAGCTTAAGCTTCTTTTCACAAAATTCTCATATACAAATATTTTGTAAAGATAAATGTGACTTCATTACGATAATTCACCCCATAATGTCCTATATTTCTTCAGTTGATGGCAGGTATATAATGTCAATTTAAAATGGCCTTGTTAGCCTTACGTAATGGTCCAGATCTGTTTCATCGACAAATAAAACCTTAGTACGACGCGAGCTAATTTAAGATCATATACAATAAATTAACACACCGAATTAAAATAACCTAAAATAGCAAAAATCCTCTAAAAATGTGAATTACAAACCCTCACATTGTTAAAGTAAGTTTATGAGATGAATAACTAGCATTATTTTATTATAAAATTTGTACAGTAATAGTAAATTGACAAATAACAGTTTATAATCCTGATAAAAAAAAAATATTTTTGAGAATGTATTTACTATTTTACTAATGTACTATAATATTATATATTTACTATTATATTAACATAATGTGCTTTTAAACATAATAAAGTGAATACTTGCTTTCTATACAGAATAAGTATTAGATGTTAAATAAAAATAGTTTTTGAAATCATAATTCTTTCAGTAACTATTCAGGCCTGTGGGTGGTGATGACTAGCTACCTTCCCTCTAGTCTTTCATTGCTAAATTAGGAACCGCTAGCGCAGATAGCCCACGTGTAGCTTTGCACGAAATCCAAATCCTAAAAATGTTTCCTTTCTGATTACTATCTGTATACAACATTATTTATCATAATTTATTCAATATATTGTTATTCTTCATACATAAACATAATAAAGTACATAGTAGAACTATTTACTAATTATATTGGTATATTCAGCGCTGACCGATGCTATACAGATGCTGATATAAAGTAATTACTAACTCACCTGCAAATGATAAACCACACCAAGATTTAAATGGGCATGTGCAATCGATGGATCAAGTTGTATTGCCAAGTTGTAGCTCTGGAAAAAGTTCTGTGTTTCAGATAACGAAATCAAACATGTATACAATAAAATCATGCATCATGAAGATTATCTGAATTGTTTTACATTTGTATGATTATGAGTAGAACTGTTAAATGTAGGAACAGACCCTGACACATAAGTTTAGCATCTATTTTTAAAGGAGACTTTTAGTATTTTCGCAAGTTTAATTTTAAATATATATATATATATGCTACCGGTGTGACATTATACAAAAAGTTTATAACAACATTGGTAAAATATTGCCTAACTGACGTCCCCCATTAGCTTAGCGGTAGGTAAAACGCTAAAAACCGGGGTTTCGATACCCGTGATGGGTAAAGCACAGATAGCCCATTGTGTAGATTTGTGCTTAATTCAAAAAACAAAACATTCTTAACTTATTGATTAATTCCTTTGTCCCACATTTCTAAGAAATTATACGCTCTCGTTGGATGGATTCTTCTCTTGCTAAAGATGTTGTTTTATCTTTTCCAAATTGTGTTTATAGTGTAGGTAACAGTATTAATGTATGATCTACATTTTTTATTCAGAATATTAGTTCAGTATGATTACATATTATGGTGAAAACAATGAGAAATATTTTCGTCAATTAATAAAATAAATAGTTAAACTTTGGTATGTATAACAAATATAATATGTTTCTTGAAAAACATTTTTAACTCCTTCAGGTTACTTGTTTGAGGGGTATTGGTTTAAGGTATTTTAGTGCTTCTTATGCGGAGTCTATTGACCTGGTTTTGTTACAAAGCACAGCTTCACCCACTTGGCATCTGGTAGAAAACGTTAAGGTTTATTGATAAAACAATTGGGTCGTTAAGGTTCAATCTAAAGTGTATGTTCCTCAACTAGAACTGTGGTTGGTTTTAGGCTAATAATATAGTAGGTATACTGAATAAAGTTTCCTTTGACATGAATATATTTATTTTAAACATACATAAAAAGCCTAAACCAACTGGTTCTTGTCTTACAGCTAGATCAATAATGATACATGGAACGTCCATTACGATTCATGTATTCTTCTAAAGACACACTATTAAAACACGCAAATAAATCTATTATATGAAAACATGAAATCGGTTTGGATCAGACTGGTGTTCTATAAAACACGATGTTTTGTTGAGAATAATAAATCTATTTATGTTTACTTACTTTGTTTATCATCAATGTACGAAATTAATCATATGTAATGGATGTCTAAAGGTTCAGCGTTTTGATTCAAAGTGCTACTTAATTTAATACTTCTTAGCGACTGGTGTTTTGATTCCAGGCTTCTATTTAAGATACTTTTGAAATACTGCTTTTCTAGCTTAAATATAGTTCTAAGGCGTATCCGAAAGAGTAATGTTATGATTTAAATTTTCTTTTTAGAATACTGCTATAAAACAATTGTTTTGATCCAAGACGTTTTGATATGTAGAACGCTATAGTTTTCAGTCAAGACTCGGCTTCAATATTAATGAAACAAATGTAAACTCAGTTGTTACATTTACATGTATGTATATGTAATTAATTGAAGTATAACGCATAACATAAAAAAGAAAAGAAATAACACAGTTACAAAACAGACATGTATCACGTGAACACACACCATAAGGTAGATAGTTATGCAATGCGCCCTGGTTTTGGAGGTACTGACGGTGGCGGAAGTGAGACCCAGACTGCGTTGGGGATACACCGTCTATCCAACTTAACCTTACCTCACATTCTTAAAAAAAAATGTCGTTGCTTTAGTCCACATCTTTTACTGTCTTTAGTCAGATGTGGGAAGATGACTGCTGACAAAAAAAAACAGTAGGAAGAAAGAAATAATTGTAATGCAATATGTCAGTGAAGGAAACAGTAAAACTGTCATTGATTTTGGCATTCCAGTTTCCAAAGTTATTACCACGATGCTAATGCATTACTGCACTAAGCCCAACCTAAACTGTTAGTGTAAAAGTCATTCTCCACTTATCCATGCTACTGTCAGAATCTTCGAAGGATGTTCTAGCAGCAGAGAAAGTCATAGATCTATATTAATACCCTTGTACAAGATAGAAATGGGTAATTCCATTTTTTATTGTATGATTTCATTTATACTACTATTTTGAAATTTACATATGTATTTTGTATACTGATTATAAAATAATTTGAAAGAGTTATTAACTAGAATTATCTTATTAAAACTGTTAAAAATTAGTTTATTCACTATTTTATGTAAATATGTGTATATGTAAATACTTGTTTGTCTTTATAAATTTTAATATAAATTATACATCTAAGACGGAAAGCTGTATATTTACATTATTAGATGTCATATATTTATAATAATTTTATACGTTTATGATAACTATATCGCTAAATGTGTAAAACATTTTTATTGTTACAACATATGAAATGTTGTTTTATTAATCTACGTTGCAATATTTTACCCGAAAATCTCAAAGGACCCACAAGTGAGCGATTTGTAGCGACACATGGTGATCAAAGGATAAAGCTACAATCATTAAAGAAACGTCAGCAACACGAGCTATTTCGTTTCTCAGATGTGTCACTTCATTCTCTAGTTTAGTATGTTTTTTATTACATCTGGCAAACAACTCTACAAAGTGATTACTTCGACATAGAAACAAGTAGTTACAGCACGGAAAACGTTGCTATGGTTACTCAATATCTCACTAACAGTTAGGAGCCAAAGAAAAAAAAGAAATATTCAGGAAACATGTTACATGCTAATAACGCAAAAAATAATCACATTGTATTCTGTGTAACTAAAGGACAATAAATGTTTAAATTTGATCGGATTTCTAGTACTTTATAATGATTGTTGGTTTCTACGACAAACACTGGATGTTTCTAGCATTTTTCTAACAAGCAGAAAATATTAAATTAATGTTCATACGACGTTTTTGTTTTGTTTGTTGTTTTGGCAGAGAAAACAGTACGTTTAATTCTTATCCATTGTTTACTAGATTTCATATGGAAAGGTTTAAGATTATGGCGAATATAAATATTTAGTTTCATTATTTTATTTTAAAGGATTTTTTTCAAATTGAATTTTATTATATATAACTTCTTCCTTGCAAGAATATATTATTGAAAGAGAATATACTGTTACCGTATCATTCACCTGTTCATAATTTTATTTACTAATGGAAACTTACATTCATAAGTTTGGTGAAGCACTTAACTCTTAAGTGTAACTTATATATTGAAATATACCATCAGGGAAAAGTAGAATGACTGGTGTGACATGCCATTAGACTTACGTCAGCAAAGTTCTAAACAAGACTTCTAAATCCTAATGAACATTAATTTCCGAGCACGTGACCGACAAGTCATTTACTCACAACTAATCGACATTCAGCGCCATCTGTAAATACGTTTTTATATATTATCAGCTCACTTTTACCACATCTGCACTGTATAACAGCTCTGATTTTCCATCGTCAAGCGAAACTCGTTTGTTGTGTTTAACTTCCATCGGGACACTAAGCAAATAAATCACGTTTCAGGATAATTAGAATACGTTTGAACCTGCAAATAAGTGAGGCAGAAATGAGTTCTAGTGTTCACACTAAGTAGCCAACGAATGTCTTTGCTTTGAACACTCTTAGAACTTGAATATTTCGTGAATGAAATTATTTCTTATTACATAATTCCATAGGACAAATCACTGATGTGAATTCTGTCTGTTTCTGCTATTAATAAAACAAAATATTTCACTTGTAATTTCTCTACTTATAAACCAATCATACATTAGACCTCTACCTGTGCAGCTGTTTCTAGATCTTCCATGTCCTTCATAATATCACCATGGCTAACATAAAACTGGGCACAGGACTTCTCATTCACGTGACAAAGACGAAGTGCTCGGAGGATGTTCTCCAACCCCTAAAATTTACATTTAATTATAAATATGTGACATCACATCTAGTAATCACTAATCTACAAATTAGTAAGTTCTGCAACTAACCTTTAAAATGCAGTTTCTCAATGTTTGTGTGGAATGTAGTTTAGAAAGAGCAGTAGCAGGCTGAAAAGTTTTTGTGACCAAAGCCTTTTCTTGGAGTCTCGAGTTTTATACAATATTATTACAAAGTAACCACCGCTAGTACAGCGGTATGTTTTCGGATTTACAACGCTAAAACCAGGGGTTCGATTCCTCTCGGTGGGCTGAGCAGATAGCCCTTTGTGACTTTGCTATACGAAAAACACACACACACATTATTACAAAGAATTACACTGACTGCGAACTTTTATAATGCAGAGAATGAAACATTCTTGCAATATTTGAGTATCCGCATCTGTGAAAGCAAATGAAATACACGTTTTAATCCATATAGTCAGATGTATTAATGCAACTCCAGTTGCTTATAGTAAGTTTTATAATAACATACAGAAGACTGAGTACTTCATACAAAAATTATTTTAAAATATGCAAATCAGAGAGCCATTAAAAATTGTTGTGTATGTGATTTCTTATATTGAGCTATCTGCTGAGTCCATCGAGGGGAATCGAACCCCTGATTTTAGCGTTTTAAAAATTGATTCGCTTTTTCAAGTGGTATGTTACAGCCATTTCTGACACAAAATATTGATACATTCAGATCATAAAGATGCTTTCAAATTATTGATTTAGAATTTTAAAGACATTGATATATTTAGTGCTTAACTAACGTACAGCTCGTACAAAATGATGGGGCGTTTACTATCATTCCCACCTCATAGTATACACTAGCTTCACATTTCATAGCTGATTGAAATCAATAAAATTTTCGAAATCAAGTTCGACCAAAAAGAAACAGAAACGTGCAGTCAAGGCAGTCAACCGTCGGTTGTTGTTTATGTGTGTGTGAACCAATCAAATTTAAGTTAATTCATGAAATTAATTCGTGGCGTATTCATAGAATGATTATTGGTAAAAATCAGTCAGATTAACAACTTCTAACATATATGAAGGCTAGCTCGTTTTAGTAGCATTACGTTCCAACAGTGTCGTTTAGCTTCAGTTTGTTTTGCTTTTAATTTCGCACAAAGCTACTCGCGGGCTATCTGCGCTAGCCATCCCTAATTTAGTAGTGTAAGACGAGAGGAAAGGCAGCTAACTAGTCATCACCATCCACCGCCAACTCTTGAGTTATTCTTTTGCCAACGAATAGGGGGATTGACTGTAACATTATAACGTCCCCATGGTTAATAGGGCGAGCATGTTTGGTGTGACAGGGATTTGAACCTGCGACCTTCATGTTACGAATCTTAACCATCTGATATGCTGGGCCGCTTAGTATCAGATATATAACATAATATTGTTGTTAGTCAATGTACTGAAAGTATGTATTAAATGTATCGACAACAAAACTAGAAAAGTATTCTTTGATTTTATAATTTAGCGTTCCGTTTATCACTAAAAATGGTTGTGATATGACAGAAAATAGCTTAATTCAGAAACGATTTAAACTTATAACCGAATCGACAAATATACTTTCATGATAGATTTTATACACTTGTCTCTAGACTAAGTGACACGACACTACGTCTTTACTTTAGGCTTATTTTACCAACACTCGCTGCACATATAAGGTTTCAGGTAATGAGAAGACAGTAATCGAACTATTCTATCTGGATATATGCAGTTGGACTTTTATAACTCCTCCTACTTCGGGAAATCAAACGTAGCGTGGCACACAGTAGCTTTCATATAGGGAATATAACGTTGGAAAATAATTGAATGTGGACCAAGTTGAGAAACAAGGACCATTTAGAAAACGATTTGCGATAATTCGTACCCGAGGAGGAGTAAGCAAATTACGAACACAAAGGTCAAAGTCTAAAATCGTCCATGTGTCTTGGGTTGTACAAATATAATCCAGCAGTATCTTAACCTGGAAATTCGACATAAGTTACACGTACACAGTTGTTTCCACGAAATACCAGCTCTATTGTTACATACTTACAGCACCTGGAAAACGAAAGGAGAATTTCATATGAAACCTTATATACCAAGCCACATATGCATCGCCTATAAATTTATGTGCGATTAGACTGTTGAAGCAGTCGCTGAAAAACCTTGGACCAAGTACACTGGATAGATTTTGAAATCACTCAACTACAGAGGTTTGGTGTGTTTTGGACATGAAAATTTTTACGATTGGAAATCACGTTGCAAGGCTATTGCAAAGGTACAAAACCAGACGATGTATCGATGTGGTGAGGTTCCAAAACCGTTTTAACACAGCGCTTTCAAGTTCTGCAATACAAGTTCACCGTAAGAATCATATTGAAAAAGGGTGTAAATGGAACTCCTACTGGTTCGATAATACTCCTATTTATGCTAAAGCAGTTGTGTATAGCCTTATTTGGTAAAACGCCAGACATTGACCATATACATTTAATCCTTTTAAGGTTAATCCTTGATTACAGTTACTTAATAATAAGTCAAAGTTTTACGGATATTTCAAATATCCACTATAATAAACCTTTTAATCAGAAACATCTGATCCCATCTTGTGATGATGAACACGAATTCAGCTTTACAGATTAAGATCATACTTTAAACAGTCTTTCAGTCTTCTGGTTAAAGACTTTTCTGGATAAAAAAAAATAAAACTTTACAAATGCGTATGAAAAGTGACGTGTTGTCATGCATGTGACATTTTCGTGCAAAACAAAATAGAAACCGGAAAACAAATAAGTCACCAAAAGCAATGAACAAGAAACAACGGGGCTTAATTTGAACCGTACGATGTGCTTAAAGAATAGGGAAAAGGTACATAAAACAAATAGTTTTTATTTATGTTTTTGATGTGGGTTGTAAAACGTTTTACTGCAACATGAAACAGCAGTTCAAAGCCCTTTTCTATGCTAGAACCGGAAATCGCGTATTTCTACCACATTGTCCACCTTCATGTGCTCCCTCTTTACGAGAGCAAGCGAAAGTCTGAGGAGACGTTAATATAAATGTGGTTGTAAGCACCGTCAACTCCTTTTTTCGGAAAAGTTGAATAAGACAATCCTATGTGTTTTTTGTTTACAAGAAACAGTATTTTCTGAAGAATTAAATAATTATTAGTTTAAACACCAACGTCTGTTGTGATTCTTGTCATATTTAGATGAAAAAGGCACTGGTAATAACAAAAAATCGAAGAAATACAACTCAAGCTATTAGGTTATGGAAACAGAATAAAAAGAAAATGTCATATTTAAGTCAAAATTATATTAACTTCAGCATCCTAAGAAAGAAAACATAATAAAATACGTTTCTTCTTATCTCCTAGGGTACATTTTACCTGTCTCATATTATGTTGTGTTCCTTATCTCCCTTGAGTACATTTTACCTTTCCCACATTATGAGTTTTTCTTCATTTTTGCCCTTATTTTATGTTTCTATATCCTGTAACATTTTCTAAAAAGACTTGAACATACCAGCTAGCACGAACTGCAACAAACAGGATTGGAGATAGAGTGGACTGAACACAATTTTATTAACCTTCTATTCGATTTTGAAGGTTAGTCTCATCACTACATACCCATTCTGGTTGGATCAATATCTGTACGTTCTTAATCATGTTAATCCACCTCTCACCACTAATATTATACAAAGCAATGCATCTTTAATCAATTTTATTATTTTTTTATCCAAGCTGAATAAATCTTACCATTATTTACTCATGTTTAGCCAAATAAATATTTATAATCATTGCCATGGTTAACAGTAGTCTATACGATAATCTAGTTCTGATTATTCATTACCTTAGTTACTATTTTTTTAATAACTGCTTACTAGCCCATTCGTGTCGTACATTTGAACTACTGATCTGTTTCCATTTTCCGGAAGGTCCTCAGAAGGATTGTGTTTGTAGTACTAGTGGTCTTAATATCTGTTTCTTGAGTTGTTGATTAATTTATTGAAGTTCTAATGAGGGAGACTTCAGAGAGACGAAAGGATAGCACACCAACCTTTATACTAAGAAGACAAAAGATAGAATACTCGCCGCTATCATCGCAAATACAATCATTCTGAGGAATTTCCTGGAAAATGCAGAAAAATTAGCAGCCTAAATTACCATATAAACTGGTTAGTAATTATTATGTATTGATGATAAAGAATAACTAATGAATAATAAGGCTAAGGTAATCGTATACGCTTATAACCATGACAACAACTGGTAACTGGTCAATAAGGTTTTACTGTTTTTGGGGGGAGGGAAATTACCACATTAATAAAACAAAGCCCACCCACCGAAATCACAGTATTTATGTCTTTAACCAGGCCTCTACCAGTGTTCAGTCTTTCAATGGCTACACTTCTTAAATGGTTATTTTGCGTGCTGGTTGTATAAAAATACGAGAATGTTCAATAAAGAAAAATGTATTTATGTGGTGTAAAATAGGTTAAGGTTTTGCGTGTAGTTGAATATAATCAAAACTGTCGAATAGTTTACATACAATAAAAAAACTCAGGAAATATATTCTAAGTATTGTACTAGTGTGTACTATTCTTGTTTATGCTTTCGTTTATAAAACTAAATATAAACATATTTCCAAATATAACTTGTTAAATTAATTGTTTATTTTTATAAAAGTTTTACGAAAAACAAAATATCTGTATATTAACCCTTCTTAAAAGTCTACAAAAGCACTGTAACAAATATAGACGTTGTAAGTGTCATGATTACTCTTCTACATATAATGAAGCGTTAATCCATATGCTTATATGGAAGTAAAGCGTTCTAAAGAGTAACTCTAGATACATCTTTGGACAAAGACACATAAATCAAAATAACATCATTAAAAAAGTACCTCTGAAGTTCTGTTTGTTTGAATAAAGATTATAGCTAGTTGGTAGTAAGCTTCTCGGTAGGTGACGTTGCTGTTGATCACTGACAATAACAAAATTTCAGCTTGGTTGAAGCTTCGTTCTTGCGTCAAGAGTTGCGCCTGCGTGCAAAAATGTTACATTAACTCTTATGGGTTTTAAACGTCACTGCTCGAGATTCTGGCTTATATATATAATAAATTAACGAAATCGTATATAATTAAAAAATCACTAAATAAGCACATAAACATAGCTTTAAAACCAAGAGTTTTGTTCTGTTTTAACAAATTTGCTTTGCAACCATAAATAATCTAGGCTGAGATAAGGATTATAAATATAATTTAAATTAACTAATTGCATCAAAGTAATCTCTAAAACGTTACAATATCTGGAAATATTACATTTTTGAAGTATTAAAAGTATATCAAACCACTATAAAGTAAGAAACTACAAATTCGTTAAGAGTCTGAATCTACTTTTAGGAACAAACGTGATTGGCGCTTATCACTCATAACTTGTGGAACGTTTTCTGTGTCTGTATTAAAACAAACCAAAACATAATTTAAATAAGTTGTTTAAAAATAAATTTTCGTAAAGCGTAAGCAAACAAGACAACATTATATTTAAGCGTGTCTTTATATATGCCATTCGAATTTTATCTCATTGTTATTGAGTATTTATGAACTAACGTGTAAGCTACATCTAAACGGATGACGATGCAACCTGTCCATTTAAAATTGAAAAAAAAAAAATTCTGATGGAAAATACGTTTCTTATTCAAGTACTAAATTTAACGATTACAAAATCTGCCAGCTTGCAATCCAAATATAAACGTCTAGTGAAGTATGTAGTTTGACGTTTACCGATTAAATAAACCTGTACTAGAAGTTTATGCGTCTAAATGAAATATGAAGTTGGTTTAACTGGGATATTAGTCACACTATTCAAATTTCTGTACTATTTTAAAAATTATTTTGTGTCTCTCTTTATAATAGAAATTATCTTTAAGAAAATGGAAAACGCAGTTTTTTTGGTACATGAATACACTTACGTAATGTAGTTTTCCATCCAAGTAATCTTTGTGTTTATTGATTAATTGGTTATAAAGTTCGTGGGCTTCTACTAAACGTCCAGATTTCATGTACAAAGTTCCAAGATTGTCCATGACTTGGGGATCTTCATCTATTTCCAGAGCTCTGGGACATAAAATTTCTATTCAATGCTCTAAAGTAGCAGCTAACTCTACCAAGGAATGTACATTATATGCTACATAAAAACAGGTATTATCATATAACACTAAGCAATATACATGACCAAACATATCATTAACAACGAGGGTATCACAGTGATAAAACATTGCAATATTATCTTTATAAGCAGAAACTTAAAAACCGGTACATTTAATTCGTGTTTGTGAACAATTTGATTTTTTTTTCTATTTATTTAAATGGTTTGCTTTAAACAAATGTTTAGCATAGTAGAATTCTGGTTAGCTTTCACAGTATAAAAAGCATTTTACTTTGATTGACTTCAAGGTTTACTTTTGCCACTAGTTATAATTCATGGATTGTTCTGATACCTGTTGGAGTAGAACACTATCTGTAGCAGAAAAAGAAAAGAAAATCTTTTCTTTGTAAATTTTCACACTGTATGTATGTGGAACTGTAAATTACTCGGTGTATTGTACATTTCTCTTATGTGTAATCTAGTGTTGCTCGTCTATTAATTTTTTGACGATTGTTCCTAAATCGATACATACGTGAACAACATTGCAGATACTTGGCTTCAGCCGTGTTTCGCTTTCTTTAGTGCGAAGAGATTAGCAGAAAAACATGCCAGTTAGCTAATGCATCGATTGACGTAAATGAAATATCACTAATGACGGACACGATTAACCGCACAAGCTTATGGCTGACATAAGTATGCGCACTTAAGCCTTTTTTTTCGAGAAAACTTAAATATATATATCACAATTAGAAGATAAAACACTAACATATGCGCAGGTGTTTCTAATGTTTTCGCTGCACCTGAGATGGACAGATAAATGGCATTATTATACAATCTGCAAAATTTATTACAAATAATTTTCATTGCTAAAGTGACATAAATGCTTTACTAATAGCAGTGTTAATAATGAATGAGGTTTATTTTCCTTATTATATATATATTTTTTACCTATACATACACAGTTCTACAGAATGTGAGAAGATACAACAGTACAAACTAACGAGATAAATTATTTTAATATTATCTAACCTATGAAATGGTAAAACGCACACATTCAAACGCGAATTCTGAATAGTTCCAACATTCATAGAATCAACCTGTCTCAGTGATAAAAATTGCTTTCAATCACGTGTGGAGAGAATAGCTTGTTTTCGAAGCTAAGCGGTTCTGTGTGAATCTGAGTAGTGAATTTGAATTTGTTTTAACAGTGACGAGAACAAAGCCATCTGTCTTAGTATTCATCTAGTTTCTATACTCGTAACACAAAGTACTGAAATATTAAAGACTATTTTCTTTAGTCTGACTCTGAAAGATTGCCTCACAATGTAATTCCAAGTTTCATGTCGACGTTTATTCTTTTGAAAATAAAACTTTAGTAAACCCATTATCACAACAAAAATTTAAATCGAGAAAACTACAGTTTAACAAAGGAGACGGCAGGTGTATTTGTGTTAGTTTTAAACGAGTTTCGAACTCAATAATAAAAATATGTTAAACGTGTTCTTATATATGGTGTTCTGTACCTCGCAGACCTTATTGTGATATTTATTTCTCTAATTCTATTGATTATCCGCCCAAAACTTGCTGATGATGTCTGTACTAAAGTAGCTGTTTTGTTGTCGATTGTTTCATTGTAAAATATTGTTCACCAGTCTACAATAATACGACTTCAATAGACCCGGCGTGGCCAAGCGTTTTAAGGCGTGCGACTCGTAATCTGAGGGTCGAGGGTTCGCATCACGGTCGCGCCAAACATGCTCGCTCTTTCAGCCGTGGGGGCGTTATAATGTAACGGTCAATCCCACTATTCGTTGGTAAAAGAGTAGCCCAAGAGTTGGCGGTGGGTGGTGATGACTAGCTGCCTTCCCTCTAGTCTTACACTGCTAAATTAGGGACGGCTAGCACAGATAGTCCTCGAGTAGCTTTGTGCGACATTCCAAAACACACAAGCAAACGACTTCAATACTTAAATAGCAACATATGGTTGAGCGTGATCATGAGAATCGTGCCAGACCGTGAAACAAACAAGTCCACGTGTCCCTCGAAAGAAACATCATGTCTCGCGCTTTAGAATTGTGGCTATGTTATAAAAGTGATGATAGAAACCTCCTGTTCGGTAAAAGCAGCCCAAAATGTTAGAATTGGTGCTATTTATTATCTGCTTTCTCTTGTAGTTTGTGTCAGTCAGTTCAAAATTAATGCAGATATATCGTGTATAGTTTTGTGCAAATGACAGAAACAAATAAAAAAATAAAAACTTTAATGTAAATAAGGATTATTTATAACACAAAATCATGTGAACGTTTTAAAACTAAAAATATTTTAACAAAAAACATACAAGTAGATGCTTTTAAATCATAGCCAGACAAACAGGTTCAATAACCGTTTTTGTTTCACTTTCAAATTACTTCTGATTTGGTCCGGCATGGTTAGGTGGTTAAAGCGCTCAACTCGCAATATGGGGGGGCGTGGGTCAGAATCCCCATACCGTCAAACATGCTCGCCCTTTCAGCCTTGGGAACGTAATAACGTGACGGTTAATCACACTTTTCTTTGGTAAAAGAGTAGTTCAAAAGTTGGTGGTGAGTGATAATAAGTAGCTGCTTTCCCTTTTGCGTTTCATTACTAAATTGGAAACAGTTAACGAAGTTAGTTCTCGTGTAGCTTCCCGCAAAGTTCAGAACAAACCAAACCTTCTGAACTAAGTGCACGACTCATGTACGCACTGTAAAATAGACATGGTTTAAGTTTTCGAATCACTGGAGATTTTGTCAAGGTTTCTTGAGAAATATTTTTATTTTTGTATCACAGGAATAAATAAAATCAGTGATTTTTCAAACTATTCATACGATTCGGCTATGTAAGATCTCCATTTATGTTTAATTTTAAATAGTATCGATGATCTGTGTATCCTGGAAATTAATTGGTAATAATCACTCTTACTTCTAAGTGATACCATATTCATTAAATGTTTAGAACATGCGTAATGAAGAGATATATATAACCATAAAATCCATCCAATTAGTCGAAATAATGTAAAAAAATCCATTTTATAACATTACTCCTATCTAACTAAAGAAATCTTATCGTAAAATATAAAATACATTTTAGCATGAAAAACTGTTTTACATAGTTTTATTTTTCTTTGAGGTTTGGGATTATTAAAACAAGAATACGACTTGTCAATATGTGTCAAATGTAGCACAAAAATAAACTTTTTATTTTATAGCCACCCAGTGGCTCAGCGGTATGTCTGCGGACTTACACGCTAAAATCCGGGTTTTGATACCCGTGGTGGGCAGAGCACAGATAGCCCATTGTGTAGCTTTGTGCTTAATTCAAAACAATAATTTTTTAATAAAAATACATCTTTAAAAAATAGAAAAAATACATTAGATCCAACATGGGCGGTGGTTAAGGCACTCGACTCGCAATTCGAGGGTCGCGGGTTTGAATCCCCGTCGTATCAAACACGCTCGCCCTTTCAGCCTTTGGGGCGTTATAATGTGACGGTTAACCTCACTATTCGTTGGTAAAAGAGTAGCTCAAGAGTTGGTGGTGGGTGGTGATGACTAGCTGCCTTCCCTCTAGTTTTACATTGCTAAATTAGGGACAGCTAGCGCAGGTAGTCCTCGTGTATCTTTGCACAAAATTGAAAACAAACAAACAAATCAATACATTAAAAACGCTTGATATCCATTTTATATAATATTAATAATACTTCTGTCAACGTGAAATGGTTTCCTGGGGCCGCAGCAGCAAATCTTGGGTTTATAACATAAGAAATTGGGGTTTACGTGGTAAGAGCACGGTAATTCCATTGCGCTTAACAACAAACAAACATAAAACGAACTTTAATTCTCAGAACTAGACTAATCTTTTTTTTAAATTTTGTTGTGATGCGACCTGTCCAATGGGTTCAGACTTTAAAATACTGAGTAAAGAAAACATGGTTACACCTCCTTCAATCTCCTGCTGGAAACCTCCAATGAAAAGTGTTAAATATCTAGTCATTTTCTTACGTTATTCCACAAACATTCAACTACTTACCATCTACAATTTATGTACGGTAAAAAACATAAAAATCTCAATACGTACGTTTCTTACCAAGCGTGACACAAGTCTTTATATTTATGTTACAAAGTGACTCTTATTTCTCTTACTCTTTCATAAATATAGTTCTTTAAAAATAAAGAAACTGACAAATGAAGTCCTCCCCGGGGACTATTACGTCGTACCAAATGCTGTATCCAACTTCAAGGGCAGGTAATAAGGCCACAAGGCTAATATTAATGGCGCTGACATTCCTATGTGTGTTTACTATGGTGTATAACACAAATATAGGTGTATATATATATGTGTGTGTGTGTGTGTGTGTGTAATAAAGGGGGTAATGTCTACCAAACCTTTTGTATAATTTTTCAGCTTCATCAGTAAATTTTAAAGAACGTAGAGTTCTAGCTGCATTGAGTAGCGCCACAGTGTGGTTAGGGTGGATTCTAACAGCACGTTGATAAAATTGAACGGCTTCGTTTTCGCGGCCTGGAAAAGAAAAAAAAAGAAACTCTTCAATAATTTCTAAGTCACAGATGACAAGAACACTGGACTTAAAGTTTTATTTTCAGGAAATATCAAGAACATTATTAAAATAATTTTATCAAGTAAACAAAACACTGGCACTTTTAATGTAATAACAATAATGTATTAACTATATGGACGAAAAACCTATAAATGATGAAGTTAAAACTTAAAGTAACATTTGGAGAAATACTTCTGGTTAAAAATATTCCATACCAAACGGATATTGCCTGAGTTATTCGGAAAACGTTACTAATTATTCTCCACAAGTTGTTTCTTTTAATCTATTCCGTTTGACAAGTGTGTATGCTTTTATTTTTAATTGTAATATGCTATAAATATAAAATCTCTTAAAACTTTGACAGTCTTCATTTATTAAGTCATGTATTAATAAACCGAAGTTTAATGAAACAAAATATACTAACCTAAGCTGTGGATGAATACGCCATAATTATTAAGTGCATCGACGTTTTCGGGACTTATACTAAGTGCCACCAGGTGAAGCCTCTCTGCTTCTATCACATGACCAAGACTGGCGTATAGGGACGCTAGAGCCGAAAAAGCCTCTGCAAACTTTGGGTCTATGTCGATTGCTTGTTTTAAACAAATTTCAGCTTTACCTTTCTTATCTTGTTTACTAAAAGGAGAATCGAGTAAAATTGTAAACTGTAAGATCTTTCAAGTAAAATGTTTACATTATAACTCCACTAAATTTATACTACCGACGACGGTGTTACTAAGCCTAAGGACAAATTTTCATTCAATATTTGTGTTTTAAATAAATAGTTTTTCTTTTATAAGCTATTTATGAATGTATTTCAAAATTCTACAGACTCGTGTTAAGTATGAAAAGAAAAAAGTGTTCTCAAATGTTCTCAAACATTGGTAACTGTTTGATGCTGTTATCAAAACTTCAGTTGTTGCTCTAATTTATTTAAAACATTAGTAATTCATTCTACATTATCATATCTTCTAAGAATCTCATATTCCTTGTGATTATTTTATTTTATTAATGAATTTATTTGAAAATATACACATTTACATACTTTAACATTTATGCTCATGTGAACAACATAGAAACTCTTTATATTATATCGATCGACTTTTGTTGTTAAGTGCCTGAGTGAATAATAATTTGCATTTAAATTGTGCGAAAACTAGTATCTTCTATTTCTATTTTCATCTATCATTTAACATGAAATATTTTATTGGCTTTGTGAAGCTATAGTTGAATACAGAAGAGCATAAATGATACAGTTTTTTTTTCTTTCAGAAATACACAAGGGTTAATATTCCAGGTAGTCAAGATAACAATCATGATAAATTATTGTTATATAAGGTTAGGAAAACTATTACAATAAATTACTGTTATATTTGATTAGAATAACTATCATTATAAATTATTGCTATACATGGTTAAGATAACTATCATAATAAATTGTTGTCATATATGGTTAAGATAACTACCGTAATAAATTTATATTACATATGAGTAAGTTACCGTGATACGATATCTGAAAAAAAAATTAAAACTTCTTTTCTGGTACAGCGGTAAGTTTACAGATTTACAACCTTAAAATCAGGGGTTCCACTCCCCTCGCTGAACTCTGCAGATAGTCCGATGTCGCTTTGTTATAAGAATACACACACACACATTTATAATAAATTAATTTCTGGAAGATTTATATAATTTATTGACAGGAACGTTTTCTGTTATGATTGTAAGAGTGGACTGGCATCTTAAATAAGTCAAGTATTTTATGTCATCTAGTTAGCTCATATGTAACATATAAAAACTGGATATTTTCAATGGCTTAACCTTGTATTTTCGTTCTATCACTTGGATATGTTCATTGGCTTAGCCTTGTGTACATAGTTTGACACTTGAGTTTGCTCAATGGCTTAGTGTTGTCTTGTCTGATCTAGCATATGAATAAGTTGCATTCAATACATTTATCACATTATATTGTCTAACGCCTATTTGTAGCTTTGGTTTTGAGAAACAGAGCCCCTTATGACCATTTTTTGTATTTATGAATTTCCAACTATTATAATTTATCTCAGATTTTAAATGAGACCTTTCTGTAAAAACCTTTTATAAGACTTTTAAGTAAATTTCTTTCTAAGTTGGTAAATTATATTCCTTACATAATAGAATCAGTTCTGTTGTTTTATTCATTATAAACAGGAAAACAGCAGTTAAACGAAATACTCCTGGGTTATGATAAGTAAGCTTATGATAATGCTGTATCACTACTTTATTAACTATTCATGGTATAGTTCCCTGTATAGACTTCGTAAGGAGGTGATTATTTTAAAGTTAGTTTGATTAATTGACGTTGAAAATAGTGAGTTTTGCCAGGAATGTATTATTAATAATTAGTAAATCACCTGTATAAGTTGGCAAGATTGAAGTAAGCCCTGGCATGATATGGATTTATAGATATCGCAGCTTGGAAATGATACTCAGCTTCGACTGGATCAGACAACAGTGCTCCCAGATTGTTGTGTGCGCTGGCATGATCAGACCACAAACTGCAAATACAAAATCAAAATACACACTCAAATTACGAGTGCGATCATTATAATCCTATGGTGAAAGGTTTCACACGATACTCTACAATTATTCTAGCCAATATCGAATTTTGTTCTTTTCTATAATTGACGTTATCTTAATAAACTGCTGCATCAGCATTTAAAAAAATTAAATACTTTGAAGTACAAATTATTCCATATACGTTTACTTTACAATAAAAATATATCGTGGAAGATTTTTCTTAAGTTTACGTATAAAGATAGTGAAAATGTTTCGTACAATAAACATTTATATTACTGATGTAAACTTTCACATCGAATGTTCGCTACAGTTCTTAGTTTTGGCATCATCTTCTTTTTAAAACGTTGGGCTGTTAAACACATCATAATCATAAATTTTAAGCCATAAACAAAACACATTAAAATTAAACACAATACGCTGCACATTTTTAAAAAGATTCCAGGGTACAAGCTACAACATGGGATTATAAAATGTATCCGAGGTTGTGAAGGTAACAGAAGAAATAAGACCCACATTGCGGTGGGGATACACCGTCTATCAGTCTTAACCTCCAATTCGCTAGTCTCGCATAAAAAGGTTGGAAATTTAGAAATTAGGAGAGCGAGGTGTGGGTGTTCAAGCTCATAACGTCCCACATCTTTATCATCCTTCACTGTCTGCAAAAAGTTTTTGGAAGGTAACTGCCCTTCCAAGTTAAAATAAGAATAAGAAAAAGATAAACATATTTATATATATACATATACCTGAGTGCTATTTTATAGTGTTTAATAGCTAGTTCAATATTTCCTGTGTCCTTTTGAAAGTTGGCAAAATTGTAGTGGACCTTAGCATTCTGCGGTACACTTTCCAGACCTGACCTGCAAAAGAAACAAAATTACTCTAGTCTACTTATTTATTTTCATGTCATAATTATCCGGATAAGTCATAAATAGTATTATTTTGTGCTGGTGGTAAGATCGCTTAAGCTGTTTTTCAGAAAGTAGAATCTTAGAAACTGATTTTCCTCAGTGTTATTGTTATGACACATAAGTGCTTTGCACATCGTTCACTAGGGTAATGAAAAGACGTAACCATTGCATTCAACCAGAAATGGATGTTTTAATTGCTCCTAAAATTTTGCTTAGAAATTTCAGCCCTTACAACGTGCTTAATAGAGCATAGTAATCTCTTAGTTTAACTTTGTGTTTCCATACATTTAAGCCATCCATAATATGCTGTCATACAAATGATGTAATTCGATTCTCAAGTGAAACCAATAGCCTTATATTAAATTATTCGCACGAGAAATTGAAAACCGTATTACTGCAAAAAGCTGATTGTAAAATCGATATTTCAATTATGTAGGATTTGAAACTTCTAACCTCAAAGTCTTCCAATAACGAATTAACGTATCTTCCGTATCCAGATCGGTTCAATAAATATCAGTCTTTATAAACTAAACATGAATCTCAACTTCTATTGCATTTTCAGTAGGACTTAAGTAAGAATCGTTATTGTTGTAGTTTCCATTTTTTACATCATATCAAAATTTTGCACATGCAAGAACCTCTATGTACATTATATCATTATTGTTTTGTGCAACAGCTTACTTGAACAGCGTCTCTCTAGATTCCCAAACAGCGTTACGACGTAGCGTCCACCATACGAACACAGATAAAAGGAACAGTGTACTCGTTCTGCAAATCCAAGTCACTTTAAAACACCTATCTTTCAGTTTCCGTAGTCCGAGGGTTACAAGTATATACAATCCTGCACTAGAGTCCAGTAAATTAAGAGAGAGGATATTTAACATTTATTTATATTACAGCGCTAGATATGTAGTTTTATAGAATATTGAAGTTAAATAAAAGTGGATAAATATAAGATAAAATATTTACACAGAAAATATTTGAAAAATAAAGACAATCTCGAATAGGTTTTTTTATACATTTAAATTACCGGAAATCGGAATAATTATTTTAAATTTTAATTGAAATCATATTTTATTTCTCCTTGTCAAATTATATACGTATATAAATACATATTCTCTCAAATAATATCATATTACTCTCAAGCGGCACAGCAGTATGTCTGCGAGAAACAAAATTTAGATACCAGTCGTGGGAAGAGCGCATATAGGCCATTGTGTAGCGTTGTAATTAATTACAAAAAACAAAGAAATGTCATATATTGAGGTAGACAGCATTTAATAGATGACATTTCTTGTATCTACGGAAATATAGTAGCGCTATATAGAGCATATGACTGTTTTATAACAGAATATTTATCTGCAGGTTTAAGGGCTTCACTACATGCTCTATGTTTATAAGGTGGTTAGGAACTGGTGAACATATGTTCCTGACAATTATAATTGCAGTTAAATACATAATGGGCCCAGTATACGTACTGTGCAGGTTTGAGAGCTTTAATAGACTGCAACTGTCTATTGACAGGTTATGAGACGACGTCTTGGCTTCTTTCTAAACCACCACATTACCTTCTTTCTTTTCAAAAGTCACTTAAAGTCTAATAAAGTTCTCATGTCTTCTACACCTAGCCTGCTTGAAATTGAAATATTGTTACTATGGAGTTAGAAATTAGTAGATGGAACCTATAACTGTAAGATTTAAGTACTTGCCTGGGTAAGTAATAGTTTCACTCAGCCACCACAAACACCGCAGTCACTAGAAGGTTAGAAAATGGTACATAAAGCTTACGATTATATTTAAATATTTGCCCGGGGACATAAGATGTTTACTCAGCCAACAAACTCCACAGCCACTAGAATATTGAAAATCCGTATATAGAACCTATAACCGTTACACTTAAATATTTGCTTGGGTATGAAAAGGGTTTGCTTAGCCACCACAATACTCACATTCACTAAAAGGTTAGAAATTGGTAAATAAAATTATAATTACATTTAAGTACTTACCTGATGATGTAAATGATTCACTCAGCTAACATTAACCTCACAGTCACTAGAAGATTACAAATTGATAGATAGCACTTTACTTACGTTTCAATACTTACCTGGGTATGTAAAGGGTTCGCTCAGCCACCACAAACCCAACGGTCACTATAAGATTGGAAGCCGGTAGAAACGAAAGTATGAGTATCGCCAAAGCTACTGATAGAACAGTCATTTCTCCTGTCTAATCAAATAATATATGTGCATATAAGTTTGTATTGCTGAATACAATATTCTGTAAACTACTAGTATTCCAATTAATATTTTTTTCACTTTCTATGACGATTGTTCTTTCACTTTGCACTGTAATACAAACAGTTGAAAATATCAGTCACAAGTTTGAGTTCAACAAACAAGAGAAAAAAGCTTTGCTAGAAAATCTTCTAAGAAAGAGACTCGCCGTCAGCAAAATATAAAAGTGTTTTATGACATCTCACTCTCTTATTTATCTCTATATATTTTACCCACGTGCTAATTTTATAATTACTAGAAAGAAAATAACTATTGATTTCGTATGTATTATGAAGACGTGGTTATGTATGAACAACCACTAACTAAATAAGTTTGTTCCATTTTTACATGCATTCTTAACTACAGATTTGTTTATCGCACTTATTTTAAATAATTGAGTTAATCACACGGAACAGCCAGTAAAATGCCAACACCACTCAAATATTTTATTTGTTACAACATGGCAAAAATGAAGAAACTAATTTAAAAATAAGTAATAGAAAACGAGCCGAAGTTGTTACTTTATGTAACGAAGAAAAATCTAATGCAGTTCTATTTGTACATAAAATCATTTTATAATATTCTGAATTTATTTATTAGCAACAAAAAATCATTTTTCTTTAAAAAGAGGAATCCTGAAAAGAGAAGGTTTATTTCAATTTCGCGCAAAGCTATTCGAGGACTATCTGCGCTAGCCGTCCCTAATTTAGCAGTGTAAGACTAGAGGGAAAACAGTGAGTCATCACAACCCACCACCAACTCTTAGGATACCTTTTTACCAACGAATAGTGGGATTGACCCTCACATTATAACGCCCCATGGCTGAAAGGGCGAGCATGTTTGGTGCGACGGAGATTCGAACCCGCGACCCTCAGATTACGATTCGAACGCGTTAACCCATCTAGCCATGCCGGGCTGAAAGGATACGGAACTTTTGAAGTGGGGAGCAATACCTTTGTAACAACATCCTACGTTATTATTCGAGAAAACCCTAATTGATAAGTTTTGTTTTTTTTAAAGCACTCCCCATTTCGACATTTCCTTACCTCTTGGTGTTTCTTTCTTAGGAAAATACAGTTTTGATATAAGATGTTGTTTTTTTGTTGTTGTTTTGAATTAAGCACAAAGCTACATAATGGGCTATCTGTGCTCTGCCCACCACGGGTATCGAAACCTGGATTTTAGCGTGTAAGTCCGCAGATATACCACTGTGCCACTGGGGGCTTTGATATAAGAAAATAAGTTCATTAAAAATAGTGCCTAAATCTGTTTCGAAAGATAAGGTGAAAAACATTAAATCTTTTTTTTTTTTTTGCAGTTGAGGTTCAAAGTGCAACAAGAGGAACTGGTACTCTTGTGTTATTCATAGTAAATCGATTGGAAACATTCTCAGAGTTTGGTGTGGGATATGCTTGGATCTAAATTAATCGACAAGACCGTTTAAAGGCTTTAGCAAGACAAAAATCTGTTCAAACAAGTTATGGATGTGAAGCCAATATTTCACACGTGAACTTGGACCAACGTTGAAAACTTGCAAATAACCATAAAACTGGAATAATAAATAAGACGATATGTTATTGGACGAACGAAATAAAATTGTATCGAAGTTCTAGAAGATTTCTTTGTGTGTGGAGAAAACATTAAAAATAAAGTGTAAAGAAAAGAAAGAAACATGAGCAAGGTGCGTTTGTGTTTTTAATTCGGGATTTAGAAGTGATAAAATAAATAGTGTTATGATTTGGCTTGTCACGCATTACTCTGATGTTTATGATTTGGTTTGTCACGCACTACTCTGATGTTTATGATTTGGCTTGTCACGCATTACTCTGATGTTTATGATTTGGTTTGTCATGCATTACACTGTGTTGAATAAGTAGTGGAAGGAAAATTAATGACATAAAGGAAATGAAGTGACTATCCAAAAGACCACATGTTAAATCAAAGAGAAATTTGTAGAAACAGGTGAAAAACGTTGCAAAGGAAAGTCATGTAACTGAGGACAAATATTGAATATTGTAAAACAAGAGATCATATATATGGTTAAGGTATGATGGAGATCCTGTATTAAATAATGATTTGTATTAGGTTTGGAATTCAACCTTTTTTATCAGTAATATTAGATAATTGAGTATAAATATAAAATGTAAACCTAATATTAATTTGTAACCGCTTTGTTTAGTGTCATTGCTTGTATTCAGGTTTATGAAGGTAACATATGTAAAGTAACTAACTTATAATAAAACGTAAAGCTATCAAAAGCTGATAACAGAATATTCAGTTCTATGATCAGTTTCTATCAGCGTTTATCGACTTGGTCATGAAATACATTACTTGCATTTGTTTAATGAGTTTCAGTTAACTATTACAGTGCTACTCCGGACAAAAATATGCAAAGTAACGTAGGCAAAATCACCACTTTTAATTTATTAGTTGGTTAGACTTATCTCTTACGCTGTCTGTGAGAAACATCATACAGTAAGGAAACAAGTTCGAATTCCTTGGTGGGTTTGTGTGTTTATCCACAACACCTACCTCCTCTTACCTTGACTGTTCTTCTGGTGTACATTAAAATGGTTCCAAGTCCACCAAAAAGAAACACCGAAAGGAGGTTACGCTTTTCCCACACTGTCTCCACCAAAGGAATACTGCCCATCTGCCAATCATAAGATAGGTTTGAAGGACAGAGAATCAAGCAGGCGTTGAAGGTAACAAGGTAAGTCTTTGTAAGAAATCTGGAGCATCAAAAGATACGTAGAAATCAGTTACTAGATTAGAAGTTAACATTTACAACAGACGTTATTTCGTAGGATGTGGTTGCTACAATACATCTTTATCCTAAACTGAAACATGTCATTACAAATACTTGTACATTAGTTACTAAAGCTATTTGCAAGCACGTAACCAAGACCATTCCCAATCTATGTGTAAGGCAAGATAGAAGCTTGTGACTATCTCTTCTTCAGTTGATTGGCTATTAATCTTTACGGTTGTATGACTGAGAATACTCATGATGATGTGGACAAAGTGTGTAACAAGAGCTACTGAATATACATCGATTTGATCATAATCACGTTCAACTGTTGTTAATTAAAAATAATTAACCAGTTGTTTAATGTTAAAGTCTAAGTTCAAGTTTAGGTCCAGTTCAGTCTATGCTTTGACCAGCTTGTGGTATTGGGTTATACTTGTTTCAAAGAGTTCCACTCCTCATCACTAATTTTGAACACAAGTTAATCAAAGAGATATAAGCTGGACTTATAACATGGTGTAAGGTTAAACAGGACCTTCCTTGAAATTAGATTTTGAGATTAAACAATTTTCGAAATACTAACTTTATTTAAAATGAGTAATGTTTCAGGCCACAACTGTCATGAATTAAATCACGACCAGTTTAAAAAGCGTCATTAACTTAATCGTATGTCTGCTTGTTCTTTTATTGGATAAAGTACAAAGCTTATCGAGGACTATTTGCGCTAGTTTTTTTCTAACTTTTAATAAATAAGACAGTTAATTACTACCACCCATTGCTAACTCTTTTGCCACTGTTCTCAAACTGAATAGTGAGATTTGGCTGTCGCTTCTGTAACGCATCACTGTCTCGAAACATGAAGTGATTTTTTTTCTCTTCCACTGGTTACAAGAGGCGAACCACGGAACTTTAGCTCCACAGTCCAGCACGCTAACCATTAGGCCTATCTCAACGCAAATTACCTTTCATTTTATTTATAACTAAATTCAGCTTAAATAAGACTGAAAGAGAAAATAAATGGAAAGATAAATCAGATTATGCATAGACAATACAACATCCCGTTTCGCTCATCCATTTGACCATTTTAAGGGCACACAAGACTGGTAATTTTCTTTTAGAAATGTTTGACATCGTTTTCCTTCTAATGTTGTTAGTTATTTATTTTAATTCAAGTAAACGAGAAGAAATTTTCATCGGCATTATTATATCTTGCATTTGATTTAAAGAAAAAATATTATAAGCATTAAATTATTTTAAGTAACTATAAATTTTTTTAAATTTTTAATTTCTTCTATTGTATTTGCAACAAATAATGGGCGTCACTTACGTTTAGAATATGAGAACACCAGTTTTGTAGACATTATCCTGTAAGTTTTCGGAACTAGGATATTTATGTAAATAAATATCATTATATACCAACTTGTTATTAAAGAAATCTGACAACTTTAGCGTAATCGGAAGTCAACCCCTCATCTTTTGTTTTTTCATAGTGTGAATTTGAAACGAGTGAGAAGCGTAAGTCTAAGATTTACCATTACATCCCGACAATCCAAAAATATTTAGTCTTCTCCTCAATATATGAAATGTCTATTTCTTCTAGTGACCTACGACACCTTCAATCGCGATTACTGTTTATTTGTCTTATTTGCGGATCATGTATTATGACGATTTATATAAAAAAAACGTTACACGTGGAGCTTAATAAAGTCATATAAATGTCTTTATTATCAGTTATATTTTTTTTACAAAATACGCCAAAGATTCTTAGCTAGATATGTAATGATTTTATACCAGTAACACTGTAATTATAATAGAGTGTTTATTTATATCAGTGAGTACTTACCTCGTAAGCAACGAAGATGCGAAAGCAGCAGGGTTGTCTTGTTCAGAAAATCTTGGTAACGAACCTTGAAGCATCCATATACGAAATCCCAAAAGAGCTAAATACTGTTGAACGATAACATTTAATTATTTTAATAATTACTTAAATGTATTTTTAATTAAATTTTACTGAGAAGTAACTTCAGTTTATATAAAAAAAGAAATGCAGTAAACAAGATGTGTTTTCAATTACGATTACGAACACAAAGGAAATTAAGAAAAACATAATACTATTTTGGAAGGTAAATGCATAATAGAAAACAAGTGTTCAAAATCGTTCTACAGCGGTTATAACATACTATCTAACAGGCGAACACTGTCATTCTGTCGGAGTAGTGTGGTTTCCTTTGGCTAAAGTTTCTAGCAAAGAAAACTATCCTAACGCTTATCGGTAAGCCTAAGAAATCTTAGAGTAACAGGTCACGCAAGCTTTCTGTTTAACATTACACCCGTAAAGGTTATTTCCACACAGTTGCTAGGAAACACGTTTGTTCATAAGAAACTTTAGATGAACTTTAATTAGATAATCGTTTACGAAAAGACATTCAAATAATTACTGATCTAAATTATGTCTTTGAGATAAAAGTTTCCTTACCACATAATGCAATTCTTGTTGTTACAAACTTTTATCTACTTTCCAGAACACTGTAATAATGAGGGTTAATCGTATTTTATAAGAACAAGTTGCATATGTTAATAAATTGCCGTGACGCCACAAATTGTAGCTTGAGTGACATTGCCTACATGTTTATTATCTATATATTTGGTTCATGATATATTTATAGCTAGAGGAATATGTCACAGGCTTTGAAAAAGAAGAAATACGTGTAGAAAAGCTGTTAAATGACTTGGACGTAAAGAGCATAATATTTTGATGAATTAAAGCCTTCAATATTTTCCACAAAAATGGAGAACATTTTAACAGCATCAGTTTAGAAAATCAACGAGGTACAAAACCACATCCAAAACCAATTGAATGAACGCCTTCACCCATAAAATTGTTACTATGATTATGAAAGAGAACCTTCTGACTCAAAAGTGTCATTAAAATAAAGACTGATCAAGAAGATAACAAACAAATGTTTAAACCTGACGAATGTTCAAAGCTTCCGATCGCACCTCAAAATAATTAAATGTTTTAATGAGAAAGATAGGCGAAAAGGCTGTAATCGACTCATTCTACCACACCCATGTCACGCTCCCTCAGTACAGTTTCAATTAACTTTTGTACATTTAGTTTGATTAAACGTTGTCTTGAAAGCCGACATTCACAAATACTTAACGTCTTCAGAATACTCATCAAGATATATGGTATAAATTTCACCTTTCTGCCCTCCACAGAAGAGTGCTACAATGGACATTGTGCAACAATGTATAATCTTGGCGCCTTAAAAGGAGTACTATCAACAATGGAAGAGATAGGTAGGTTTCAACAATATAGAACATTGTTCTTATCAAATTCGATTAATCCTCGTGCATCACAACAATGCTCTCTCTCAATTTTTAAATAATAAAACGCGTTCTTTCATTGTATCTAATTAATATAAAAGGACAGCTTACCCCCGTCAGTAAGAAAATCGTGTGTTGGTTCAGCCAGCCTTGCCTTTCCTTAATACATCTGAGAAAAAAAAATATAATTTTAAACGAAACATTAAAACCAAAAATTACGGTTTACTTACCACTCAAGCATGTACAATAGTTGGACAAGTAATTAATTTCTATGGAAAGTTTCAATGTTTCGTTTCCTTTTCCTTTTAATCTATTTAATGTCACGTGATCCCACGCTCCCTTTCATTTAACTTATGGACTCAAAGTAAAAAAAAAAGGTCTGATAGAAGTGTTAATCAGCAATAGAGCAATTTAATGTCACTAACGTAAGTGCCTATACAACACTTTGGGTAAATTTTCTGTAAATTCCAATTTCAGTAAGGTAATCAGTCCTAAAACAAATAAATGAGACATAAATCCAAAAATAAATTATATATTCTTATCCAGTATGTGTTGGTAATTTGTCGACGTATTAACAGAATCATATTTTATTTAACAAGCTTGCATCTAATGCCTTCTGTTGAGCATCTGTGCTAAATCTCTCACTTTTAGTAATATTTGGTTTCCCATCTACAATATCTTAAAAAACAGTATTTTTAGGTTTCTCAACCTAGAAAGGATAAATGCAATATATTATATAACTTGTTCAATCAGACATCAGATTTCAGTTCTTATTTTCCCGCAGTCTTTTTGAAAGCTTCCATAAAATACACTTTAAATACAAAGAATTGAAGGTAGATATTTTCATTTTAACGTTAAAGTTGAGGAAATTAAACTTTTTATGAGAACTTTAGTGTAAAATATATTTATATGCATTTAACACTCTATCCATTATATTTTTAATTAACTTAACTTTATTTTTCTCTTTTATCTCCTGCCTTTAGTAATTATTTATATTTGTGTCAGTACTGTGTGCCTACTAGTATTTCTTCACGTACTCTACTCATTACTTCTTATCATTACTTCATTCGATCTACTCATTTTTTTTACTTAAAGTGTACATCTCTTATTCCTCTCTTCATCTCTTCCTACCTTCATCTTTTTTTTACTGTTTTATTTGTTCTATTTGTTTGCTCTTAAATAATAACGCTTTTTCAGTTGAGTTCTACACAGTAAAATAAGAGAATACAACTGAACGTATATTGATGTTGTGTTATCAGGTTCTTATCAAAGCTTTATATTTAGATCTTTCTTCATTAAAAAGTGGTTCAATGCCTTGTATTAAAATAATTTGGAGCCTTAGAGCGTCGTCTTCACATGTCTTCACATCTGGTCATGTTCTGTCTAACAATAGTGAATTTTGAAAATAATTCGACTGTGCAGTTTCCGTTGTAATAAGGATTATAAGCAAAGCATATTTCTCTTCACCGCATGCTTTTCATAATCCATCTGTGGACAAACGGGATAATTTCCAAGCATCCGTTCCAAATGTGTGACCCACAGGTATTAGGTCCGGCGAACTAAACAACATGTTTTCGTATAAAATTAGCATGAATACCCGTTTTAAATTTTAGCTTTTCAAGTGTAGGAGAACTAAACGTATATGTCGTAAAAGCGGGTTTTTTACACTTGATTTATGTCGCTTTTGAAAAGGGGATCCTTTTTGATAATATTGCGTGCACAAAAGCAACTTTTGAGACCTATGTTTTTGTTCGCTGATTTTCACCTGTTACAAGGCGCCATGCTTTGTTTACTACAGCTGAAATATGACTTGTTGCAGGTTTCTTCTTTGTTGATCCTGGTACCCCAAATTAATCCGTATTCTTTTTTTTCTCCAGTGCAACAACGGAAATCCTCTTTTTGTGAATTATGAATCTTCTAGCTGAACACGAAATATACGAATATTTTACCTAGAGAAAGATTGTCACACACACACACACACACTCTTCTCTAGAGCGATTTATTTTCGGTAGCATCACAATACCTACAAAACGCCAAAAATGTGAATATGTAGTTTTAATATATTCCGCTTCACCGCAACAATACATTGGCTGTTTCTTTCACGTGACTGTTCAAACCCGTTTTAATATGAGACACTATTTCTTCTGTATATAGTAATGTTTTTATTAGCCTTGCATTTAAAAGCATTCATAAGCTTATTTTTGTTGTTTACCATAATATTAATATGATACGTAGCAGTGTCTTTCTGCAATAAAGTGGACTAAAAGCAGTTGTTATTTCTTATATAGTAAGTGAAATAAATTGAAATAAAAATGACTGTTACATCATTTGTATTACGCTTAATCAAATAAACAGAGAAAATTAACAGTTGCTATGTAATACACGGAATAAAATACATTAATTAGAATATGCAAAAAAAAACTGTAGATTAATTTGTCTCATAACAAACCAATCGAAATAGCTGCAACGGTTATTGATGTTAACTTCATTTCAACACAAGAAATTAAAATGAAATAGAGTAAAAAAATGTCTTTTCAATTAGGGTTACTAACACAAAACTAATTAGGAACAATAAAAGTGGACTAATAGGGTAGTTACCTCATTTGTAGTACCCTTAAGTAAGCAAATTAAAATATAAATATTTTGTATTTACATAGTTTAATTATTTTTTTATCAAATGAATTAAAACAAGTGTAATGTATATTATCAGAGAAATTAAAACAAGTTTTACCTCTAAGATAACACACGCCACGAGGTGAATTAAAACAAACGTTATATCGTATGTAATACGCATTATTAAATGAATTGAAACAACTATTTTGTATTTTGTAATGAAAACTATAAACAGAATTAAAAACATTATCTGTTACGTAATACATACCATCGAGTGATTTAAAAGTGCTGTTATTTCGTGGGTAATTAATATTGACTACGTCGAAGCATATGTTTCACCTTAGTTCAGTACCAGTAGAATTACCATATATGTGTATTTAATTTGAGTAAAGTTACATGAAACTATTAGAGATTACGAAAACGTCGTCGTTTTAATTCTTTATACTTGTGCAGACATTCAAGTCTCTCTTTCCCCTAATAGAAATCACTAAAATAGCCGAGGATGCATTGATACTAAAGAGAAGAGCAGACGCTCAAATCCTGAAACTAATTGTACCTGACAACGATATCGGCCTACCTCAACAGTCTCAGTCAAACCCCACACGTCTTCAAACTCCAAGCTTGTGCATTTCTAAAGATAATGAATTGGTTGAAGCGAAGTCCTGCTAGAACAGCTTCATCAGTGTCAATGATAGATATCCACATTTGCTATGTAATCTTCAAAGACAGATAAATACACAGATAGCGCCTAGACTGACAACTAGTTCACATTAACGAAGCTACAGGATAAAAGGGACAGAGACTGTGTAAAGGCTTTCAGGCTAAAGCAGATTTTGTTTTAATGATTTTGAATTATATTTGAGCTAATCTTCGTAAAGTCTGAAGAGCTATAAACTTTAATTGTGTGTGCGTGCGCTTTGTTAAAATAGATATTTAATTAAAACGTATGCTCAGAACGACTTCTACTAGGACTTTGTACACAGTGATTTATTACCCATTTAGGTACACAGGAATGACACCGTTGCCATTAAGTAACTAGGATACCTTTCTGTTTCTGTAATCTTATTACACGGTAGCTAAACGCTGTACTCTAATTGTTTCCCATGGTAACCAAGTAACACTATTACTGTTTTAATTTAACTACCAAATATCACTTTGTTGAATTTGTATTTTTGCACTCGATATCTAGGAAATATTGTTACTACCTTATATTGGAAAACTGTATTGATGATGTTGTCACGTGGTAAACTAAACACACTGCTACCACTGTAATTCCTTGCTCCTTAGCCAGAAGAGCGAGGAAAGCTGAAGTCAGTGTAGCGGCCGGTAGGAGATACGTTGCCTCTTTTTGCCTTGATTTAATTTTCCATCTGGAAAAATGCAACAAAAAAAAAGACAGTGAAATGTTATATCTATATAATGCATGTGGATATAAAAATATTAGTGTTGTTGTTGGTTGTGACTTATCTAACGTTTTCATTGTTGTTATTTTATAACTTAGTAGGTAATATTCTATTTTTAAATGCCCCCCAGTGGCTCAGCGGTATGTCTGCGGACTTACAAGCTAAAATCCGGGTTTCGATACCCGTGATGGGCAGAGCACAGATAGCCCATTGTGTAGCTTTGTGCTTAATTCAAAACATCTATTTTTAATCGATGACTGAAAGACAAACGCGGCGACACCTTTTGGATTGTTTCGTAAGTTTAACTAACAAAACTTTTGTTAAGATCACATAAATTGAGACTCCATCTTTCTTTTCCAAGATATTGAGAAATGTAAGGCTTAATTCCGAAATTTCTTAACTACAAACCTGTTAAGGTCACTCTCAACACTTTAAAAACAAACACTATTAACTCCCTCAACGAAAATATTTTGGATTCTGAAATTGGACTTAAAACTGTTGTCAGTCAAGTGGATTTCATCTATTTGAATTGTTTTGTTAGGTGTTTTCACAATAATAAATTTGAGAAATGCTATTTTAATCATAAGAAAAGCTACATTCTTTCACGTTTAAATTTTTTTTTAAAATAATATCCGTGTAATGTTGTTTATAGGTTATCCAAATATATACAATAGAGGAAGTAGGAAAAATATTCTGGGGGTTTGAAATATTCTTCAATATCAGGAAAACTTTATGTCATGGTTGTCCAGCTTCTTGTTAAGTCATGTTAAGAAAACTCAAAATTTGTTACGTTTATCATGCTGTAGCGAAATCTTTAAAAGTTAAAACACATATCAGTTGCGTCGCTCTTTCGTGGTTACATTCTTATAATTTTGGGCACAAATATTTTAATATCATCAAAAAAGGAGAAAATAGCCCTAGAGATACGATAAAATAAAATAATGAATTACTACTCTAACACTAGAAATAAATGACCGTACAACATCAAATTCTTGTGGGTTTTGTTTTGATTTTTTTAAAATTAGAAACTCAACGTTTCGCTTTACAGGTACTTCAGGATTGTTTTTGTATAACAATTCGGTCGTTTATTTCTAGTACTAAAATGTCTTCTTTGTTCTAATATGCAGCAAAGAAATTAGATTAAGTAATAGTATTGTTATGATTAAACTAGTAAAGGAGACGACATGATTATTTTAAGCAAAGAACAGTACAATGACAACGTAAAACAGATAATTAGAAACAATACCAAGTTTTCTAAGCTATGAAAATGTTTTATTACTTTAAGAGAAAACAAACAGAATGAATATATATTGATAATTACATTTGTTTAGTTAATTTATACATATGCACACTTTACAAGCTGCCTGAGATTCACAACTCTGATTTTCACATTAGTCCTACTGTTTCCAACAAAGGTTGCTTTAATCACACAATATCTCAATTATCATTTTAGTTCAAATACATTTTACCTGTTAACACCCGCGTTACTCTGCTCTATCATTTCTTGACAGAAACGTGTCCAACAAACAAGGACTTTTTGATGTTAGTTGTTATCTGAAGTCGACGTAGACAAGATTCTACACACAAAATCACTGGTTCTTCTGAACTTTTACACCAAGATTTACTCAGACTAAAATCCATTTTCAAACTTGGCTCTTTCTTGATCAATTTTATAGAGTCTACCGTAAATAAAACCATTCAGTAGTTACCTCTATTCCGGTCACTGAGCTATTTGTTCCAAAGCTGCGAGTAATAATCCTGATATCATACAAATATTCAAACTGTCGAATCTTGAAAAATAAATTGAATGCCATAATAAGTAGAGTGTGTCCGCAAGTCCGCCTGCAGTACGTGTCTGACTTCTATTGTAAGTACAAAATTGCTGTTTAAATCTCGAATCCAGTTCTCTCAACAGCCACATGTCACTTATGAATTCTGTTGTACAAAGTTTGTGGGGGCTGATGCCAGCTTGACAGAAGACTAAGAAATCGTTCAAAAGAGATGTAAATTATCCAAAGGAAAGACAATTACAAACAAAAGTAAATTTGGGTTTCCAGTAGTAAAAGTACTTAACATAAAAAATGTAAATTATGAAGAATAAAAGTACCTAACATTCAAGATAACTGTAGATTACTAAGATTAAAAGTGCCTAGCCTTCAAGATAATTGCAGATTACTAAGATTAAAAATGTCTAACATTCAAGATAATTGATTTTGGTTTGGTTTGTTTTGAATTTTGCGCAAAGCTACACGAAGACTATCTGTGCTAGTCGTACCTAATTTTGCAATCATTACCACACATCGCCAACTCTTGGGCTACTTTTTTTACCAACGAATAGTGGGATTGACCGTCATATTATAACGCCCCCATGGGTAAAAAGGCGAGCATGTTTGGTGTGACGTTGATTTGAACCTGTGGCTCTCGAATTACGAGTTGAATGCCTTAACCACCTGTTCATGCCATATCACTAAAATCTAAAGTATCCAAAATCCACGAAAATTCTATATTACAAAGATTATGAGTAGCTAACATCCAAGAGAACGGTGTAATATCCACAGTGAAAGTATTTACCTTAAATAACTATAAATTATAGGGTAAAAATATTTGACGTACAAATAATCCGTATAATATCAAGATTAAATATTAGCATTGTCTTTAAATATTACGACGTTTACATCTAGAATGTTCGTTGGTCAATGTTTATTTATGGCTTCCATCAAAAGACAGTAAAAATAAGTCCTCCTCATTCTGAACTGATTTTTTACCATTTTTGTAAACAAACAATATTTACTTCTATTCATATCTAGTAAATTCTCCTTATGTCTCTTCATTAAAACGAAATCCCCTTCAAAAGAAAGACTATCATAGACACAAAGTTCTTTGCTGTCAATGCAAAGCTTGTCCTGACAAACGATATTTCTTTTTCAAGATTAAGAACTCACTGTCACAATGGAGAGGAATCAAGCGGGATTACACAGCTTATTATTAGGTAGAAAAGCCTGTTATACGAGAGTATGTATAGCATGTCATTTCTGGACCGCCATATTTTTTACTTTGCAGATTCCTTCACGAGGTCTTGTATTTCTGAGCATGCTTGACGGTGATCTTCTACGAGGACTAACGTGTTGGCATTCTTCATCATAATTAGAACGGTCTGCTACACAGACTTTTACTAAAAATAGGGATACAGATAATGTCTTAGAAAACGGACGACTTACTTACGTACACGACACCGCCCTTCTTCATTCAGTTTGAACGTCTAAAGATGCCGACAAATATCACGCTTGCTTGTGTTTGTTTCTAATAAATTTCCATTTAATTATTTCTCGCCTCACGGTGACTCGACTTCACAACGCTAAAAATCGGGTTTCCATACCTGCAGTTGGCGGGGCAAAGATAGTTCATTGCGTAGTTGTGAGGCAAAAAAAATTTGCGCTGGGAATTCCAAAATATTCTGAGAAATAAATAAAAGCGGAAGAGATTCGGAAAGTGTATCAAAGCACAAAGATTCCTAAACTTCCTCAGCACAAGAACAGAAAAACATTCCACATCCTGACCGAAGCCCCACTCAATAACTCTATAAATACTAAGTACCTTAACAGTATTGTGTATCTGATATGGTTTCTCTAAGCTTTTTCTGAGGCTCTCCGAGGGGGTCCTCATAGCTTGGGAGCCTGTGTCTAAGCAAAGGTAGTTCAAATTAAGCGTAGAGAAAAATGTGTTCCAAAAGTGTATCCCTTTTTTTTACCTCCGAAAAAATGTGTTATGTACATTCTAGTTTTGATTTTAAGTTTCAAGGTATATGTTCTAAGAGGATCTCTGCCTTCAATATACTATAAAGTTTACGTATTCTGGCAGAATAAGTATGTTTTGTCTAATCTTTTTTTTTTAATTCAGGAGGAATATGTTGTATGAAATATGTATATCCTGCCTAAATATGGAGTCGAAGTTCAAATTATATCTTAATATTTTATCTTAGATACGAGTCTATTGATTTGTGTGTAACAGCATTTTGAACATAACATTATGAATTTGTTTGCATTATTTATATAATAGTAAATTATCAGCCATATGTTTAATAATTTTGTTTTAAAGGTTTGATCTTTTAATGTTGAGCCATTCGTGAAAATCCCTTCATGTGAAAGGTCAGAAACATGGATAATGTTGAAGGTGTTTTGAAATGTGGCCTGCTTGTTCTTCCACCATTAACAGAAACTAGCTCGATACATAGTTTCTAGGCTATTATTGATTGACCAACACGGTCGTCTGACCTTAACCCTTAAAACAGCACGTAGCCTATAATAATCTTACTGGTAAGATTTCGGAAGCAGTTCAATCCAGTTCACTGCCAGAGTGCCCTGTGACTCGAAGTACCAATTCTAATAATGTAGTGTGATTAGAGTTTTCCCTGTGCGTATTCCGAAACAAAGTTAGAACTTTATTTACTATAATGTTTTTCATCTTAGGCTTCTTTCATCATACATGTAAGTGTATAAAATGGTAGCTTTGTAAAATCCAGTAGTTTCACTTCTTTAATACTATTTCTTGATGCAGAAAGTAGCTTTGATACCCTAAACATAAAACTCTGGGTTTAGAGTGATGTTGTAATGCCTTTATAATCTCTGTTTGTAATCATACCTGATATTTTAAAAACAAATTGTACATCTGATATTAAATTTGATGTATGAAGTATTTAGTCAGTTCTTGCATTCATTATATTACTATTAGTTCATTACCCAATATTCATTCAATCAAAATGGATTTGTATTCAACACTAATGTTCATTTTTCTGGAAGACGTCAGTAGATAGAAGTTTAAGAATAACCCAAACAAGAAAACTGGCTCATCTATTAACTCCACTTTGTCCGAGTCTCAAGCTAATAACAACGATAACATAACAACAAAGCAGCGGCCTTCACCCGTCTGAGAATGGAGACAGAAAAACTAAAATATAAATCAAGGAAAGTGGTTATTCTACACTTTGAGTCCAAATTATCGCAAAGAGAGTATAACAATTAAAACTGGCAGCTCTAGCACATTAAATAATTAAACAGCTAAAACCTCAAACATTTATTTTAATTAAAATACAAGACACAATAGAATAAAGTAATTAAAAAGCTGTAGCCTTACCATTTTTCCGTGAAAGTAGAAAATAGCACAAAAAATTAAATAATTAACCCACAGTGGCCTCACACTTTTTCTCTTCAAATTACAAGAGAGACTCAGAGAATAAACAAACTAGAAATATTAAGTTTGACACATTTTTCTGTTCGAGGTAAAAGGTACACTCAAAAAATTAATCAATTAACCAACAAAAGTCTGGTATTTTTTTTTAGTATTAGACTTATAATACAGAACTCGTAAGAATAAAACTTAAAATCTTTAACACCATTGTTTTGTGTATCTTACATTGTAATCACAGAAAACTTATTTTAAATGTAATTTGTTATCATTCCCAAATCTTTTGGCAAATAATGTCGCAACATGAAAGTTCTGTCTCTGTTACCAGAGGAGACTCAGGCAAGTTTGGTGACAATTGATAATTCGTACAAGTGAATTAATTGGAAAACAATATAGATAAAAACTTAAATTATTTACATAAGGAAATTTGAAATAATTTAATGTTTCTATTCAGGATATTTAAAGTAAACTTGTGTTTTAATTTAAAATACAACCTACACCAAATCACACTGCCTTGTAAAATTAGAATCCGCTTCGATCCAAATTCCACATAAGAAAGTAGAGATGAAAACATCGTGTTATCAATCATATCTTTAATAACTTTTGTTACTCAGCTATTACTTCAACTGAATTTTTCCATTTGAAAGTTTTAACATGTATATGTTTAAAATTCAGTTTAGTTTTTCTTTTACATTCTTGTGTAAAGCTAATAACATGTTATAATTCTAAATATCATTCTTGTATTAAACTAAGCTTCGGGTTTTGAAGGGTTTTCTATTACAGTTTAGAAAGTGCGTTTTCGTGACACTTTCAATCAGCTTTTTGCCGAACACGCAAGTCACTGAAACTTTTCTTAATACTGATCTATTTTCAGAATTTCAAGCGTTTTTCTTACAGCAATACACACAAGAATAGTGTTATACAGAGCAAAATATCAAATGACTACGCTGGAAAATTTTCTGATTACCCACTTTAAGAATTAAAGTAAATTTATGCGACGTCATTTTTTGGACATATCTATGACTATTTTTGACAATATATGGCTCAACTTTATTGTCTCCTAACTGCCACGTGGCTATTTTACTGCTGTGCACACTCTATGATATATGCCTAAAAGTATTTGTATTTCAAAATATTCAGTGTTAACGTACTTACTTATAAAAGGATAGAAATGAGATGAAGAAAAATAAAGCACTCAGAAGCTCAGCTCTTCCGACAATGCTTGATACCTGAAGAAAAGAATAAATGTTGACATATTTAGGTCACAGAGATACAATACAAAGTGTGGGTATCCAAAACAATAACTTTAGTTTTGCTTCATAATTGAAATATTATTAGACAGTGTGTAGATAAATGATTGGTTTGTTTTGAATTTTTTTAGAATTTAGCAATTCCTCATTAACGATTCGATTATTAATACTTGCAAACGTATTTGTTTTGTTTTTTTGAATTTCGTACAAAGCTACTCAAGGGCTATCTGCGCTAGCTGTCCCTAATTTAGCAGTGTAAGACTAGAGGGAAGGCAGCTAGTCATCACCACCCACCGCCAACTCTTGGGCTACTCTTTTACCAACGCATAGTGGGATTGGCCTCAGATTATAACGCTCCATGGCTGAAAGGGTGAGCATGTTTGGTGCGGCGGGGATTCGAACCTGCGACTCTCAGATTACGAATCGAACGCCTTAACCCACCTGGCTATACCGGGCCTCAGATAAATGAAATAAAAAATTAAATAAGTAATAATAATCTCATTAACGTATTTAACAATGATAGCACAACTTATTTTTTGATAATTCAAGTCGACGCACGAACTAGAAATGCTTTACAGCTTAAATTCCAAAATTATTGTATAAACGAAACCAACTAAAACTTGTATTTATCGTTCAAAACATAAATACTCAAAACCTCCGAGACAAGAGTGTCAGAATGTTTTTTATACTTGATAATGAATTTACTAATGAAAAAAATAAATGTGTTTAAATCAGAAATGTGGTTGAATTTTATCTAATAAAATCTGAGATTACGTAGAAGTAAGTGTTTTGAAAAGATTTTTAATTAAAAATGTAGTAGGTTAAAGAAACTAGAATCCATCAAGTATTGTTTCCAAGTCCATTGAACTACCAGAAAGATGTCATTTTAGAAAGTAATTCTTCTCTGAACACACACAGCGCAGCCACTCAATTTCTAAATCATGCATAATGAACTTTTATAGTAGATACATTGATTACACAATGTTAAAATTAAAAAGAAGTTAAAAAAACATCGATAGCTCGATATACAATGGAAAATGTCGAACAACTGAAGAAAAACTAATGGTATTTCTCTTCATCAGTTCTAGATTGATTGTCTTATAACACGCACATTGTAAATTTCTCGCAGGAAATTGGCAGCAAATAATCTAATTCTAAAAAGGTTGATTGTCAACTATAGAGATTAACTCGTCGTCACACAAATCACGTGACCATTTAAATATGCTTAAACTATACCTTTAGACCTTGTCTGTATCGACCATAATTAACCACCTTCTAAATTCTTTTCATGCCGAATGCATTCATGTTATACATGTATATATATATACAGACACACTCTTGTAACAATAAAAGTATATCGCAAGCGAAAACAAAAGAAACCATGTTTTTAAAGTTAAATACTATATGTGTATGATGGTTTTAAATTGTTAGTTTTTATGTTTTCTACTAGTGAAAAAATACATTTTGTTTGTTTTATATACATTGTACTAGTGAAAAAAAATACATTTTGTTTGTTTTATATACATTGTACTAGTGAAAAAAAATACATTTTGTTTGTTTTATGTACATTGAAAAACACTTTTACAACAAAATGTTCAGAAAACTAACTGATACATAAATACGCCACCTGTAGGCTAGTGACTGTTACTGTGTACAAAACTTACGAATCAGCGTGTGATAGAACACTGAAGATGCACACAACATTTGTAACAATATCATTAAAATCGATACATAGGTTTAATTCAATTTCAATGGAGCTAGAATTCAGTATAAATTGTACAGCTGATAAAAAACATTGTATAAATAAAAAAAATAACCGTTCTGCTTCGTTTATAAGAAAATTACAAATAAATTATTTGCTTACTTTTGTGTTCAAGTTAGCATCATGACAATTCACGAATACTTACTCTTTCTAAAGTACGGCCCGGCATGAGCAGCTGGCTAAGAACCCTCGACTCGTAATCTGAGTTTCACGGGTTCGAATTCTCGTCACATCAAACATGCTGGCCCTTTCAACCGAAGGGACCTTATAATGTGACGTTCAATCCCACTATTCGTTGGTAAAAGAGTAGACCAACAGTTGGCGGTGGGTAGTGATGGCTAGCTGCTTTCCCTCTAGTCTTACACTGCAAAATTAGGGACGACTGATGCAGATCGTCTACGTGTAGCATTGCGCGAAATTCAAAACAAACGAACAATTTTAAATTTCATGTATTTAAGAAAAATTATATATATATATGTTAGTCAATAACGCATTATTAAACATGTTTAGATATCGACCTTTTTTGTTTAATTCGTTTTCTCTGTTGAGTCAGCATTAAGCTACGCAGCGATTCCCCGCGGTGGACGGAGTGCAGATAGTCCTTTGTGTAAATATGTGCACAAAACAACAACGAAAACTTGTGTATTTAGTACGTACAGTGTTGTATTATGCTTAAAGTAAACATCGTATCAACACTTTAAAGTACATAATAATTTGCTTGCTTTTTTTTCAATTTCGAGCAAAGCTACACGAGCGCTATCTGCGCTAGCCGTCCTCTAGTGTAAGACTAGAGGAAAGGAAGCTAATCATCACCACCCACCGCCAACTCTTGGGCTACTCTTTTACCAATGAATAAATTGACCGCCACATTATAACGCCCCCACGGTTGAAAGGGTGAGCATGTTTGGATTACGAGTCAAACGCCTTAACCCACTTGGCCATAATAGGCCTTAATAATTTGTAGCAAAAAAGTTTGTTAGGGATGAAAAGGTACGTAAGAAGTATTATGTCATAAAAAGTGTATTCCAAAACGGCTTCGGTTTATTCACTGTTATTAATTAATGGCATTACTAAACTACGCCAGCATTACTTAATTTAGTTATATAGTTAGTTAACAACAAAACATCGAAGTTTTTAAATTATTAGTTACAGTTTTACAGCAAAACCACCTTTACCGTTTCAAATCTGCGTACGTGAGAATGCTCTCACCAAAGATATAAACGTCGCAAAAGAGTACTCCAAAAGTTGGTAGTAGGTAGTGACGACTAGCTGCCTTCATTATCGTCCTCCACTGCTGAGTTAGGGACGGTTAACGCAGGTAACTCTCGTATAGCTTTGCACGAAAGTCAAACAAATTAAATCTCATTGGATGTTTAACTGGGTTATCAACAATACACACAGTATGTTCCTTAACATGTCATTACTTTATACGATTTATATATATATATTATAAGATCTTCACAAATTTATTAGTTCTATTTTTTGTGTTGCACAATCATGTTTTCTACCACGTTATTGCTACACACCTTATCTAGGAAAGGTTTTAAAAGTATGTTTTATAATTCATGAAGCTATGTTTCCTACTAGACTGTATAGATTGTTCTGTCCTATGTCATGAGATGAAAAGTATGATTTGTACTCAAAAACTAAACAGCTAGTATGTGACATATAATGAATTTGAATATTCTTACATTAAACACGATAAAGTTCCTGCAACAGTTTCACACGTTATTATGGTGTATTTTAACAAATGCTTTATATACTATTTCCAATATTATTGCGATATATTACTACAATATTTCTATACACAGCACGGGTTGTATTATTATTTGTTCACACAAATGGCAGAATATTCCAGTAACATTTTCACATACAATATGGTGTATATCATTAGATGTTAACACACACTATGACAAAATATTTCTATAGCATTTTCACACATTTTTACATTTTCATCCTCACAACGTTTCAAGATTACATAAGGTATGTTATCTATTCTCCTAAAAGCTATTGTGTGTTCTTTATCTGTACTACATTATAATGTCTCTAGAACAATACATTCCAAAATAAATATATTATACTAAGTGTGTTCTGTCGTCTTCTATGTTATAACACACTATGTACGGTATGTTGTGTGCTACATACTAACACACCATGGATGGCATGGTCTCTCAACCAAATTACATAAGATATGCTCTATAATGCCCTATAAACATTGCACATTCACAATAAATTTACCACATGAAATATTGGATATATATTTTTATACCATAAGATACTGTGTATGGTATATTTTATATTACTTCATAATGTGAAAGGTTTATAGCATTCTAATTATCTTGAAAATATTTTTCCGCCTAATTATTCAATAATTCAAACAGGTCTGTTATATACCATTGCAGCTCACAAAACTTTGGCCACTATTATATAACAGTAAGACACACTGTTTACATGTTATACACTAAGTGTATATACAGTCCTCTTCATTAGTTTCAGTGTTTCCTACGATAGTACAGAAACACTATTTGTACTATTTACTCTACTTCCCTATATCTTATTTTAAAGGAAATATTATACTGTAAAAACTCTAGCCTGTAATCCATGTAATATGTATACTATAATTTTGTGTATATTATTTACTTTATTATGCATCCTCTCTAGTGGCCCAGTTGTATGTCTGCGGACTTACAACGCTAGAAACCAGATTTCGATAACTGTGGTTGGCATAGGACATATTAACTACTGTGTATGTACTTTTATTATTAACTTCAAATAAACAAATAAAATAAACTATTTCATGATACATATCTTAAAAGTGTATTTTGTGTTACATTATGTGCATATAATCTCTACTCATTACACAACTCATAAAGAAACGTTGTATATTAAACTATCTTATACTATGTAGGCTATTTCTCTAGTTCGTTAACTGAAATCTGTTTTTCACTGTATTAATTCACAAATCTTAAAAGAGATTAGAGGCGATTTCTTTCTAGTTTCAAGGTTTGCAATCGTACCTCTTACATTTTAATATGAGAGAACATAGAAAAGTATGACCCATGTAACGAATGAGGTTTGTCTACAATTCAGTCCACAATAACAAGATGCCAAAAATATTAGTTAGAAATGACTCAGTTTATGAAAACAGATCCACTCTAGATATTTCCTTCAGCGGGTACTTTATGAAAGTGTGAACAAACACTGTACTGTTGCACTCAAGAGGGCACTAAAAGAATTATCGTTACCAATATTATAATCATTAAGATGGCTACAGTCCACTTTCTCTGTTAATTGGTAGAGTTTATGTTTTGAAATGATATTCTCACCACTGGAGTCTCTGAAGCTTTAAAGACTCGAGAGTTAATTAAAGATCTTATGTTTCATCACTTGATTGATTTTTGCCTTGCTAAGTGTAAGAAGAAATATCGAACAGCCCTAAAGACGACGTTATCTTTTATATTCTTTGTCTTATCTAGAATTTTTAAAAACATTTTTATGCCTGATAGAAGCTAAACCTCTTTGTTTATCATTGTTAAAACTTAATTAAGAAGAAGAGACAGGGTCAATGTGTTGTTTGGTGTGTTTCAAATGTTCGCACACTGTTACAATAGCTTTATCTGACTTTAATTTTAACTTGATGAACGAGAGAGAAAAAAGTTAATCAACAGCACTAACCGTCAATCCTTTGTTTAGTCTAATCAAATGAGCGTCACTTTAAAAACGCATCCACAATTTTAAATAGCAAAGGAACATGAACCTTTGACCCTCAGGTCAACAATCCATCACGTTATTATTTAGACAACGTCTCACCCACAAAATAATGGTATTATAAGTTCGCTCTTTGTGACTCTATGTCTTAGAATTTATTTTGATACTTGTATAGATTTAACTAATTTTCTTAAATCCAATGTTTCATCCATGAATGTGGAGAAAACTAAGGCATTTTCAACAAAACAACAAATAAATAGATAATTTCTCAAGCGAGAGAAAAGTTATATTAAACAAGAGTCACTCCGTAACAAAGTTTATGCTGAAAGTGTCCAATAACAATAATCAGTTTTTGATCTTATTATCACAAACGATGTCAAACACTACTTTTGTGTAATTAGGTATGAATATTTTATATAATTTCTGTACAGAGAATATAGAAGTTTATATAAAATAATCTCATTCTATACAAAGTACTCGGACTATAAATATGTTATTTCTCTTTTAAGAATAGTCATTATGTTGTATCTCACAAGACTTCAAGCTCAAAACAGGTTTGTTTTACTACAGATTAGAGATTTCTCACTAATAAAAATACTTAAGCACCTTTATTGTATGTTATGTGTCAAAATAAATTTTAATAACGCATTTCGGCAAGTTGTATGAACAGTTTAACAATTTATTTAGAATTGTATTCAAAGTTATTGTAATGAAGTATACAAAATATTATTACAAATACTTTTCTCTCCTCAAGGCATATTATGTAACAGTTAGTTTTTATTACTGTGTTTAATAAGGCATTCTATGTGGCATGATTTATTCTAATTTACATGGCATAATTAGTTTTATTTTGTATAAAAATGCGCATTATTTTTAATCACAAAATTATTTTATATGACATAACATATTGAACTTTACATGAAAATGTGAATTATTGTGATTAACAAAACATTTTAAATGACATAACTAATGTCATTCTATGTGACATAATCAGTTCCACATGAAAATCTGATTGATTGTGTTTAACAAAGCATTTTACGACAAAATTATTTTAATTTTATACGAAAAAGTCCATTATTGTGTTTAACAAGGCATTTTTATCGAATAATTAGCTTCAATTTATATAGCGAATAAAATTCTTTACATGATGTAATTAGTTTAATTAATTTTAGTTAAATTAATTGAAGAACTACAGATGAGAATATATCATTAAACTTAAATATTTAGCTATCCACATAGTTTTTACGACTTGTTAATTTTGTATGTCAATTTAGTGCTACTCGACATACGTATGCAAGTTTCTTCATAAACAATGGACTTGGAACACATACATTTTATCTTCAGAAATATTTTTAAATGATTCTTCATTAACAAAGCGCAGACAACTTTTTTGTGTGTTTTGTCCTCCTTCTTAACGTGTAGTAGTTTCGATGATAAGACTGAACACAGTATATAATAGCATTATAAAGGGTTCCAGGAATTCCTTTATTTAAAGGATTTAAATTAAGACTAGCTAGTCTGCTTCTATACGTTACTATGCATGAGCAAAACTTCCTCTCGTCGTTGGTATATTCTCTCAGAGACGCTGCAGTTTACACATAATACCAGAGGATATGGAAATAAAAAAATAAACTCATTTAGGAAAGTCCAAAAATATTCCTACATTCAGACTAAATTGAAATTTATTTTAAAGACAGGTAGGTGATCTTGAGAAACATCTATCTTCAATAACAACAAGAAACTCAGTCTCTAATAAAGCGACAGCAAAGCATGAAATGGTATTCGACGGCAGAAACTAAATATTCTCTACAATTTGTAAAGCTTTTCGTAAACTTAGGGAGATTTGCATCTTTTGCTTGTTATTTACACGACTGTCCATATATACCTATTTTGGAAAACGTGAGACTGCGTTGTTAGGTATTGAATGTTCTTTTTCTCTATATTACTGTTGCGTCTTTAGGTAAAGTATTTTAATGGATTTAGATGTGCCTGTTGAATACATGAAACATATAAAGTAATAAAAACTATCTAAATACCTATGTTTGATTGACGCTTTCTATTTTAAAATAATCTTATGTTTGTTTATTTTATTTCTGGAACAATTTTATTTTAAAGCACAAACATGTTTTATAATTTAACACCCTTATAATTCACAACAAACTAAAAGTTTGCAAAAAATACAGGTTTCGGTGTTCTAACGTTACTCTGAGACATGAAACGTTTCAAGAAAATTTAGAACTTTATAAATATATGGCAGTCAGTATGTTTTCCTGAGTGTAAATCGAGTTATGAAACATATGATTTTTTAATGCAGCCATATTATTAATAAACTACATCAAAATAGTAATAAAAATCTGAGAAACAAAACATGTAACTTTTATTACGTTGATGTGTTAGCTATAAAAATAGCAAATAAAATGATATCTGTGCACCTTTACTTGTCTAAATAAGTGTGCGTACAAAAATATTTATGTAACCACCGGTTTAATTTGTTTTGAATTTCACGCCAAGCTACACGAGGGTTATCTGCGCTAGCCGTCCCTAATTTAGCAGTGTAATCACCACCACCCACCATCCATTCTTGGACTACTATTTTACCAACGAATAGTGGGAGTGACTGTCACATTATAACCCCCATACGGCTGAAAGAGTGAGCATATTTGGTGTGACGGGGATTCGAACCTGCGACCCTGAGATCACGAGTTGAGATCCACATGGCCCGTAACCTCCGGTATAAATAATGACGTGTTTGCTGTTAAGACATTACGGGCTAGATACACAGAGAAATAGCTCAACACATTTTCTCTTATATATCTTATAAGAGTTTTCAAGAGGTAGCCGTTTCTTCGTAAACAAATATTGATTTACTATACTACACTTCTAAATTTAACCAGATAAAACCTGTACATATTATAAGAAGGAAGAACATAAGTTTTTCAATAAATAAATAAGCATAAACTACTAATCAAAATCCACGCAAGCAAATATTAATTATTTATCAGGAGACTAGAGTCCACCACAGTGTTTAAACATTTAAGTCTTTGTAACTAGAAAGTTTTGAATAGGACGTCTTGACATGCAACGTAAGCACAAACATCTGCATTTTTTTCTCTGCACACAGTTGAGCCTCAGTGATTTTTGTTTAGCTTGACAACCTTTTATTGACTGATTTTTTTTCTTTCAGCTGAAACCTTCTCCGTGGTGAGTCACGAAATAAACCAATTAAAGGTATAAATAAGATATTAGTAACAAAGAATGGAACTTGATTGAACTTCTGATGTTTAAGAAATGGTAACACTTTGTTAACTCCCGCAGATATTTGTCTAATTTGATAATGGTGTCACACTTACTTAAACAGTTATCTAGTTTTAAATTTATTTATCTAAATGTCTGGTAATTTATTTGTTAAAGACTATGCTTATTAATATTCAATTAATAAAACATTTTCGTAAAAAAACAAAGAGCGGTCGTGTTAAAAAGAAAATCATTTTCATTAATATTAACTTAATTAACAAAATTTTAAGTGTACTAAAAATATATGTTCTTGAAATTCAAAACGTGTTTAGATATTTTTATTTGAAAGCTATAAATACAAAACAATATATATGTATAAACACCATTCAGGGATACAGCTGGAGTAACTTAATAACAAGAGTTATACCTCATCTCAGCTAGAATATAGAAATCTTAAAACTATCCCATAACTGTTTTGAATGTGGATTTTAATACCTTTATATTTCAACAATTTAGCACTGGTACCGCTAACAACAAGAATTATCTGGCTTATGTACGTAATATGGTTACATTCCACTCATATATATATATTCATTGTTTAAATCTCTACAAATTTCTTCCATTTTATTGCAGATTGCATAGAATAAATCTGATAATATTTTGAGCGTTTGCTTTGTGTGTATTGTACACAACTGAATAATGTATGTACTTATAAATATATATTTGTGCCTCGTTTGCCCGTCTAACAAATTATTATAATATTGCATAGGATAATTTTGTATACGAGTTGAGTGTTTACGTTTATCTTATTCGTTCGTTTTTTTATTTTGAGTACCTATTATTTTTCTTATATATTACACAGAAAAAACTACAAAACCGCGAAACATCTCATATTATAACACTGGTATCTTTTTCCTTTATCAGTTCTCGAAAAATACAAACTTTAGTGTTCAGTTATTTACTAAGATATTTCAAGAACGAAAGAAGTATAATTTCCTGTAAGCCAATCATGCCATCTTATAAATGTACATCAATGTTATTTAAAATAAGAGAAGTTAGACAACACTTTTATAAAATAGTCTTCATTAAGAGGATGAATTTCTTCCATTGTTTAGTGGCACTCGTCATAGAAGTTTTATACAAAATTTAACTGTCATCCGGCAGTATGAAATCTAATATTATCGTTTCATTATGGCGCCTTAGTAGTGGTCAGAAACTGACCTATTCATCAGCCATGATTTACTTTTATCCAAAATTTTGAAAACATTCTTATTCCTCTGAAACCTTTTTGAATAACAATTAAAAAGTAATTGTAGTTTAAGTGCATATTACACTGATATATTTCTTTAGTTAATCTAATTTTACCGATATGAAATACAGCTGGATAAAAATACAAATATTTTTAGGTTTATTCGTACTATAACTAAAAGAGATAAAATATCATCACTGAAATCATACACCACAATAGTTCAAAACTACTAGCGTTTTTTTAAAAATGCATTATAAGTTCAACTACTATTTCACACCAAGGGTTGCAGTTATCTTACCGCCTCGGTGTGGACGGGATGAGCAGCAAACAAAAGTCCCACAACTGCTGAGTTTTCGGTGTCCCATCGGAGGACGGCTCGACACGTATAGGTGAGAAGACAAACCACCAGCCCGTGAAGAATCACGTTCACGAGATGAAAACCTTCCACTGTCGGTCCACCCAGAGCCATGTTCCACCTGTCATGGAAACAAGAAGAAGCTTTAAAATTGGATGGTTATATATGGTTGTTTTTGTTGTTGTTGTTGTTGTTTTATAACAACTAAAGAAGAAGTTAAAAAAAAGTTATGCAGAAAAAATACGTTACTGTAATAGCAGAATCTCTACAGGTTACAACCAATAGTATAATAATATCTGTATATATAATTATATTATTTTGATATATACGTTTACAGGGGCCTGGCATAACCAGGTGAGTTAAGGCATTCGACTCGTAATCCGAGGGTCGCGAGTTCGAATCCCGGTCGCACCAAATATACTCGACCTTTCACCCGTAAGGGCGTTATAATGTGAAGGTCAATCCCACTATGCGTTTGTAAAAGAGTAGCTCAAGAGTTGGCGGTGAGTGGTGAAGACTAACTGCCTTCCCTCTAGTCTTACACTGCTAAATTAGGGACAACTAGCGCAGATAGCCCTTGAGTAGCTTTGTACGAAATTCAAAAAACAAAACAAATACATTTACAGGTATTAATAACCGAATCTTTACTGAGGCATTGCTAAATTCTAAAAAAAATTCTTTCACTGTTGTTATTTTTTCATGAAAAGTTTAATCTTTTTCAGAGTTTTGTTTTTTCTGTCACGGGACGTGTGGGTATTTTCAAACGAATCTATGTTTTTGCCATTCTTTCAAAGTCATGCGATTCCTACATTTTCTTAGTTTATTGCGCATGTTAAGATTTTTTTAAGATGTAATCAATTTACTAACGAATCGATTGAGATGTTTTTGAGCTGAGAAACTGGGATTCCAACTTGTAACAGGACGAATAGGTTCAACACTTAGATTGAAAATTCGTTCTGAGGTACTAACGTCAAAGGTTAAAAAAACAAACAAAAAAAACCTTAAATTATTATCAGAAAATCAGCGAATTTCACAGGAACTAAACATGTTATTTCTAAATTTAGTTGAAACTTTGTATTTATTTTAGGATAATGCATCATTGGGCTATCTTTTCTGTCCACCAAAGGGAATTGGGCACCAGATTTTAACGTTGCAATTCCATAAACTTACCGCTATCTCAACGAGGAGTAGACATTTTGATAATTTAAGCCCTGGCAGAAAATATCAACACTCTAGCTTTCATCAGCAACTGCTGGCTACATTTTAAACAGTGAGAAAACATAAAATAAAACTGCTAGTTATATTTTGGGCTTGTTTCAGTAAATATTTAAAAAAACTGGAAGACAAGCTGGAAGGTATTAATTTCATTTTATAGTTCTAGACTATTACGGTGGTATTTAAAAGAACGTTATAATAAATAATATTTTTTTATCCTACATCCTTTCTTTGCATTAACTTATAAATACGTCATACAATCTAACTAGCTCATACATCACGTAAATGCACAATACAGTACTCTGCTTAGCAGCATGAAACAGTTTTAATATCGTAAAAGAAATAAACTTGAATAAAATATTAACTGGACAACGTTCAAAAGCATAAATCACAATCACTTCCAGTGTAACGTCAGTTGTCTGAATTTGGTGTATTTCTTATTTCAATTTCACGAATTAGTTAATTTTCAAACGTATAGTTAAATAAAGCCACTAGTTTCACACAGCTCTTTAATATCTGTTTACGTGCTTCCTTCAAACCACACACCATCTGGTGTGAAATCAACAATTACTGAATAGCTTCGTTCATCGCCAACCTGCATGTTCAGGTGACGACAGTATTAATTATACATTTATATAATGACGAAACACATACACACATAATTACGTAAATGAATATATAATCGATATGTCTATTATATTGTACAATGGGCTATATATGAAATATTTGTTGACACCATAAGCATTTTCATATCTTTGTCACGGTTGTAATTTGAATTAAATAAAAATACCATTCAAATATCATTTTCAGCCTATTTTTCTGAAAGCACATTCTTACCTTGCCTTTCATGATTCATTATACTGTTTGTGAACAGTTTTAAAGAAGTAGTCTTTTCTTATCGTTTTCGGAAACCTGTCTTTAATAACTTACTGCATTATTATTACTATTTTTTGTATTCCCTTTTACTGTTTCATTAGTAAGAACTCTCTTTAGACTCTTGATTGAAGAAAGTAAATATTAGATAATATCTGATAAGTCCTACAGTGTAGAATATTCATTCACTCGTAACCATAGTTTTTTTGTTTATTCCACTTCATAATATTAGGTTTGAATACAGAAAATAAATCTGTTTTATAGGTTCTATTAACCCTAATTTTACTCATACGACATACAGTCAGTAGATTAAATATGACAATTTACCCCAAAGATACAGTTTTTTTTTTCGTAAAACCTTTTTACTTTACGATAATATACAGGTGACGGATGTATGATTTATATACATGTTTATCACTGAATTTTTATTTCCAACAAAGTTGGTGGGCTTGTGCTTTCCTTGGTTCTTGAGGGGATGATTTCCTCTACCAATCACTTACTGTTATTTGTTACTGTCAGATTGCATTACTTTGTCTCGCAATATGTTCTTGCAGGCGATGGTATTGCACATCGTCCCACGTGATGTTTTAGAGATGTGATAGCAGTTTTTACGTTATTGGTTCTACAAAAATAGATAGATAGATAAACAGATGAAAAAGATGAACTAATCTATAAAACTAATTACGAAACATTTTACTAGAAAACTTACGTCACTATTTTATAAATAGTATCTGTAATAGCCAGTGAGCTATGTTTTTATTTCCATTAGGGTACACTAAAGATATTATTTTTTATATTTAAACTTCTTTACCTACAAAATGCAAGAGTAAAAAAATATCGCAATATTAACGACATAAGCAAAATGTTTCATAAGTAACAAAAGACTGGATGTGATTTCAAAGCATTCGCGATTTGCGTCAATGCCAATTGTACAATATAACAACAAGATGCCAAGTATAAAGGTTTGTTTTAGTTTTCTTGGTACTTGCCCGTTACGCTCACCGACGGAATGTTGCTTACTCGTAACATTTAGAGTGAACTACAAAAAGAAACAGAGAATAAAAATCAAGAAATAATGTGTATTGGATTCACTTCACTAATGAATGTAACTGAGTTAAACGTATCTAAAGTTAGGCTGAGACGAAGTAAAACTTACTTGGAGTAAAACTCACGTGAGCTTCACAATTGAAGAAAAAAATGTTTGTTTGTTTTGAAATTTTGCACAAAGCTACACGAGGGCTATCTGCGCTAGTCATCTCTAAGTTAGCAATGTAAGACTAAAGGGAAGGCAGCTAGTCATTACCACCCACCGCCAACTCTTGGGCTACTCTTTTACCAACGAATAATGGGATTGACCGTCAACAATATAATGCTCCAACGGCTAAAAGGTCAAGCATGTTTGGTTGTTGTTTTGAATTAAGCACAAAGCTACACAATGGGCTATGTGTGCTCTGCCCACCACGGGTATCGAAACCCGGAGTTTAGCGTGTAAGTCCGCAGACATACCAATGAGCCACTGGGGGGCAAGAATGTTTGGTGCTAAGAAAAAACTGAATTTGGAGTTCAACCTTAAAAAGTAAAACTAGTGTGAAGTTTACACTTAAACTAAAACAAAAGTGGATTTCATACTTAGATCTAAAACTCACAAGGAGTTTATTTTAAGAATTAAAAACTCATAGTGAGTTCGTACTTCGAAATGAAATCTCAGATGAAGTTCAGTTTAAGAATTAGTTCATGTTAGCTTATCCCCATAATTAAACACTCGTGCAGCATTCACAACTGAAACTACAACTCACATGAGCTCATACTTGGAAATAAAAACATGCACGGGCCCCATCTGTAAAAAACTGCAGCTACTGTGGGGCTTATTTTTAACTAATTTTATTTTCCATCTCTTTTTCCATTCCGTAAGATATAATTGAACAATAAGATAAAGTGTTTTACTATTAATCTAAAACCCTATGTTCCAATTACAAATGTAGGTAGTTTTGCGATAAAGTGTTTGTAATGAAACATTTTCGTACTAAAAATAAATATATTTAATTTGTTAATCCTTATCATGAATTTTTATTATATTATTTAAAATGTTTTCAAACAAGCCTACTTTGTCTCTCCCATTGAAGAAACCTGTATATCACATCAGTAAAACTACAAAACATATCGTTGGCAAGAATTATATTTGCCCTATTAACTGTAGATTTTATTATGAGTTACTTATATCTTCTTGGTTTGACTCGAATGAGAAGTGTTTGTACAATGAAGATTTGCAACTAATGATCGACGAATAGAAAGACAGAGGTATAGATAGAAAAATAGAATTGTAATTAAATAGACGAGTAAGCCTAGGAAAGAATAAATGCACAGACAGACAAATAAATGAATAAACAGAGAAACTTAGAAATATACAGACATACAAAATACACAGATTGTCTGATAGACATTAATTCCGAAATACTGATTTAATCACGCAAGTGCGAGAGAGTAATTAAAGAAATAATATAAATATCACCGAACAAAATTACAACACAACATCCTTTGTTCTCTGTTGGGTTCCTCTCGTGCTTTGCTTCGCATCCTGTTAATTGTAAGGTATATGTTATTTAAGTAATTAAGTCTACACATTCGTATAGGCACATACCTAACAACGGACATACCAACGTATACCAGATTTCTATATAGCATTTCATCTCTTACTGTCAATATATATTTGATACACCGAATTACAGAAGAGAACTTACAACAAAGGCTGACGTGACCACAAGGATAGCGTGACGTAGCTTTGTCACGTCAGTATATTTAGTGACACGCTAGGGAAATAGACTGCATGCTTTCATTTTAAAAGTAAAATGTCTTTCAGTGAATAATTCGAAGTGCAATTACACCGTACAATCAAGTAGCTTTATGCAGAGTGCGTGCAGCCATAAGGTTAAAGGAAGTGGTCGTGACGTCAGCAAATGTAAGAGCTTTACTCATCACAGAGAAAGTGACCATTTTGAATAGGACATTTAAAATGTCAGAAGTCACTTTGAATTCCATTTTAAACCATTTCTGCATTTTTTAAAATACATGATTAATAGTTGATATGTATCTTATGAATATTACACATATTTCTATTTCTGTTTCAATGATTTTAAAAGCGGTGGTGGTGTTGACTAGCTGTCATTTCTAAATTAGGGACGGCTATCTGCGATAGCCATCAACTGACTTTGCGTAAAATTTAACAAACAAACTAATATTTGATACCCAAGTCTAATAATTAACTAAATTCCTTACAATAGAACTTGTATGCTCATAAGACGTTGTGTATAATTTCTCTATTCACACTTTGTAAGAAAATATTCATCAGTGTAGAATATTTCATATTTATGTGGTGAAAGTGTAGATTTAGATCAAGGACGAAATTACCTTTTTTAAAAAGTTATTTTTTTCTTTTTTCTGGATATTTAGTAAATTGTTACAACTATTCGATATTTAGGTAAATTGCCAGGTTATAAGTCGTACTCCACAATGTTATTCTACCTTGAACATACATTTTAACCAAGCATTGAACGAACAGAGCAAAATGCATTAGTAGATTATACAAGATTCAGATCTCTCGTGTTTAACAGCAACAATCTCTTTGGTTTAAAGTTCAGGCTAAATTATTGTTAGTAGAAGTTAAAATTCTATCCATCCCAAGTTTGTACAACATTCCTGGACCATTTATCGTGTTAGACAAGATAAAAGTCGGTCTTCCAGTACAGCAGAACAACGAGATCGATAGGATATAAACAGCAGAAACCCAGACGACATTCTTAGGAACTGATTTCTATCTAAAATTCAGCCTATGAAACATGCTCTCAACATAATGTCGATCATTATGTAAACAGTACAACATTTCTTTTGCCACTGCAGTAGCTTTAATCACTTTCTGCCAGAAACATGAAAAATAAATATATATATAAAATAGTAGTGGCTCTTCCATAATTTATATGTAGTGTTATACAATCTAACAAACCTGATTTAAACGTTCTATAATGGAAGTAAAACGTGTATACTGCCTACAAAGAAACACTTTTTAATTTAATGTTCTTCATCTTTGTATTATATATAATAGGATACAGCACGTGACGGACGTCTTATGCAGGTTCTTTATTTTACAACAGCAAAAAATAGAAAAAAGAAATAAATCTTTTAAAATACTTCGTAGGAAATGGCTGGAGAGTAGCGTAAGGTGCCTCTTTATAATGTACTGGGATTGAGAGTAGCCGAATGGATAGCGAGCCGGGCTGCCTATCGTAAGGTCCAACCCAGAGCCATTATATATCCCTAAACATACTCCTCACTTCCAACTGTACAGGTTTTGTAGCTGTGATAGCCAATCCCACTATTTGATTAAGAGTTTATACATTGGCAGTGGGTGCTGTTGATCGGTTGCTTTCCTTTTAACCAGCAGTTCTAAGCTAGAAACGACTGTCTTAACTTTAGGAATCTTTCATACGAAAGCTTAACTTATGTGTCTCATGAAGTGCCTTTCACTGTGAAAATATCAAATACTACTACAATCTGCTAAAGGACATTAAATAAACCTGCGAACTTCTTTCCTTTGTGGAGTACACATTTTTTTCATTATTTTCATTTACTTTATTCTTCCGTTAGCATTCATGCCTGAGTTAAATAAAAATATCTTACTATAATATTTTGGAAATATACTGAATGCTTTTATTGTAGTTTTACAAATGATAAACGTGTTCTTGAGTGAGAAATACAAGAAAACAAAGGTTTAAGAAGCTATTGTGACGTACGAATTGTTTTGAGTCTAAAGAGAGTTAATGAAGTGGAAAGAAACGTAAAAACTAATACATAAAAGAATGGTTATGCAAGAAAATCTGATACATGAAAGTCAATACTGAAATATCTACAACAAACGCATCATCACACTACATTCGCTTTCAACCAAAATTAATTTTGGTTTATATATTTGTACCTAATTGTTATTAGTGATAAAATTTAGACATGTTTGGATATTGGTAAGTAAAATACTACGATATGATAATTGATATGGTGGACTTGTACAGCTTTCCCTTACGAATCTTTCAGTTGATCATGGAACGAAATTTAACCGTACCAGGCTCGGCATTTTACTTCTCTGACTTAATGTAAATGCGCATCTGTTGCCGCATTAAGCAGTACCAAGAGTTTTGTATAAAAAGGGTTGAAGTAGTTGTCGAATTTGTAAAAATAAGGAAACTGATGGAGGTGCTTTAGAATTCTCATATAGTATACCCAAGAACTTCTGACTGTTTCATGATGATGGGAGGAGGGTAATTGGTTAACTTTCTTTATGGGCATGCAAACAGAAGCTATAGAATAAATGACCGAATTTTATTCATCAGCCTTTCACAGCTTCTGTATTTTAATATGTCACAAGAGTTTTGATTGGCTGGTAATATTTATCTATCAAAAAGGATGAAACTCTCAACAATCATTTCCAAACATTACGGAGTTGAAACGGATTAAATGATCCAATGGTTGCGAGCAACTGAGACTGCCTGTACATTATGAAAACACTAAGCCTACTGTCTGGTGCTCCGAGACGCATGTAACATTACATCCATAAGTTTATATATTTACTAACATTAATAGAGATTCTGTAATGTCTGTGGAAATCAACGTACTTAAGAACCACAGCAAAGCGATTTCTTTTTCTGTTGTTAGTGTGGCTTTAAGAGAGGTTTCAGAACCGTTTTTATTTGTATGACGTTTAAATCGTTTGTGCGAACGCTGCAAGTTTACAAGGCCTATGTAAAACGTACAGTCACATAACGTCTTTAAGTGTTTTCAGTAACAACCTGCCACTGAACAATCAATTGCTCTGCAGGATTTTTGATCACTTGTTAGAACAGTATTGTGTCTGCATGTCACGAGTTTTATTAGCTCAAAAATAACCAAAGAAAGTGATGAGAAAATCATATTGAGAGGTGAGTTGGTGTTTGCAAATAAATAACTAAATCTAGCCATCTTGATGTTCACAAGACAAAAATGATATATTTTTAGCACTTGATATTTAATATTTTCCAGGACGGTACAATGTCAAAATGTGCTAGACAGCAAGATCAGTTGTTTTTAATCTTCGTGAATAGCCATCCCTACTTTATAACTGTTTATCTGAATAAAGTCTTCCAGTCAGTAGCACCCTCTGTCTTAACCCAGTTGTAGGATTAATGGACATCGTTATAATGCTCTCACAGTAGAAAATGTTGGACGAGTTAAAGAGCATATGCCGGCTTGAAGTTTAAACCGTTTTATCCGCAGTCCTACACGCTGACCACAATGTCACACTTTGCGTTTCAACTTTGATTAGTATGACCACTCGATTCTAAGAGTGTCAAGAAAGTGTGGATGTCTTTGTCATCGACAGAAATTTGACATTTTTATCTTAAAAGTTATATTATTCTAAATACGTACATAAGTTTAAATATGTGTGATGTTCGAATTTTCATTCTAAACAGTTCGATAAGATGCAATAAACTTGAGGGGAAATAAAACACTATCAATAAATTCATTATTAACTCAGACAAATAAGTAATAAGATTATGATGATACAAAAAGTTGTTTTGGAAAATAGTTTTCTGAAGATTGAATAGAAATATAAACTGTTAGAAATTAGTAACATGAATCTTATGAGAAGATGCAACACTAGTTGTACTTTATTGTTGTTGTTCTGTTATTTGTATAATTAACAAAACAGTCGTATTTTACTCGGTTCATTAGAGGCGTTTGTAGCAGTGTTGAAAGTCTATTGTTGTTTTAACCCTAAATGATAGAAATAACGCGCAATACAATACGTTAAGTCATCCGTATGTAACTGTGTTTTTACGTTAGATCTCTGAAGTTCAACAGTGAAACCAACAAACAAACCTGACTGCAATAATTTGTTTTTTCGAAATGATAAACCAACGAGCCATAAAAGAGACTGTTAACTTCCTTCCACAAGTTCAATGATTCAAAAATCTGAACAGAACTGTGCTTTGAAGTTCCGTTAAGAAATATACAACAACAGAGCCCGATCATAGAAAAATACGAGACTCTAATTGTAGCTAATTTTCTTATGTATTCAAACTTGTCCATACAATTGTTTTCCAATTCATTGTGATACTTGCTGTTACATAAAAACATACGCTTAACCTTAAATGCTTAGATCCTCACAAATAAAGCCCACAACCAATTTTAAAAATATTGTATTCCATAAACTTACTCCAGAGGAAATTTAACCTACTACATTATCCTTTAATACACTATAGAGTAGATTTAATATGTTACATTATCCCTTTAATACACTATAGAGTAGATTTAATCTGTTACATTATCCCTTTAATACACTATACATAAATTTAATATGTTACATTATCCTTTTAATACACTATAGAGTAGATTTAATCTGTTACATAATGACGTGAACTTGCTACAGAATAAACTTAATTTATTATCTCTTGAACATATTATAGAGTAAGATATATTATATAATTCCATGAAGTTAATAAAAAGCTCATTCAGTTTTACAAGATCTCACGGTTTTAATAAAAGATAATTAAATATTTTTAAAACATCACATACATCCCTTGTTCTTAATACCTAATTCACTAATTTTTAAAACATCACATGCATCATTGTTCCTAATTCCTAATCCACTAATTTTTAAAACATCACATATATCCCTTGTTCCTAATACCTAATTCACTCATTTTAAAACATCACATGCATCATTGTTCCTAATTCCTAATCCACTAATTTTTAAAACATCACATATATCCCTTGTTCCTAATACCTAATTCGCTAATTATCATATTCCCGATTTTTGTTTATGTAATCAGTAGTGCTTTGTTATCTATCTTCTTAGCGCCCTTTCACTTTGTATATTTTTCGCATAGTGTCCAATAAAAATGCGGAACTATAAATTCTACTTGAGTTTCCCACACAATTATGTTATGACTCTTTCCAGCGTTCTCGTTTTTCGCATCTTTTTACGTGGTTTCTAAGACTAATCATTGTGTTTGGGTGTAGCGTTACTTAAAAAGAAGTTCTCTGTTTAAAGTGGTTTGTTCTTTATAATAAAGGTTATTATTTTCCCAGAAGTTCACATGCTTAAAGAGATAATGCAGTGTAAATTCAAATAACTTAAAGTTATGCACTGTTGCACTTAACCCATCAAGCTGTCTTGCTTTAATTATTTTTGATAACCAATCGTAATCTCAATAAAATACTTTAATTTCTACCAAAATCTGGGTGAAGTTAATTTTCTAAACAATAACAGAGATGGATTATTTTGCATAGTGCTACAATGTTAGCAATAAATTCGAAGCAATGAACTTATTTTATACAGCAGAAACATAACGTTTAGTACAAAGGCTTATAGGGCTAAAATTCGGGATTCGATACTCTTGCTGGACGTAGCACAAATAGCCTATTGTGCAGTTTTGTATTTAATAACAAATCAAACAAAAAACCTAAAAGATTAAAATGCTTATTCTGGTGAATACTTCATACCTGAACGTGAGAACTGTCAGTGGTCTATATGACTTGTGACTTAGTGGGTCAGCCATGGATTTCCCCCAGAAGTCATTAAAAAACAGTTGAGCCAGAGACGTATGTCCTAGCACATCCGGATTTGTCGTAATAGCTACAATGTCATCATGTACAAAGTCTCCACTTAGAGAGTTTAGATAGCACGTAACAGCCACCATCCCTACCATTACATAAAGTAATAGGTCATATAAGTTAAGGATATTTCTCCAATATTTTCTTAACTGAAAACAAGAATATGCAGCATCGATTTTCTTGGAAAGTTTTCGGAGCTTTTCCTGTAAAGGAATGCTGTATTTGCTCCGATTATTCCATCCAGTCTTTCCGCTGGCATCCCTCGCCTTCTTTACCGGTACGACATGCGTAGAAACCTCGAGCCAGTAACCGCTGCGCCCCATACTGCTACTTGTGCTGGTTGTCACGCTGCAGACACTGTAACCCACCTTACCACTCTTCATCTTTATAATAAGAAGCCGTTACTTCTAAGGTTAGCCAGATCCTCTCAACTCACGCGTTCGGCCTGTAGTGCTTCCGTCTCTAAGACCCTCCCTTCCGTGCGAGAGTTGACACGTTCTAAAATAACCCCAGCTTTGGTGACGTACCGTTATCAGTCCAATCACTAACCCCACCTGGCAGAAGAACTTAGCAACTGCTGAGATATTGAGAGCCATAAACAAATAGTTAAGAAAATTATGATGTTTCAATGACGTATTCCAAAGGATAGAGCACGATCAAAGTTCTGTTCATTTATACGTTCTTCGCCATTCTAACTTTGAGAATTTTAATTAAAAAATATATTTTTATTTATTTAAGAATTCATAAATTAACAACTTTTATGTTTTGTATGGGTTATTTTCTCAGAGCAAAGCCGCCTCGGGCTATCTACTGAACCCAACTAAGGAAATCAAATCCTTGATTTTAGCATTGTAAATCCGTAGACTTACCGCTGTACTAGCGGGGGGAATATGTTTTGTAAAACGACTTTCATGATAATAAACTTTTTAAACAATACAATATTAGCCTAAGACTCAACACATTGTGTTTAATTTCGATTAAATCATCACGTTACTGACCTTCTTGTTGATACTTATATGTTTGCTACATAATCAAAACAACAAAAAAGATCTGTTAGTAGTTCTTTTCACACCTGAAATTAATCCGTGCTTTAAAAGTGTTTGGTGGGTAGTCAGTCACCAAAGACAAGAGTTAGTGTCTAATAAAATCGACGTTCAAAAACGATTTTAATAATGTGAGTTTTCAAACAGTCAAGTAGTTTGTAGCTTCATCGATAGGAAATAATGCTTCTTATATAAAACAATACGATTTTATTATTACTTCCCCAAAACAAATTATTCTGGGACTCTGTGTTTTCATTTTCTAAAATATTCTAAATTTGGATTTATCATATGGCTTCTTAAACATATTTAACCAAATTATTTATGTATCAGTTTCTTGTAGGTACATCACATTGTTGGTCACAGAGAGTTCTTAATAATAATATACAAGTCACACACAAGAAAACGTATCTAAACAAAAATACCATCAATGTAACGGTTAACTCGCCTAACTATTTTCTGTGTATTATACGAATAATACAAGAAATCATCAACAATTTGTTTTGTTAGCACTCGTAACAAATAAAAAATACAAAATTACTCAATAAAAAATACGTGTACCCTACTGATAGTGAATAGTATGGATACAAGTCGGTAATTTAAGGGTTATCACATCTTTTACATTGCCTTTTTACATTCATTATTCTCACTTTAAGAACTTACGTTATTTCAAAACTATCCTGAACTAAGCACGTGGAATATTATAGGTCGTGAATAACAAGTAGATAACACATTGTGAACGTAGTTTCAGCATAGTCGTTAGGTTAGTGTTTAAATAGCAGATAAAATGTTATTTATCAACACCTTTCTTTGTTAACTGTTACGGACGTAAATGTACAAGAGATATTTATCCTTTTCCGACCGCGGGTGTGGAATCTATTTTTTAAGAATAAAAGCTTTATGATTAAGCTGCTGGAGGTCAAAAACCACCGTATTTAACCTGTGTTTGAATGATAATCTCAATGAAAATGAAAAAAATGATGAACAGCGTTTTTTAAAAATAAAAGTTATACTACTTTAAACTAAAACAAAATAATCAAAGAAAGTGTAATAAAACGCCTCAGCTTGAAAAGACTGGATAAGTGCCAGGCTGGGTAGAATGGTGATTTTATGTATCCCATCTATCCTTCTTTTGAAAAGAACGGAACAACATTCCACAAAATACGCGGTACACTATGACGTCCGGAAGCCCATCGCCCAATGTACATCCTGTCTCGGAGGAAGTTTAAACATACTCTACCAGACCTGTGATATTCATTTCCTTTCCGCTTATCCAGTTAGTGTTTAATTGACTGGAACACTGAGTTTCCCTCTCTCTCATTGTTGTGTAATTAGTTGAACGAATCTGTTTGTGTGAGGATATATAAATAGTTGCACTTACACAACAGGAGTGAGATAAACAAATCACTGTGATATTCCTGTGATTTATTCCTGTGATACAAAAATAAAAATATTTCTCAAGAAACCTAGATAAAATTTTCACTCATATTAAAAGTTAAAGCATGTCTAATTTACAGTGCGTACATGAGTCATGCACTTAGTTCAGAAGGTTTGGTTTGTTTTGAACTTCGCGGAAAGCTACACGAGGACTATCTGCGCTAGACGTCCCTAATTTAGCAGTGTAAGACTAAAGTGAAGGCAACTAGTATCACCACCAACCGTCAACTATTGGGTTACTCTTTTACCAACGAATAGTGGGATTAACTGTAACATCATAACGCCTCTACGGTGTCGAATTACGAGTCGAGTGCTTTAATCACCGAGCTTAGTACAGAAACTTAAGACTATGGAACCTCTAAATAACTTGTAATATTTACGAAAAACAATAGCTTATTGGTAGTTTCCAAACACTACAGTGGCACTACAGAACAAAACTTGTCTTATCATCTAAATTTATTACTTGTCACACCAAATATGCTTGTCCTTTCAACCATAAAAACATTACAATATTCTGTCAATCCCAGTTTTCCTTAGCAGAACAGTAGTCAAGATTTACGCAAAATTCCAAAAAATAAACTAACTTACATTCTTAATTCAACATACAACCATATTCAAACAATGATGACTGGACAGTAGCTTTTCTTGCACAAAACAACTCGAGGGTTATCTGTGCTAGCCGTCCCTAATTTAGCAGTGTAAGACAAGAGGAAAGGCAACTAGTCAACGCCACCCATCGCTAACTCTTAGGCTACTCTTTTACCAACGAAAAGTGGGATTGACTGTTATATTATAACGCCCCCACGGCCGAAAGGGCAAGCATGTTTGGCGCAACAGGGATGCGAACCCGCGACCCTCAGATTACGGGTCTCACGCCTTAACACGCTTGGCCATGCCGGGCCCTGGACAGTGGCATTCCTTATCAACTTGTTTCGCCATCTTGCGATAATATTACCTCAGCGATGAAATTTTATCAAAGCAAAAGCTCGTTTATTAACTGTCCTGTTTGTGCTAAAAGCAAACATTACGTTGATGTTTCCTCAACATACAAAAAGCAGTTGAAAATAAAATGAGATAAAAAATTAGTTAGGAAACATATAATAATTAGAAAAGAATAGCGAAAAAATGTGTTAGTAATTCGTTAAGACGATTTGGTTCCAAGCTCAGACGAACAGAATTTTTTTTTCTAAGAGTCAGAAAGAAAATAAGATTATAATTATAATGAAATTATTTTCCTCAATACCAAATAGGCTAACACAAACTTGGAGCACTTACGTACCTAAAGAACGCGTGCCAACTAGTTTTCTTATCATGGAAAATCATCCAGAGACGTATCTCGTTGTCGTTCTGTTTTCTTAGACTTATTTATTTATTTTGCTGTCTGTTTATTGTTGAAGAAAGACTATAATTTCATGTCAAAGAAAGAAATATTTTCTATCCGAAAGTAAAACTTTTAATCGGCTTCTATCTTGATTTTGTAAAATCACTTTTACAGAATACATATCCAAGAATCAGTTCAAATGTAGCATTGAAGAATGTCTACGCTAAGCCTCAATCTATGCTCAATGTCTACGATCTGACCACGTGAAAATACTGCCACATAGAAATGAAGCAATTAAAATTTAAATCACTTTGGATTTAATATTATTACTCTAGCTTTCTTATATTAAATCTCATGTAGATGAAGAAACAAAAAGCGATAAATAGTAATAATTAATATTTGAATAAAACAGAGAAAAACCAGTTACTAAATTCCAAAAGAATTTAAAACCTAAACCAAAGGATTTCTCAATTATTTCAACCGACACAAAACCTATATGGAAGCATTCCTGAGACGTATCATATAAATTCAAAAGCTAAACTAAATACTGTCTTTAAAATATCAGCTGAAACTAAAAAAAACAACAAAAACTTCGCCAAATCATTTTTCAAACAAGTTGATTATTAAATACCAAACAATGTTTATTATTCGCAACTCCGGACGTTGGTTATTACAATTCAGTTAATGTCCACTATTGATAACTGATACTTTATTACATATCAAATAATTGTTTCTGTTGTCAACTACAGATTAAATATCAAATATATATTTTTCTTTCGGTAGGCCTGGCATGGCCAAGCGCGTAAGGCGCGCGACTCCTAATTCGCGGATTCGCGAACGCGTCGCACCAAACATGCTCGCCCTCCCAGCCGTGGGGACGTTATAATGTTACTTTTAATCCCACTTTTCGTTAGTAAAAGATTAGTCCAGGAGTTGTCGGTGGGTGGTGATGACTAGCTGCCTTCCCTCTAGTCTTACACTACTAAAGTAGGGACGGCTAGCACAGATAGTCATCGAGTAGCTTTGTGCGAAATTCCAAAACAAACAAACAATTCTTTCGGTAACTAGAGACGTTGGTTACAGCATACCAGATAATTGTTTTTTATTGGTAATTTGAAAAGTTGGATATTAAATAGCAGATAACGTTTTCTGTTGGTAACTTATGACTTTGATTATTACGTGACAAATAATGTTTCTAGTAGTTACACGAGACATTTATTATTACATAACAAATAATTGTTTCTATTGGTAACTACAGATGTCGATTATTACATACCAGATAATATTTTATATTAGTAACATGAGACACATATAATTACATAAGAAATAATTGTTTCTATTGGTAACTACAGACGTTTGTTATTGCATACCAGATAAAGTTTTCTATTGGGAACTTATGACTTATTATTACGTACAAAATAGTTTCTATTGGTAACTGCAGATGTCGATTATTACATACCAGATAATGTTTTATATTAGTAACATGAGCCATTTATTATAATATAACAAATAATTGTTTCTGTTGATAACTACAGACGTTTGTTATTACATACCTGATAAAGATTTCTGTTGGTAACTTGATAATCTGTTATCAAACACTAGACAAGATTAAGTTCTGAAAGATTGCGCTAACAAGCCAACGTCAATAATTTTGTTTTTCTGTAACTTTCTAGTAAGTGTTAACAGTAGGCATATTTTAAAATTCCTGGCAAACTCTAAAGCCACTCACGCTCTCGCTGCGATATATAATCTTTGTACATAATACAATTCTGATTCTATAGTAACGATAATACTTTCCTTCTTTGTTCTACACTAATGTTGAAATATCTGAGTGATAGTTACGAAAACAAACTTTGTCTTGGATCATATTTCATTTTAATAGCGAAAAGCTACATAACCTGAGATAGTGTAGATTATTCAAATATGAGCTTACAGTTTCTGGTGATATAATGTAAGATGATAACTCATTTCATACCCTGCAAGGGTCTTGACATGGGGCTATTAGGATGACAAAGGACTTAGACTCTCCTATGCATCACCTTTATGTTGACTGGTATTGCAGCAGAAACACTTTGAGTTGTTCAAGTCTTTCTTGACGATGTCAATCTTAGTAAATTAACAGAGAACGTAAATCCAGGCCGAAACACATCACCGGTCTTATTTCGAAGGAGTCTGTAACGTGGTTGATAGAGGGCTCACGTGACAGAGCTGCTTGTACGTACTAAAAGCACGAGCAGTTGGTATGATCTAACTTTTAGTTCCGTAAATCTGATACATTTTAAAAGACACTGATACTGAAAACAAAGTTTGAGTTTACGTAGCTTTCGAACCTTCTTACTGATTTTGTAAATTATCTGAAGAAAAATATTGAGTTATTCTTACTTCAAAGAAAATAAACAATGTGAAAAGTGAAAATAAACACAGTATAAAGTGTTACTTGAGCCTAACCTCCGTGAGTGTTTCTTGATGTTACCAAAACTTAGTCGGCGTTCAAGGAAGAAAGCCTACCCATTTGTAAACAAATACAATGACTACAGTCACAGACATAATCCATTTGTCCCATGGAGATTCGTCGTTGTTGTTGTATGAACCAAGTCAGCCTTCAAATTAGCGTTTCAAGTTTCTGTCTTTAACCATGCAGTGAAAATGTTCTATTTTTATCTTAAATTCTTTCTTTTTTTTAAAGAGAGAAAGACAGAAGCGTTTTGTCATCATGTCACATACCAGGGAAATATAAATATACAGGCATGATCTCGTCCATCGTGTTTTGGCTTTACACGTTTCCATTGAAACACGTACAATCTAACTTTGGATTTGAAAATCCGCCAGCAAGCAGGTTTGTTACTTTGTTATCATACATCATTTATCATATTAAAGTTTTACTATCGACTGTTACACATCATAATTCAACTCGGACGATTTATTATGCTACGCTAACAATTTTCAATAGCCGAAAATTTGAATTTAGAAGTTAATTGAATGTTGAAATGTGTATTAAATATATGACATTTGCCAACAAGATTGATAAACTGAAATTTCTTTCTAAACACAAATAAATGTTAATAAACAAATAATAATACAATTAATAATAACGGTCATTACAAATAGTTGTAACAAATAATGATTCATATACAAAAGTTTTACAAGCTAACAATCAATACTGAGTATTGAAACTTTGTAGAATGACGGCAACTGCATGTTGTGGAGACATAAGAGTAGAGGACGACGTTTCAAAAGTCTTCCGTCTTTCGTCTTCAGGTTTGAATACTCTGTCTAAACAATCTGTCAAAGAATACTGACCCTTGTAGCTAGTCTGGAACTGAACATTTTATAGACGGTTCATATAGAGCGAATTAAATCTATGTTGATACACAGGCACAGTCATTCGATGGGAAGCTTTATTCTTGGCTGATCACACGCTGTTTACAAGCTAACTTTTCACCGAGGAAAGCATCCAATGTCCTCATAGAAACACTAAAGTCCAAAGTTAATTCTCTGAAGTTGAACGGTTTGTAATGTTCGAAATCCATTGACGTTCCAGGTCAAATATTATGTAGTTTTCCGATTAACAAGCGTTTACTTCAGTTATAGCTTCCGACATTTATAGTATACTAATATAGCAAGCCAAAACCAACAATATAAAACTGTCTTTTAGCATCCAATTTATAAACTTTAGGCGAGGTTTTCGAAAGTACATTGTTGATTCTTACACTCTTCTACAGATTCAGGGAACAGGCTGTAATTGAGCAGTACACATTTAACAATATAAGTTAGATGCATTTCTAAATAAATATTTAACTAAAACAAACATCTACATTAAAATAAATATATATTAAACAATCATTTACACGATAAATTAAATTTCACATTTTCTTACAAATATTTTATTATTTATATGTCCACTCACCCTTCCCCATCATTATTCTCTTTTTTCTGATCAGTTAGTTACTTTCGACTCGATCGCTTGTGTAAGTGGCTGGAAATGTTTTAACAATTTCAACACGTATTTATCTTTTTGTTTTGTTTCAAGCAGATGTAAAGAAAGAAGCACAGTAACTTATTCTACTAAAACAGTGTTTTTTTTCAATGTGCATTTGTTGCCACATTTTGAACAAAGTATACGTTATGCTGCATTAGATACTCTGCCGAAGAGGTATTCTAATAATGTGCTGTTTTACATGTATCCTCCAGATAGCGGTGTGATCTATTTACGAACTAGATGATTTAGATTGTTTGTTTGTTTGTTTTGGAATTTCGCACAAAGCTACTCGAGGGCTATCTGTGCTAGCCGTCCCTAATTTAGCAGTGTAAGACTAGAGGGAAGGCAGCTAGTCATCACCACCCACCGCCAACTATTGGGCTGCTCTTTTACCAACGAATGGTGGGATTGACCGTCACATTATACACACCAACGGCTGGGAGGGTGAGCATGTTTAGCGCGACGCGGGCGCGAACCCGCGACCCTCGGATTACGAGTGCACGCCTTAACGCGCTCGGCCATGCCAGGCCTTAGATGATTTAGAACTTAACACCATAGATATGGTCCACTTTTCATCGTGTTTTATACATGGTTAAGACTAAAATTCAGGAAGTTATCATTTGTTTTTCAGCACAAAGCTACAGAAAAAGCTTTCTGTGTTCTGCCTACCACAGGTATCGAAACTCGGTTTTAGCAGTATAAGTCCGCACACATCCCGCTGTGCTACTGGATACAATTCAGGAAGTAAGAATAAGAAACGCAAAAATTATAATTATTAATAGTCATCTAAGAAAGAAATGTTTAGTGCATATAAATTTGCTCGTTCAAGAGTTTTACCTTACTGTTTTCTACTCATAACTTTATAATAAAGTGTACCAATATTAACAACGTTATGAGATAACATTAAAAAGTATTAATCATCTTAAACATCTGAAAAAAATACATTAAAGATAATTTTAGTATTCCATTTTATTAAATATAATTCCATTTCATTTATTTTTCATTTCTGAGTTTATCAGTTTATAATAAACAGATATCACACAAAAAAATATTGATATTATCAGATTTCATATATTTCTGTAATGTCATTAAATTAACATTTTTTCCAGATCGTATAAGCAATACAAATTTTAATATAGATAAATAACTACTGTGGTCAACATAAATATAAACTAAACTACATCTTTATAATGTCAGCATGTAATAATAATTTAAAATTTTAAACATAGCCGTTACTCGAAATTAGAACATGAATCTGCCAATAATGACAATGGTATCGAACTCGTTATTCAGTTCATTCTAATCATTATGCGCCTTATATTTCTTATATATTGATTTATAGCAATACATACTTCTAGTCAGCCTATTATATAGAACTGGCTTAATTAATTTGTAAGTTTTATTTTTTGACTTATAGAGATATCTTACTTTAGATTAAAAGATAGAGGTAATTACATCAACATACACTGTAATTAATCTGAATATTAGACAAAATATTGCTGCAGTCAACATGAGCATTAGATAAATAAATAATGCATTTAATCCGAATATTAGATAAAAAAAATTTCTGTGTTCAACCTGAACATTAGATAAATGATTACTGTATACAAGGGTAACACAGATAATCTTCCAACTGTGGAGTCTTAAAGTGAACAGATCATTACTGTACACAAACTAAACAGCTCTTAACCAATAACTTAAAACAACGTGATCATTTGATAAAAAAACCACTGTATACAACGTTAACAATCACTTTGCACAACGTGAACATTTGAAAAAAAAGTATACAACGCTAGCAATCGCTTTGCACAACGTAAAGTCCAGCAAGGGCAGGTGGATTAAGGCGTTCGACTCGTAATCTGAGAGAAGTGGGTTCAAACCCCCGTCGCACCAAACATGCTTACCCTTTCAACCGTGGGGGCGTTATAATGTTACGCCACTATTCGTTGGTAAAAGAGTAGCCCAAGAGTCGTTGGTGGGTGGTGATAACTAGCTGCCTTCCCTCTAGTCTTACAGTACTAAATTAGGGACGCCTAGCGCAAATAGCCCTCGTGTAGCTTTGCGCGAAATTCCAAAAAAACAAAGCTTGCACAACGTGAATATTTTATAAGAAACCATTGTATACAACATTAACAATAACTTTGCACAATGTGAATATTTGATAAGAAACCACTGTGTACAACATTAACAATCACTTTACACAACATGAATATTTGATAAGAAACTATTGTATATAACGCTAACACAGATAATCCAAAATAAATAATCTGAGCCTTTGATAAATAACGATTATATACATTTTATAAGCAGCCAGAATACACAACTTCAAGGTAAACAGATGACCATTGAATATAGTAACCGTATAAAAGGTAGACACTTGATAAATCACGACTGTGGTATACAGTTTGAGCAATATTCAAACAATGACTGTACATAATGTGAACATCTGATAGAATGCAAGTTTTGTTATACAACCTGAATATTTGATTAAAATAAGATGCAGCCTGCTATCTAAACACGTGTAAAACTTACACATTTGGTAAACACCTTCTATAACCTGCGTAGCAATAAACAATCATAAAATCCAACCTGAATATTGTTAAAAAACAAACTATATTCATTCGCAATCTTTAGAACTGCCGAAATCTACCTATCTGAGGCGTAATATTTAACGTTAATTATTGAGCTTAGTTGAGCTAATAATAATAAAACGTTTACGCTAAATAGAACAATAAAATCTTTCCCAGACACTATAATACTTTTAAAAAGTAATTTTAACATACCAGTGTTATGTAAATGTCGTGTAAATGTTTTGTAAGCGACAACATGTCGTGTTGTTTAAATTTTCATTTATATTATTTATATTTCCATATTTATATTACTGTTTCAAAGTTTAAACAATAAAATACGTTGTTCTTCATTTAAAATAACATTTAGAACTTTCTAGAATTAGGTAGATCAAATATATGACTATAAATGGAAATGTTTGGCGGCCTAGCGTCTAGACGTAGAGTCTCGTGCAAAAACATACATGCGCAGATTACTCTGTCGAAGTTCCGGTGAATGTTCGAGAAAAGAGACATACAAATATATAAACAGACGAAGATGCAAGAAAGAAGTTAGAAAGGAGTCAGACATTAGTTTTATTCTAAAGAAGAAGAGTCAGCCATTAGTTTATATTTAATTCAAGAAATAGTGTCTTTGTTCGAGAAGTTTTCAACGTTCGCTGTGTGGTTATTCAACTTAACTTTGTGACTAGAGCTAGATCTACAGAAACTGTGATTTTGTTTCATCAATCTTTGCGATTCATTTGAACTACTGGTTGTGCTGAGTGTCGACACGTATGGGACTGTTTAAGAGAAACCGAGGCAAATTGGAAAACAACAAATTTGGGACATTCATCGTAAAAGGAACGTCATCAAAATTATTGAACTGTGAATTGTTTCTGGACTTTCATTCTAGATCATTATATTAAATACAGGCTAGTACCATTTTGTGTTGTAATTGATTTTGAATGTTAGAACTGAATGTCTGTCATTGTTAATATATAATTTACGTTATACCTGTTACATATATATTAGTTTACTGTAATAAATTATACAAGCTGTTATCTGTGACTTTCTGTTGCGTTCATAAAACAAAAAAAAAACGTAACACCAGTCATATTTAATAAAAACTTTGGAGTTGAAACAGAATTCAAGAATACGAATCTTATCATCCGATAACACGACTAAAACTAAACTCATTATCTCACTTTGAACTTTGAGAATATACTTCATTCATCTATGGCTAATGATCAGTTTCATTAAGTAATTTCCATGGTAAAAGTCTATTTCACCAGGTAGCTTGCAGAATAGAGAATCTGTTACGATATAACAGTGTCAATACCAACCAGATAATACTTGATTATAGTATATAATTGTGTAACTGATTTTATACCTTTTTGTACTTTTATGTCATCACGTACAATTCAGTGTGACCAAGTAGAGAACGAGATGGTCTCTGAACCTAAGGATTCATGGTTCACCCCCCGTTGCTCAGAAGTCTCGTTCCGTGGTTTGAAGTCATGGGTGTAAAATAATAACAAGCAAACTCGATTATTTAATTATAATATATGAAAACTGAGTGCAGTAAACTAGCCGAATTTCTTCCAGTCTACCATCTCAAAATTAGGAACGACTAGCACTTTTTGTAGCTAAGTGCTGAAACAAAACAAAATATAGTTTCATGTAATTCTTGTTGTACATAACAAATTCTGTGTTATGAGATTGTTAAGCTCACTGACTTAAGCTGATACTTATGTTAAGACTTAAAAAATCGCATTTACGTAGTCATATACACATAAATAATTTGACAAACACACACACATCCAGACAAACAAATTACCCCTCCACCCACGCACGCACACACACACATATATATATATATACACTTTTTGACACACATATTTGTATATATCGGGTTGTAAATAATTATTTATAGACCAAATTAGAAATATATTTTATGTATCAGTTAAGCTTAGCATGATAACGTTGTAAGACTACGTGAAGAGTTCATCGCCCTGCTAACATCACTCAGTTTCTTACTAAGTTCCTACGAAATCTTTAAACTTAAGCATTGTAATAATCTATCCTACTTCTCACTCCTTGACCTTTAATGATAAATCATAGATGTCAGCTGAACATTTAAGCTGACCCATATCTGCTACTTACATTTGAGCCAAACAGCCATTAGATTGGTATAAAAATATACATTTTATTTTTTATATAAATCACTACAATATTGGAATATCATTCCTAATAACAATACAACGTTTACTCTAAATATAACAATAAAATCTTTCCCAGACACTATAATACTTTAAACAAGTAATTTTAACGTACCAGTCATATTTAATGGATAAAAATCACAAAAGAGCAACACAACAACATAAATTCGTGATTAGCAAGTAAACTAAAATATATTTTCTCTTCGATTATGAAACCACGGCCTGTGTAATAACAGATTATTTTATGTAAGAGATAGATAGTACCTAGATAGATAGATAGATTGTATCCTGCGTTAGATCTTTCAACCATAGATATGTAAATTAAGTGAAACACGTTGAGTTGATCATTGTAAACGTACAGGTTACCCATCTGTGACACCGTGTTACTAAGTGGAATGTTAAGGAAATTCCGTGGTTGGGTGTGAAGCCGACTTAACCGACTGCTCAACAGTATTAGCTTGGATATCACAGCTGGTGGAAAGAGTTCTTAGGAGATAAACTGTGTATGTTTATGTAAATAATGCAACATTTGTACTCAAGGATTCTATTTCCACTTTGTCTCACCAGGTTCGAGATTTGAGGTTACGACCAGAAAATGTAAAGACAGTTTCATAAGCCAGATAAAAAAGCATCATTAAAAATGACAAACGATGTGGCAAGTACATTGAGTTATTTTGTTTTTATAGCTTTCAGAAGAAGACAGGCATTAAAATGTTTCAAAGGCTTATAATTTAACGAGAGCAAAAAGTGTTTTCAGCATATATAAGTTACAAAAAATCAGTTTTTCGATGAAGCGTTTTAAACCAGCTTAACAAGAACATAAGACTAACATCCCAGTTTCAGCTCAGTAAAACATATTTTTTTCCTATGTAAGTTACTCACATATGAAGTACCGAGACTGTTTCTTGCTTACTGAATCATAAAAATAAAATATTATCTGTACTGTAAAAGAATCTAATTATAATCATACTCAATGAAAAGAAACATTAGATTGTAAATTAAGTTTTGTCCTTTTTGTGTTCATCGTATACTTAACTTTATAAGGAATGATTTATGTCTGACCTCCATATTCTCTTTTGTAACTTATTGTAAACTAATCATGTTATTTCTTTATCGGTATATAATTTACGTTGTTAGTGAACTTAAAAATATTTCCAATTATCTTGGAATTTGTTGGGAATGAGTAAATATTTTATACTTTTTTACATCAGAAGTTTAAACTTTCAAATTAAATTGAAATTTATCTGTCGTTCTTCAGAGAAAAAGAAATCTCAAACTTTTCACCCTTATTAATTTTCAAAGAACCGACGACGCAAGTGTGATAATCAATAATTTAAATAACTTTCATAAATAAACATTTCAAGAACGTCGTCTTTAATTCTGAAAACATATAGAACAGAAAGTCTAAGCATCAGGTTGATATAAAGTTGATGAACTATCCCATAATGTGACAAGTTTTGTAAATACACAGATATGGCAAAGAGTTTGATCAAATCTTTATTTAGCACACTCTATCTTCTTTACATTAATTAATCTTTTTAATGAGATAAGATGATGTTTTGACAGCTTGATAAACACGGATAAAATGTAGATAGAACAAACTTCATTATGCGTTTTAGGACCATGAGAGAATCTTGCTAACGTACCAAACTAGGAAATTATTGTCACGCTTTGAGTGCTGTATATCACCTTCGTTATTATGGTGTGTTTTGTGATGAGCTGCTAAATTCTGATTTTTATGCTTTGTCTCAGAAACACATGGTGGTCTTAATTACGTACAAGTTTTAATCGCTTGTCGACTGGACTACGTATTGAAGATACAAAATAAACAGTAATTATGAAATGAAAACAGCATGTCTAGTTTAAGTTTTTTTATTTTCACTACATCTATTAAAACTGTAAATAATAATAACTCTGAAACCAATATCTTTAGTGATTTATTGGTGATTTTAAACAACAGTGATATTGATGACGTATGTTGATCGTATTAACCAGTTGTATGGGGAATATGATGTGTTAATTGATATTAAATCATTAAGACGTTTATGTATGTGGTATAAACCAACAGTTGAGTATGATACAGTATCTGCAATTACCAATAATAAAATTAAGGTGGGTAAATTGTAATATTAATCTGCTATAGTGATCGTTATCACTCGGTAATGATATTTGTGCAACATTGTAAGCATTTCAAAAACGTTCAGTTTTTAATTCCCAAAACTTGCAAAAAGTCTATACATCATATTGAAATCAAGTTGATGAAATATCCCACAATGTGACAAATTTTGTAAATACATTGGTAGAGCAAATAGCGTGACGAAATCAACAATCTGTTTTTCTATGTAACAGTAAGCAGTATCATGCAATCAGTAACATTTGTTACCGTTTTAGCTAATAGTTGTTTTTCTATAATATGGCACGCAATGCTATTCAGTAGTAATAAACAAATGACACAATGGCCAGCATATGCTATTATCACTTTTTAAATTCACAGATTTTCAGTTAATATGCGTACTTCGTGATAAATTGAACACTTGCTTTATAAGTGCTCTCTCTGAATTTATTACAAGAGCTCCTGAGAAGCAAACATTACGAGTGAAATAATTTTTTTTCTTACAATAGAGTAGGCCATCAGATTTTCTGAGAGATGAACACGGCAAATGAGAGAAACTCTCCTTGTACAACATAAAATATTATACGATTGCTAGAGAGATAAATACTGCTGGTGAAAAGAGCTCTAACTATACAACAGAGAAGACTATCACATTCTCTTAGAGATGAACACTGCATGTAAAAGGAACTCTTTTTGTTGAATAGAAAACGTCACAACTGAATCTGTAAAGGCCTGTCTTGCTATTATTTTGGCGCTTCCTACCTAACACCATTCTATTTGAGGTAAATTGTCGGGTGGTGATCTTTCCTGTGAGGAACGAAATACTGTTGTGATTTTTGATGTTTCGATGTAGAAACAAGGAAATATATTCAATAATAGATATACAAATAAAAACCTAGTTTTGTTTAATAGCTCATTTTTATTTATTTTTCAAATATATTTAACAAAAATATTATCATTATCACTTATAAGAAAATTTCAATGATAAAGCTTTGCATCTCCTGGAAGGCTAAATATTTGTTATATATTTTAAGATGTGCCAATATCAGCTTTCCTTTCATTTCTCACCAAACTTTATACATACTGATTTAGCCAAGATAACTTTGTAGTCTCAGTCCATTAGGCAAACTTTCTTGTTATAATATCTGTGCCAACTCGATTTCCATTAGCCATGATTGGTGTTCAAAATTCTTTGTACCATTTCCAAATTATAAAACGTTTTATTTATTTGACTCTAGAATTATATTTTTTTTCAATAAAAAAGCCTATTTATTCATAAACATTTTTATCATGGAAACACTACTTCTGATGTTTCACCGAGAACGTAGGTCTTATATTATGACAATAAATTTCGGGATTTGATCTCTGCAATTGCTGGTGGTTGCTCTTTTGTAACTTTGTGCTTAGCGACAAACAAACAGATTCAAGCTTGGACTAATGACTCATAAGACCTTTGGACGGTTTTTCTTTTACGTTCAAAAAATAACAGACTAAAAACATATTTCTCTAATGTCACCAGATACGATAGTTCATAGCCCTCTTTTCTGATACCTTTTCTCTCACTGACTGTCATCGCTAGGTTATAATTTTGTTTGTTTGTTTTTAAATTTCGCACAAAGCTACTCGAGGGCTATCTGTGCTAGCCGTCCCTAATTTAGTAGTGTAAGACTAGAGGGAAGACAGCTAGCTTCACCACCCACCGCCAACTCTAACGCTACTGTTTTACCAACGAATTGTGGGATTGACTGTCACTTGATAACGTTCCTACGGCTGAAAGGGTAAGCATGTTTGGCGCGATGGGGATGCGAACCCGCGACACTCAGGTTACGAGTCGCACGCCTTAACGCGCTTGTCCATGCCGGGCCCAGGTTATAATTGAGGACTAAGATGTCATGGTCTGTAAAATAGCTTTATCTGAATGCTAATCGATGTACTACAAACGCCCTTAAAACTCGTTGGGCGTGACATTTTAAAAGTCATTTTTCCAAAGTTCCACGAATTGCTCGTGTCAAGCAAAAAGTACACAACGAATAGCATTATGTCAGTCTCTGAAAATATTTGAAACGTAAATTCGATCCTGGTATCAAAAATGTAAAAGTAGTAATATTGTAAATTCAGAAGCACTTTTAGTATACGATAGAAATTCCACAGAATAAGTTATTTAAGATACACTTGCACGACATTTCTGTGATAAATGACTTATCGGGGCAACAGACATCATTATACCAGGTGTAGGAATTATAGTGGTATGTGTAAACTGTTCAGATAAAGAATACCACAGAAAAGTGTAAAAAATAACTAGAACCTCAAATCGTTAATTACAAAACAATTTAAATAAATTATAAGAATCTATAAATACTTAAATTTTCACTAAAATATATTATATGTAATATAAGAATTATTAAATTACATTGTAACGTTACAATTAAACAAAAAATTAAAGTAAAATACAGTTCGGTTACAACTATGGTAAGTTCAATAATTTTGAATTTCGTGCAGGTTCTGTCTTGAAAACACATATATAACGTGTCAGTATGCAGCTCTTAAACTCATCTATCCTTCAAATAGTGAAAAAGCAGTAAGTTTGCAGACTTAGAACGTCTCAACATGTGGTTCGATTCCTCACCCAGATAGCCCATTGTGTAACTTTGTGCTAAAACAAACAAAACAAAACAGTCTCCTTGCAGTTACGTTTTTGGTCAACTACGCATAAAAATATAATTTAGATGCCCCTAGTTATTAAACGATAATAAAAGAATTTAAAAAAAGAAACAAAAACTTTAAAATATCTTACTGATAATTCGTAACCAAGATCTAGTACACGAAATTTGACCATAATGGAAAATTCCCCTGAAAAGGAAATGTAAAATTTCTGAAATATGAAAATTAACTAATTACTCGAAAGATCGAAAGCTTTCACAGTACATTGTCTACTAATTTACAAATTGCACATGTGGTTAAGCGCAGGGTGAAAGGTTAGTAAATATGGGTAAGCCATTTCATACAATTAGGAATATAAATTATACTTTTAAAATGAGTTAATACGATAGTACCTACTGGTAGGCAAACTTCTGTTTTGAATTTCGCACAAAGCTACTCGAGGGCTATGTGTGCTAGCCGTCCCTAAATAATTAAGGCTAGAGGGAAGGCAACTAGTCATCACCACCCACCGCCAACTCTTGGGCTACTCTTTTACCTACGAATAGATGGATTGACCGTCACGTTATAACGCCCCCACGGCTGAAAGGGCGAGCATGTTTGGTGCGACCGGGATTTGAACCCACTAAAGATGAACAAATTTTGACCTCTTCCTTGTTCGTAAACAAATAAATTTTCGAATAGACTGAAACAAAAATATAACACAAGCTTCAAACGAAGTGTAGTCAGCCAAGACCGGAATTAATTTTCAAATTAAAATGGGTTCAATACAAGATATTAAAAACAAAAATAATGTAATAGTCCATCCTTGGCTAGATCAGATGAATACAGTTTCTTTACATTGTTATACACTAGAATGCTTGAACCAAGAAATCAGAATGAAACTTAATGTGAGAAATACTGGCTTATTCTAATTTCCCTCCTTTTGCTACAAACTCATAATCACAAACTTTTCAATAAAGTTTTGTTAATAGCTGTAGTTTCGAGAAAAATGAGTATATTTAGAACTTCACCACTAACAAAACGTTCATGATATATGAGATATACATAAATTAGTACACATATATATTTCTATATTTGCTCTATTAGGCCCATTTTGCGTGTGTGATTACTACGTGCAGAGGTGCTGATCAGGGCGAATTGCACAAAAGCACGAAATACCACATTTTCTGGATGACGAATAGTCGACTTTTCGTGTCCAAGTCCCATACGTCAGATTACTAGCGCGTACGTGTGTGTGTTCATTGTTAGTGCGATGAGTTCATTTCGGTGTTCATAACAACACCTAGAGTTATTCAACGTGTGAGTATTAAGCAATCTTGCTGAATATTGCCTTACGTAATAAATTAACAAAGGTTTCTTTTAAACACCTTTTTCTTACAGAAAACGATGTGAGAGCAGAGTCATTGAATCTGAGATAAATATATTATCTCGGAGATTAGGAAATGTGGAACGTTAAACAATACAATTTAGCTGAGATAGAAATTAATGTGTGTTGCTGACAATAAAGACAGCAGTCGTGGATCCGGATATGAAAGGGAAAATCTGGTTGATTAACATGTTATTGTTATAATCTTGATAAACTTAATATGTCATATAAGTATTAATTACTGTTTCTGGTAAAATGAATAATCAAATATTGTTTACCAAAATCATTGTCCCGAATCAGATTATTTTTACGTGATAAAATTTTTGTATTTTTTTTTATAATTTCTACTTAAGTAAGAGGCCTAGTATGACCAGGTGGTTAAGACACTCTACTCGTAACCTGAGGGGCGAAGGTTCGAATCCCTATCACACCAAACATGCTTGGCCTTTCAGCCGTGGGGGCATATAATGTGATGGTCAATCCAACTATTCGTTGGCGGGGATAGTGATGACTAGCTTACTCTGCTAAATTAGGGACAGCTAGCGCAGATAGCCTCGCATAGCTTTGCGCGAAATTCAAATCAAACCAAACTTAAATAAGAAACAAGATTACTGTGTAGCAGTATTACTATCACTTATCTGGATTTAAAGAGACGCGCCTTTACTTTGAAGTAAAGTGTTGTTGAATGCTTTCTTTAGATAATAGTTTGAACCGGCTGTGACTGTGAATCTGGGGTTTCATTGTCTGTTCCTTTGTTCATCTCAGAAGTTGCCGCAAAACCACACAAGGAGTATGTGCATCAGCTATCTTTAATCCTAAACTAATAGAGTAGTTGCAAAGCAGCTAGATAACAGCTCTTACTACCAACGTTCAGTCTTCTGTAATCGAATAACGAACACTGCCCGTAATTCCTATACAATACTTATGACTCAAAGTGCGTTTATGCGGCAACAAAACAACAACCACGGACGACATGTTCTGTCTGGAGTTAACGGTTTTTGGCCAGTCGCTACACAAACAGACTCGGCGCTTTGGAACCGTGAGTTATGAGAGTGAGAGTTAAATCATATTTTTTAAAACTTTGGCGGTGGGTATTGTTGACTATCAGAACTCCCTCTGGTTTATCAGTTCGAAAACACGGACAATTAATTCTGTACAAATAATCTAAAACAACATAAAAGATAATACTGGTTCTTATTACTCGTTTAATGTTTATAAAATGTTATCAAAATAAAATGTGTCATTTTTTACTCTTTAACTTAACATGTAACTACTTAAGGAAGTTACATCAACGGATAAAATAAAACATACTTTGAAAACAATATATAGCTACACATGGAAGATATATCAACTAATAAAACAACATTTATCAAAACTAACAACATATGGAAAGTTCAGAAACAGATAAACCAACTTTTAACAGCAATACGTCACTATATATGGAAGGTTCTTCAACGCATAAAATAACATTTAACGATAATACTTAACTACATATGGAACATACATCAATCGGTTTGGTTTGTTTTAAATTTTGCGCAAAGCTGTTTAAGAGCTATCTGCCCTAGCTGTCCCTAATTTAGCAGTGTAACGCTAATGGGAAGGCAGCTAGTCATCACTACCTACCACCAACTCTTGGGCTACTCTTTTACCAACGAATAGTGGGATTGACTTTTACATTATAACGCACCCACGGCCGAAAGGGCAAGCATGTTTGGCGCGTCGGGGATTCGATCCCGTGACCTTCAGATTACAAGTGGAGTGCCTTGACCACTTGACCATGCCGGGTCGCATTAACCAAAAATCAACATTTAAGAACAATACGTAACTACATGTGGAAGGATTATCAATTGGTTTAACAACATTTACCAATAACAGATTAATTACCTATGGAAGATACATCAATGGAAAATCAACATTAACAACAGTACGTAACTACATATCTATGATTTATCGATAGGTAAGACATCATTTAACAGCACCATGTAACTACGTGTGAAAAAATTATTACCGGGAAAAACCACATTTAACAAATATACCTAGCTACATATAGAAAGTACATCAACAGGTAAAAGAAAATATAATAACAATACGTAACTACGTGTGGGTAAAAACACCATTTACCGACAATACCTAACATCATATGAAAAGGACATCAAGGGAGAAACAACATTTAGTAACAATAAATAAGTAGATGAAGAAGGAACATCAACTGATTGTGTAAATCTGGTTCAACCGCTTTCAAAATGAATTTAAAGTTATGTTCGAAAAAGACACCACCATGGAGCAGGTGTTAAAAAGAAATTCCCTACTAGAAATAAAAGTAGACAAGTTTCTTTCAACTATTCTTTTTGCTAATAACTAATTTCTCACTTGGCCTACGGAGCTTGTATCCTAAAAGCTATAGATGTTTTTTTCGTTTTTTTTTAAGAATACGTTGTAATTTTCAATCAGATATGCAATTCCCTTGGCGCTGGATTTCGTACGTAGTTTTCATTGCTCGTTTCTGAGTGCCTAAGGCTATGGTACATCGTCATCTCATTTTACATGCTAGATAGCTTCATGTCTAAGATTTGCAGCTAGAACAATAGAATTAGCATATAAACAGAAAACTGAAAAGACGTTTCTCGTGTATCACTTCTTCCACACATGTCTTTCAATTGAAATAAATTTCAGTTTCTCTTAATAAGATTTCTTTCTCTAAATAACAGTCAGCTATTTTGCCCGCAGGTTTTTACTTTGATAACTAAATGAGCTTAGCCATATAATCGTTTTATCACAAAAGTAATTCGCAAAAACATTTCATTCAAAATAACGTGAATATTTTTAACACGCCCATTCAAGTTATTGAAGTTCTAATTACCTAAATGAAATTTACTTTTCCAATGTACATTTAAAGTTGTGCAAACCCCATATTGTTCAAAAATATACAAAGCCCTGATGTGCGTACGGCGGGTTAGTAAATAAAAAACTATGTGATGTTTGAAACGATGTTACAAGATCGACGTTCATTTATAATGTTGTTGTAGAAAACTACATAATGTTTAAACCGTTACCACAATATCAACGTTCATGTACAAGGTTGTTGTAAAAAACTTAGTTTTAATTAAAGCAATACTAATGTCCATTTTCAGGCTAGTAGAGGAAACTTCATACTTTTTAAAGAAATACTATAACACTGACGTTCACATATAAAGTTGGTAGGAAAACTCACTATTACTTAAAATAGTACCACAACACTTTTATGTATGTATTAGATCGATAGGGAAAATGTGTTGTTCTTTGAATACAATAATTTGTTTGTTTAAAATTAAGCACAAAGTTATAAAGTGGGCAATCCGTGCTGTGCACACCACTGGTATCGAAACCCTGTTTCAAGAGGTACGAGTCCGCAGACATACCGCTATGTCACTCTGTGGCTACTACAATAATACAGGCTTTCATACATTAGGTTGGGGCGGGAACAGTATTAAGATACTGATGTGTATATATCACGTTAGTAGGAAACACTTCAAAATGGATACGAATCTAACAGTTTATTTTAATTTCGCTCAAAGTTATTCGAAAATTGACTGCGCTAGCCGTCTCTAATTTGAAAGTGATAGATCAGAGGAAAGACAGCTGATGAATATAAAGAACCAAAAACTCTTGGGCTGCCTCTATCAACAAATAGTGAGACTGATTGTAACATCATAGACACCAAACGGCTGAAAGGGCGAACATGATACGGGACGGGATTCAAACCGCCATCTTCAGATCGCGAATCGAATTGAAAGAAAATTAAAGTTTAGGGAATTTTCAAGGTATCCTTGTAAAATTATCTTGCAGATTGGGATCTACATTTTAAGAGGAAAGTTGAAGAAAACATTAAATTATTTTGAATATGCTATTTTTATTTAAACTTTGTTATGTCTCGTGACAGATTAATTAATGTATATTTATTCTAATATCAACTTTTGTTTTAATTAAATATGTATTTATAAATTTATGTAACTTATATTGTTAAATCTGTATTGTAAAATTTTCGCCCGTTGTAAAAAATTTGAGAGTGTAAGGATCACCTATGTATATGCGTATGTAAATTCCAATATTGTTGTGCAAGCTGAACTTTCTATACTCTTGCCTTACGTTTATAAAAAATAAGCAACGCAACGCGCCAAGGAACAGTATATATTATTCGTTTTCTACAGTTGGTATACTGTAAATTTCAGAAGCTATAAATGGGATTAACACTTATTAATGGGGAAACTATAGATCATTGGCCAGGAACGTTTATAGATTTCGAACCTTACAAACTGTTTAGCTTTAATGAATTAACTTCCGACAATAGTATTACTACGAAAACACTATCTATAACTTCAGCTGTGAAAAACTCACGTGTTATCAGCGAAGAGATAGCTAGCTCACCGTTAAGTGAATTATATTGATATCAGTTAAAAATTACTTATCCTAAAGACTGCTGGTATGGGTATCTTCAACCTGAAGCTGACATAAGAAGGTCGAAATGTTGTTCTGTATTTTATTTTAATTAAAATGTTACTACCCATATCATTGTCTTTAGAATAAATATTTACTTCAAATGGGTTTTTTGTCATCATGAACAACTTGGCTTTAATTTACTCATCATGAACTCTCGATAGGATATCAAGGAAGTTGTGGATCAAATATGAAACTTAATATAATTTGTAATTTTATGAAAAAGTTTGTATATAAAGTATTATTTGTAATAAACGTTATTAGAAATTATATTATTGTTTGTATATTAAAATATATTTATATTACGAAAGAAAATGGTATGCATCGATCTTCTTGTCAAATATCATAAGTTTGAAATATTTCGACATTTAATTAACTTCTAAATTCAAATTACAATTTAACTCATTTTCATTAACTATTTCAAATCATATTATGTAACATAACGAATCGGGAAACTTTTGAGATAAATCACAATGCGTAAGTTTACGTTGCTCATAACATTTATTTAGTTATAAGTTCTGAAAGACGAAACCAAGATAACTGTAAATCTACATTAAGAACACCTACAGGTTATCCTGGATGTGACAAAGACGACGCCATGAAAAACACGAGTCACAGAAACGGTTGAAAACAAGACTGCGGTAAAGCAATACAGAGGGGGCTGTACTGGTTCATATTGTTATAAAATGTAAATCTGAGCAAAAACAAATAATAATCAATTTTATATATCAAACTACGGAGCTCATAACTACACACACCCACACATACACACACTGATGTAGCAAGATGGGAAGGTGGGCTTCAATCTCTTCTCAAAGTTGTAAATAATAGTTAAAAATAAAGAAATACAGTAAATAAACTTATGTTTATTACTAATTTTTAATTCAAATAACCTGTACGTGTAATGTTTAAGAATAAAATATTAAAGAATAATATGTCCAGATTTATAGTTATCTAAGGTTTACAGGACCTTGAATACACATATCTAAAGTCTATACAATGAGTCCTCTATTATAATAACACACTTATAACCATGTTAACTTTTAACTATTTATAACCAAACGTTATAGTTTTAGCTCTGAGATGTTTCTTGAATTGTTGTTGTTTTGAATTAAGCACAAAGCTACACAATGGGCTATCTGTGCTCTGCCCACCACGGGTATCGAAACCCGGATTTTAGCGTGTAAGTCCGCAGACATACCGCTGAGCCACTAGGGGGCTGTTTCGTGAAAAGGTATAACAAACAACAAAGGTATTTTGGTGTAATTATCACCCCAACCGGTGAACAACGATATGTCTGCAAACTTACAATAAGACAAGCAGCGTTTCAATTCCGTCTCTAACTTTCCTATTATTTTATCAGTGAATAGTATGATTGACCATCACATTATAACTCACCAAAATTGAAAGGGTAGGGATGTTCGTTGACGGGAATTTGATCCCGCAATTCCGGACTGCAGTTTAAGCCCCCAAAACCACAATGCCATTCCAAGCTCCGATTTTATTCATGTACCTAGAATTTGAGTTTTAATATTTTGTGGCTAAAGGCACTTACATACACTGGAAACTTTGTTTCTGAAGGTGAGAGAATAAAACTTCATTTTTATAACCAGCCCGGCATGGTCAAGCATGTTAAGACGTGCGACTCATAATCTGAGGGGCGGGGGTGCGCATCTCCGTCGCGCCAAACATGTTCGCCCTTTCAGCCGTGGGAATGTTATAACGTTATGGGCAATCCCACTATTCGTTGGTAAAAAAGTAGCCCAAGAGTTGGCGGTGGGTGGTGTTGACTTCCCTCTAGTCTTACACTGCTAAATTGTGAACGGCTTGCACAGATAGCCTTCTAGTAGCTTTGTGCAAAATTAATAAACAAAACAAACAAACATTTTTATAGCACATTTCATTTGTAATATTTCTTTCAAAGATATAAATGTTTTAATATTTCAGACACATTATTTGATTTTCTCATACGAAATCCAATCAACCGTTTTAGAACATTTAAATCTCAAAATATATTTATTATGTTCATTATGAAACAGAAAGTATCACAAAACGTCTTTGATTAATGTTTTTTCTTCAATGAATTTACCAATAAGCTTAACAGAAATTTAGCATATATCTCCATGACTTCTCAAGGTACTTCTTATACAGGTATCTGCTAATATCTTAAATTCAGAAACAAGTATTCGAAAAGAAAAGGTTTTTAGCTATCAAATATAAACAAACGTGTTACTTGTACATTTTAAAGAATGATTTTGATCTAAACTTATGTTTGACTGTGAATGTTTAACATTATTTCGAGTTATCAAACGTGTTTTTGAATCTATATTCCCTTATTGTCATGCTTTGTCATGTTTTTATACTACTTTTTCCCTATTATTCTATTACTTTTCCTATTATCAAAAATCAAATATATTTCTTCTGTCCATAATTAATTTAGAAATTATATATTTAAAAATAGCTGCAATGGATAGAGAAAGTACTATATAAGTACTTTCACAAAGAAAGAAAGGGTTTCTGACCGATAGCTGACCACATGTTTGAAAACGGTGTAATTGGGTGTAAGAATGTAGAGGGCGTGCTTATATGTTAAATATATTTATTAATATAGGTATAAAAGTGTTCCTTTGTATTAATTTATTTTGGACTTGAGTTGTTGTACAAGTAAGACTTCTTTAATTTTGCGTTTGTTTATGTTTGTTTCTTTATTTAGTGTTTGGGTGTTTCTATGGTTATATTGTGTATATTTGATTTGCAGTGTTCGAAAACGTGTGAAGGTAACTTTTGTGTTCTTTGAATCTGGTTTCCAGTTTTCTACTTGTTTCTCCGATATAGAAGTCGTAGCAGTTATCACATTGTATTTTATAAATAATGTTGGTGTTGTGTTTGTCAGTGTAATTTTTACGTGGTATAGACCTTAGTTTTGTGCCTGGTTTTTAAATAAATTTGGTATTAACTGGGGTGTCATATTTTGTTACTAGGTTTTGCCAAATGTTGGTTATTTTTTCTACTGATGTTGAGAATATATGATATGTAGCAGTATATGGTTTCGTGGTTTTTTTAATTCGTGGGATATATTTACTTTTGTAAGTTGATTTTGTTTTTTGTCTTGGTGTGTGCGTATAATGTTTTCTACGGTTTGTGGAGGAAACTTATTGATGTTGATGAAGTATTGTTTTATTTTGTCTAATTCATTCTTAATCCAATATACTCACATTAAGTTAAAACTACGTTAAAGAATCAGTCTGGCACGAAGTCCTTACTTCATGGAATATTAGCTCTTTATCTCTCATCCCAATAATTCACTTGTATCAATCCATCTGAGTTTGTAGTCAGAGGTATTTCCAAAGATCGGAAACTATCATGAATTATTACATTAATATAAGCTACCCAGCTTTTCTGCTGTTACTTCTTCGGTAACTTTCAAGATGACAAAAACTTGGACAACATTTCTTGTCAGAAAGATTCCTAGTACAGAAATAAAGGTTACTTTTGAGAGAAAAAAAAAATAAGCCTAACACAAAAGTGTTCAATTACCCTTTAAAGTTAAAGCTCTGGATAATCTCTAACGTCGCTGATCAGAACATTCAGGGAAAATTGTGTACGTAAAGGTTTTTACGAAGCATTTTAAAAGTTCGAAATGGAAATAAAAATCTACCTGAAAAAAAAAATTAGAGGGGAAAAAAAGCACACTGGAACTCTACAAGTCTAAAAGTTTAAGTTAAATCTGAACTTTTACGAAAATAAACGATTTGTCTTCCTCACTCAAAAGCAAAAACATGATGAATTTGGTAATCTGTTTCTTTCGGATGCTGGAAGAGAAGAAAGGAATGTGAAAACTCCGGTAAGATAAGAAGATAAATGATTATGAAACGTGCTCTTTGCTGCATGTAGATGAGATGATTTGCGATTATAATAAATCACAGTATTTTTACATGTAGGTGAGATATATCCAGGTATTATTATGTTTCTAGTTGATCTAAATACAATTACGCGGATTAATGACACGGTAATTTCAGAAATACCTACATATCTTTTTATTTATTCAGTAATCATATACATACATATATTTTTATATACAAGTTAATTTATTACATGTTTATTATATTCAGTGAGTTTTGTATTAACAGAGGTAGATAAGGAGCTGTCAGAAGTGTGAAACTAGTAGAGAAGAGAGGTTTATGGGAAATAAAAATAAACAGAAGAGGAAATAATGAAACAAATAACACTAAAGAGAGGAATTCATGAATTGAGTCTATTAATATGACAAAGAATTAATAATCACATCAGGGTTAGGACAAAAAATTAGTTGATGAATAAAAGAGAAAATAAATAATCATATAAATATTAAGATAAAAGAAAGTAGTTGATGCATAAGAGAAATAATTAATAATCATCATTCGTGATGACGAGAAACCCACTTGAAGTAAAATGTATTCTCAACACGATTGATACGGATGTTAAATCTCTAATTAAAATAAAGTACAGAACAACGTTTAGATCTTCATAGGTCGTGTTCAGGTTAACAAAGAAAATTTTCAACTGACCGTTGCTGGGAACGTCTTAGTGACGAGAATGTAAACGGGTAGGGGATTATAGGAGACGTAGTGGTTAGATGTTAGGTTAATAATTAGTATAAGCATAAATAATTTGTATAAGTATGCTCAGTATAAGCATAAAGGAATTGTGGTTTTAATTGTTGTACAAGTAGGGCTTCCTTGATTTTGCGTTTACTTATATTTATTTCTATTTTTCTGCAATATATACCTTATGGCAATTGTTGCATTGTATTTTACAAATAATGTTGGTGTTGTGTTTGTCAGTGTAGTTTTTCCATAGTTTGTTTGTTTGTTTTTGAATTTCGCACAAACCAACTCGAGGGCTATCTGTGCTAGCCTTCCCTAATTTAGCAGCGTAAGAATAGAGGGACGGCAGCTACTCATCACCACCCACCGCCAACTCTTGAACTACTCTTTTACCAACGAATAGTAGGACTGACCGAAACATTATAACGCCCCCACGGCTGGGAGGGCGAGCATGTTTGGCACGACTCGGGCGCGAACCCGCGACCCTCGGATTACGAAGCACACGCTTTAATGCGCTTGGCCATGCCGGGCCAGTTTCTACGTAGTGTGGACTTTCGCTTTGTACCTGGTTTTTGAATAAATTTGGTGTTTACTGAAACGTTGTGTTTTAAGTTTTTCCAAATGTTGGTTATTTTTTTCGCTGATGTCAGGAACATTTGGTATGCAGCAGTGTAAAGTTTTGTAGTTTGTTTTATCTTAGGGTTTATTATTGTTTGTTTGTTGTTGATCTAGGTGTGTGCGTATTTTTTTTTCACGGTTTTTTGAGTAAATTTGTTGGTGTTAATGAAGTGTTGTTTTATTTTGTTGATTTCATCGTTAATTTTATCAGGTGAACATAGTTTTGTGGCTGTGTTTATTTGGTTTCTTAGTTTGTTTTATCCCAGGGAATGTATAATCCAGTATGGGCGATTTTTCTGTGAATTGTGAATCGGTTCTAGCGATATTGAAATTAAGAAATGCTAAAATGCTATTTGATTGGTTTTTCCTATTCGTAGGTAAACCTAATTTTGGGGTATATAGAGTTAACGTGGTGGAAAAAACCAAATGTGTGTTCTGTAGATGTGAATCCAGCAGTTGTATCATTAACATATATGTACCACTATAGTGGTGGGAGTAAGGCTGAATTGATCGCTTGAGATTCAATCTGTATCATTAAAATGTTGGCTAAGAAAAGCGACACAGAACTGCCCACAATTAGGTCATTTATTTGCAGACAGTTTTGGTCATTGAATATAAAGTTGGTTTTAGTGGTAGTGAATCCTGTAAGGGTTGCTAATTGGTTGCTTAGAATATGTATCAATTTGTTGAGATCCTGGGTATAAAGTTCTAAAGCTATGTTGCAGACTTCATTAGTCAGGACTTTTGTGAAGAGGGAGATTGTATTAAAACTGGCAATTAAGGCTTTATGATTTAATTGATTAAGAATATATTTAAAGTTAAATAGCCTTTAGATAATCCCCACGTTATGTATTTACCGAGGTTGTAGTTAAATTATTCATCGGTCGACATTATGAGTCATAGTGGACAATTAGATTCGTGAGGTTTGAGGTGCCATATAGCTGTTGTATGCACGAGTCGGTCCTTCGTAGGTGAGAATAAAGTTTTACTCAGATTGTGTTGTTTTTTATCATTTGTAGCAGTATTTTTAACTGGTTTTCATGTGTTTTGTTGAATCTGTGTTTATTAGTTTAAATTTTTTGATATCTGACAAGATGTTGTTTATTTTTTGAATGTATTCATTTGTGTTTATTATAATAATGAACACAAATCAATACATTTATGTTACCTAGATCAATAAATGATTTATATTAATAGCTATATTCAAGCTCATTTTATTTAACAAAACATTTAGGACAATTATAAGAATTAGTTTTAAAAAAATTCACTTTCAATTTAGTTTTATCTTTTCTAAGGATATTAACTAATGTTAAAAACATTTACTTTCTTTTATCATATCTTTCACATGCAAGCATAAGTGTTAGTTTCTTTGTACTCTTCTTTTGCAATGAGAATTATTCTTATTTAAGCTCCCTAAAACTAAATTGATTATTCTTACGCAATAAGAATTTGAAAATGATTGTATTTTATGGAGTTTAAGGTAAAAATACTGATATCCGTTGGCTGAGTAGCAATCGTCAAATCTTCTCTTAATTTTTACTTGTGAAATTTTAATTAGTCAAACTGAATATCTTGGTTCTACAGGTTCTTTTACTATACCATCTAGAAAGTATAAAATAGACAGATACCAATTAGTAAATTATTTATGTTAAATAAAATGAAACAGTGATACAACAATCAAAGAAAACGAAAAAGAGAAATAGCAGTTTAATTAAATATTGACGTGTAAGAAAATGAAATAGAAAGACAGATAAATAATTAAGTACTGACGTCAAATAAGGTGAAACAGAGAGATAACAAACTATTTAAATACTGATGTTGAAAAAGTGAAACAGAGAAGTAACATGTTGTTTAACTATTGACGTTAAAGAACGTTGTGTAACTTGTAGACTATCGGTGGAATGGAGTTTCACTTTGGATTTTTATGTTTCTTTAGTTACAGTTATTGTCATTTCTTATTGTACCCTCTATTCTAATTTGGGTTCCTTCAGTTTCTTTCCACATAATTATTATTTTATCTCAGTGGTGCTACTCTAAATAAATGTACAACATGGATGTATATCAATAACCCTGTGGTGCTACTCTTAATAAATGCTGAATATAAATGTATTTCAATAACCATGTGGTACTATTCTTAATAAATGTTCAACATGGATGTATTTCAATAACCCTGTGATGCTACTCTTAATAAATGCTCAACATTAATGTATTTCAATAACCCTGTGGTGCTACGCTTAATAAATGCTGAATATGGATGTATTTCAATAACCCTGTGGTGCTACTCTTAATAAATGCTCAACATTAATGTATTTCAATAACCATGTGGTACTATTCTTAATAAATGCTCAACATTAATGTATTTCAATAACCCTGTGGTGCTACGCTTAATAAATGCTGAATATGGATGTATTTCAATAACCCTGTGGTGCTACTCTTAATAAATGCTCAACATGAATATATATCGCTAATTTTCACAGTCAGTTGTTACAAATTCTAACAAAGATGGTTTAGCTAGTTTCGTATAATGAATATTTATTAACTACCAACGGTAGTTTTTAATTTTGTGTCGGAATGTTTTTTTCTAGAGTTGTGTTGTTATATTTATAAGTACCAACTGAGCCTGGCATGGCCTAGCGCGTTAAGGCGTGCGCTTCGTAATCTGAGGGTCGCGAGTTCGCGCCGTAGTCGCGCCAAACATGCTTGCTCTCCCAGCCCCGGGGGCGTTATAAAGCGACGGTCAATCCCACTATTCGTTGGTAAAAGAGTAGCCCAGGAGTTGGCGGTGGGTGGTGATGACTAGGTGCCTTCCCTTTAGTCTTACTCTGCTAAATTAGGGACGGCTAGCACAGATAACCCTCAAGTAGCTTTGTGCGAAATTCCAAAACAAACAAACAAGTACCAACTACAGATGTTTTCCCTTGTTTTGTATTGTTTGTAAATATCCTTCGATGTTCCTTGATTTTTTTTAAGTTTATAATTAAAGGTTCTAATAATTGATGCAACCGTCAATTTTGCACAGCTAATTCTTTATTTAAAAAAGCTGTATCATGAAGCTACGATATCAGGTCGATTTGATACATCAGTGTGTGTATATTACGTCATTAAGTGTCTTTCACACAACACATCTCACTATGTGATTTGCGTCCTTAAGACAATAACAACAAATAAGGTCAGATTAAGATAACCAAGACGCACGTAATGAAGAAATAGTGAACTTACAACAGACAGTTATTACCGTAATTACAGCACGTAGCAAATCAGGTTCCTCGTATTTATTTAATGTTTCATCTATCTATCAGTTTGGTTGTCTCTCCATCTATCTTCCTTTTATTTTTATCTTGCCTATCTATTCAAGGACATCCTTCTATTTTTGTTGCTGAATATATTTTTACGTAAACATTGGACAGCACGTGTTTGTAACAGAAAAAATAGTTTTATAAAGCTATGAATGATAAGTTCTAATACAATTCTAGTCAGTTTAGGTTGCATTTTAAAACTTTATTGGAATATCTGAAGAACTAAAGTATCAGTAATACCTATAAAATATAAATGTTATAGGTAGTTTTTCGCGAGTTATTCTCGCGTTCAATTTACATTACTAGAATGTTTCAAAACAGGTAAGCAGGGCCTGACATGGCCATGTAGTTAAGACTCGTAATATGAGGGGCGTGGGTTCGAATCCCCGTCACATCAAACATGTTCTCCCTTTCAGCCGTGGGAGCGTTATAATGTGCGTTCAATCCCACTATTCGTTGGTAAAATAGTAGCCCAAGAATTGGCAGTGGGTGTTATGATAGCTGATGACATTACTAAATTAGGGACGGCTAGCGCAGATAGCCCTCGTGTAACTTTGCGCAAAATCCAAAACAAACCAAACATTTTGTACAAAATAAAAGCCAGGAACGGTGTAACTATTTGTTACTTTAGACCACACTAGTATGTTTTTTTAAACACTCTGGTATCTTTAATTTTCCTATTTTCTTATTAATCCTAAATCCTACTTTGTCTCCATCTCATTAATTTTGATATCAGCCATTAAATCCAAACCCCAATTGAAAAACAATAGTAACAAGATATTTAACAAAACTGAGCTCCTCTCTGAGACGCTTTTAGTTGTATAGTATCTTGCATCGTATAAGTAGTGTTAGTTTAATTAGTAGTGCCTCATATCGATTCAAATATCTGAAAATATTGCGTCGATTTTGTTACACCACTGACATCTAATTTCAACAGAAACGTAAGAAAGAAAGAACTTATGTGGGCCAGTCAGCTCTTGTCAAAACTGAAGAGAAAGATACTGAAGTCATGATTTTCATAACCTTAAACGCAAACGATTACAACTCTTGTTGTAACCTTGAACTTGTACAGTATTTTCTTCTCCCTATAATTCTAGAAATATTCAACATTTATTCCTCACCAAACCATAGACAAGTATTGCTCTGTAAAATTATGGTAAAATTACTGATACTGCTATAACTAGGTAAACGATATGCTTGTCGAAGAAAGATGATGATGAATCAAAATAAGAAATCTCGTGTTTTATTATTATTCACCGGTTTTTTTTTACTTTGAGAAGCTCTGAATAGCTGGAAAGCGCCACATAAATCGGAGATATAAACAGATAGCTCTGCATGTCTAACTTCTGATGACGTGTAAAAACGAAAATACAGTTTACTTTTATATTGCTACAATACTGGCTCTATGTCATCCCTACATAGAGAATGGAAGCGCACTTCTCGATACAGATAAACAGCCATACACCCTAACGGCTCTAGATATATATACAACAGTTATTTCTACCTGTAACCGTAAAAGTAGTCACCTATCTATCTATACTTATCTTGCTTAGCACGTATGATTTGTAGTGTATAAAGTTTCTATGTCTGTCACAAAACTCACGTAGGTTTTCATTTATAGTTGACATAGTAGCCGAAGGAGTATTGATACAAACAGGCAGACACACACACACGTATATATATATATACGTGTGTGTGTACATGTATAATGTTATTGTTTAAAAAGGCGAGAAAGTAGAATAAATTTTCCATATAATACACGTAGCTGAGAAAGTTTTCGAACCTTGGAGAAATGATACAATTTGTAGCGAGATATATGCAAATAAAGAAATGTCACAACAATGAAAACTGATCGACTATTTTGAGGCAAGTTACCCACCAGAAAAACTTTCTATCTAAATATCTTTAAACACGAAAAGCTTTACGTTCACATTAGAAGTCCCAAAGCGATGTGCAACATTAACAGTGTCTTTGTTGCGTGTAGGGCTACGTAAGTTTAATACAAACCTGAAGTCTGGCGTCTAATGTTTATTTATTTCTCTTTTTTTAACCATGTGATATTTTCTTAAACATTATCTTCAGACTCAGTAAAAACTGATTGATCACCTCTAGACTTTAACATCGTCTCCAGAGATTGATGACTTTTTGGTAAATTTATTTCAGTCTGTGAAACTATACAGACTATCAGTAGGTTGTAAAAATTCTCTGTACGTTTTTCATTTCAACAAATACACAATATCTTTTTCAAGACACGTAAAAACCAAAACGAAAACTACAGCACCTACAAGTCAAAAACACCAAAGTGTTTGTTAATGTTTAAAAAAGTTGTTTTGAATTGAGCACAGAGCTACACAACAGGCTATGTGTACTCTGCCCACCACGGGTATCGAAACCCGGATTTTAGTGTTGTATGTTTGCAGATATACCGCTGAGTCACTGGGGGCTGTTTGAAGAAAACTTAGTGCATAATTAGCTACAAAGTAATTTTTCACCTTAATTTGAGCTTAATAACACAGAAATGATGACACTCGTGTCATCTGTGTCACCAGATTAGTGTTAATATAATTTAAATAGTGGCTTTTAGGAGCTTAATTAAGTAAAAAAATGAAATATAAAAAAACTTATATAATAAACAACGAAAATGTTTAAACTGTATACAGAAATGGAATCCGAATTGATGTGCTCTTGCTTTATCTTTCTACAATTTTTTGTGTCGAACTTTGTAACGTTTCGTCAGTATATTGTGGGAACGACAGGTGTGCTCATAAATCCATAAATGTTAAATAACACTGACAGAAGAGTTATATGACGATGAATGTCTCAAAATGATACGAAATGAAAAGAAAAAATAAATGCAAACTTTTGTAGAGTGCGTGCATGATATCTACGTAGGTATAAATGTATTACTCAAATCTACAGAAGCTTTAAGTAAGGCACGTGAAACAGTGAGTGCAGTATTATACTATGATCTTCTAATACCTCTGTAGTTCAGTAGTTCTTTTTACCTTGAAGTTCTTAATCCAAACTAATTATCGTTAAGATTTAGGCAAATCAGAGGCTTAATGACATTCTAGATTTAAAAATAAGTTCGGAAATAAAAAAATCAATAAATACCCAATACTTCATGAATAAAATTATATTGGCTTATACAGACTATAGTTGATGTTAGTTCATCATTAGCAAAGTTTAGAATAGTTTTGCTTTGACACCTTTATGATAAAATATAAATATATATTATTCGGATATGGTATCTCCTTCTAATTACTTTTGTTTGACACTCTTACTATAGAAAAAAATATTTGTACCTATTAACGCACACCAAATTATTTATTATTTAGTTATTTACCAGGAAAACCAAACAGAAAACTTTCCACATGTATTCAGGGCATAAATACTAGAAGTTTCATTTTACAAGTGAGAGACGTAGTGGAAATCATAGCAGGTAATTTAAAAGCAAAATCTTTGCTATAAATTATGAGCTAACAATTTCGAAAACGATTTATTTAATTCCTCAGAGAATAACGTTTTTGAGATTTAAAGCGAGTATGAATGTTTTGAGACAGAATTTTTTGTCTTTTATTTTTTCTGGTAGATAATTTGTTTCAAAAGAGTCGATCAGTTTTTAATCTAGTATCATTTTTTTGTATTCCGGTGGGACAGCGGTAAGTCTACGAATTTATAACGCTGGAATTGTAGGTTCGATTTATCTCTGTAGGCACAACAGATAACTTGGTGTGGCTTTGATGTAAGACAAAAACACACAGACATTTCTTTATTAGTTTATATCTTACGACAAAGTGTATCGTTTTTCCCTCTGTTCATATATATTTTATTGGAACAAATTTTATTACAGACTAAATAAGCATTATTGACTCAACAGCTCAAACATTTTCAGCTCGAAAAAGAAGTACACACGTATACAAATATCACATTAGAGCGTGCCATCTATGTGTGGAAAGTGTCAATAAATATAACATTTTAATTAAAGTCCAATGGGTGTGATTGATTTTGGAGATATTAAACTAAACAAAGGAGATGTGTAAATGGCATTGGAGAACTCAGACCTAGTATGGATATTAAGACTTATTCTTTATTTATAACAACTAAATATCATTTCTGTGCTGTACTTCTGTATTTCAAATTCGGCTCCAACAGTTTGAAGACCTAAACACGCCACATTGTGATTAATGCACGTGCTTGAATAAACAGCATAAAATCACATTCTGTGAATGTATAATGTTATATCTCTGAACAACGTTTAGAACGGAAGAAATATTTTTATCTTTTCCGGACAAGCTATTCGCTGATTTTGAAAGCTTGAAATCACGGAATGGATTTATATTTGTATTTCGGGTTATTTCGAAATCAAGGTATAGCTCTCATCTGATATTAATGATATTGTCTAGCATTCGTGGTTACCATGACAACAAGCAAGGAGTTTAAATAAATAAACCAGAAAAGTTTCCAAAGTTTTGTATTGTTTTTTAATTTCGCGCAGAGCTTCGCGAGGGCTCTCTGGCTAACCGTCCCTAATTTTGCAATGTAAGATTAGAGGAAAGGTAGCTAGCTAGTCATCACCACCCACCGCCAACACTTGGGTTACTTTTTTACCAACGAATAGTGAGATTAACTGTCACATTATAACTCCCCACAACTGAAAGGGCGAGCATGTTTGGTATGACGCGGATTCAAACCTGTGAACCTTGCATTACGAGTTGAGTGCCATAATCCATCTGGCCATGCCAAGCCACACTTTGTATCATATTTATGACGAATGAGACTCTTCAGGCCCAGTATCCTAAGTTTAACTACGGATATTTACAGTATTAAGCCCCCCCCCCCCGCTAGTACAGCGATATTTCTACGGATTTGCATCGCTAAAATCAGGGGTTCGATTCTCCTCGGTGGATTCAGTAGATAGCCCGATGTGGCTTTGCTATGAGAAAACACACACACATACAGTATTAAATGTTTAGATAATACGATGGGATATATTATAGTTTGCAGTATTACGAGGTGAAGTGATGTAGTACAGAGTAATGTAGTTATTCCCAATCTTGTTTAATCTGATGCTTCTTTACATTGAATAAAAGAGTTTGAACTTCCCCTAACCCATAATAATCCCTCAAAATGTCATCCTCCATGGCTTTAGTATGGTGATTGAAATCCAGTATCGTAGCAATAAAGAATAACATTTTTCGACATACTGTGTCATTTAATTAGTTTAACATATTTTTTATTAGTTTGTTGTTTATTTAAAATTAAAATTACTGTTTTGTTTTCGGCCCATTTTTAGCAGCCCTCCAGAAGAAGTTTCACGACCTCCAAAGGGGCGGCGCTTTCCACTTTTGAAAACATTGATATAAAGTAATGTAGTGAGATGTAGTATAATCTAGTGTTGTGTAGTGTGATAGAGCATAGTGTAGATTGGTGTAGTGTATAGTGAGTGATATGGTGTAAAATAGTTTAATATAAAGTAATGTAGTGTGGTGTTCTGAGGTGTAGTGTAGAGTATAGTAGTGTAGTGTTTAGCATCAACTTGTCAGCCGTAAATCTACGGAGTTACAACGCTAAAATCAGGAGTTCAGTTCCCTTCGGTTGACTCAGCAGATAACTTATGTGGCTTTGATATAAAAAAAAACACACACACATCAACTTAGAATTGTCTTTATTTTTTGCTAAGTTTATCCGTATTCTATACATTAAACACTGTAGTGTTTATTGCAGAAAATTATGAATGTTAAGAACTGTGAAAGAAAACTTGACCTACAAGCCAACAGAAAATATACGTCGATCGAAGCACAGAATATTTAGCATAGGGATTAAACAAAAGGGTTTATAGTAATAATAGGAACTCCCACCCAAGCTGGTAATATTGTACACGAACACTTCAGAATGTTTCACAAGTCAACAGAACCAACAGAGACGTTAGTGTAACTGATCACAGCTGGTTGCAGAGATTGTTACATTCGCCTACAACCTGCGTGGTATCTGGTATTATAAAACAACTAATATAGTACCAAACAGTCTAATAACACATTCCTTAGGTTTTGCTCAGCACGTCCTTAAAATCAAAATTACGCGTATTTTGAATCGCTATTTGTATAAGTTAGTCTGTCTCCACAAAACAGACTGATTTTTCTCTCAGTTTTTACTATGTGAAAAGTGATTCGTAGAGTCTAAACACTATAATTTTTACTGTTTCGTAAAACTGAAGTCAAAAGAAACAGCAGACAAATAAGTATTAAACAGTTAATTCCACAAGTAAAGTACAATATCCTATGTAAACTGAAACATCGGCCAGAGAGCCTATACTACAACATTATTGATTCATTTCACACATCACATAATGTGATTCGTTACTAGTTTATATAATACAGAATTACTAGTACCGTACTTCACAGTCTATAGAACACTATTAATACGAGATCCTCTGTCTACAGAGGACGATAGGATGAACTTAATTTTCCTGGTTAGAAGTTGTGAAACTGCACCTCATTTTACTCACTTTAATAAAGCATTCAGCTTCAGATATGAAAGTGCATTAACTAACTATACGTAAAGTGTGTTTTATTACTAATCTATTGAATGGCTCATGCACTTCTTTATATAACAAGAACATGAAACCTTGTACAAAATATACAATTTCCCTCGAGAATTGTAATGTCAAGACTATATATAACAAAAGTTCCTTTACTCTAAAACTGTTACGTGTACATACAAGTTGCATATGTAATATTTTATCTGTTTTATCCTGCAATTACCGATTAGGAGACTCCCGAACTATTTATACATCAAAGTTTTTCTGGATTCATTACTTCACTAGTCACAGAACTCTAACAAGTCAGCCACAGATACTGTCAGTTAACCCCGTTAGTTATCACTGAGGTTTTATACATAAAATGAATGGTTTCTCCCAATATTTGTGAGTGATGAACAGGTAAGAACACGAACCTGCACAATATGATGTAAGATCTAGTATGATATTAAAACACTCTGGAGTAATGAACTTCCTCTTCACAAGTAGAAGATCTTGTCCTGTGTGATGTAAGGTTACCATTTTCTGGTGCAGCATTTCATTTGTCCTTTTCTCAATACAAACCTAGCTGTATTTCAAAGAACTAACAACTGGTTTTTGGAGGCAGTAAAATCCAAACTACAAATATCGACAACTTTGTTTAACATTCAAATCTATTTTGTTTCTAACAAAGTTGGTTTGGTTTTTGAATTTAGCGCAAAACTACACGAGGGCTATTTGCGTTAGCCGTCACTAATTTAGCAGTGCAAGGCTAGAGGGAAGGCAGCTATTCATCACCACCAACTGCCAACTCTTGAGCTATTCTTTTAACAACTAATAGTAAGATTGACCGTCACGTTATAATTCCCCCAAGGCTGAAAGAGCGATCATGTTTGGTGTGACGGGAATTCGAACCCGTAACCCTCAGATTACGAGTCGAGTGCCTTAACCACCTGGTTATGCCAGGCACTTTTTTCTAACAAATCACAGGAGTTATTCAATTTCAAAACCTTCTCAGCTCTCACTATTGTTTCAAATACTAAATCATTAGTACTAGCAGCCCTGTAACCCCAGTTACCCACATTTTTATTAGTTCACTGCTGCTTCCCCCTTATAGCATTGAGAACTTATAGTGCCAAAATTCAAAGTTTGTTCGCTGCAATAGGACAATGAAAATCGACCATTATATAAAATTACGTTTAAAGAAAACAAATAAAACATCTAAATTAATATTAGAATTTATAGACACAAAACTATCAAAACAGTAGTTTGTGATATACGTGTTAACTACGATGTTGATCGTGTCAAGATATCTAGGAATGATAACCTTCATATCGTGATCGTGTTCGTGTTCCCCTAAATGTTTAATACTATAATATTAACTTCAATTTACGTAAAATGTAAATCAAGTGTTTTAATAAATAACGTAAATAAAGTTTTTTAATTCCCTCAGTTACTGGTTTTATGATAGCTTCAAAAATACATTATTTACAGCACGTGGAAATTTAGATCTCGCACCGCTTTATGAACTTTATTATAAACATTTTCCTTTAAACCTAAATACATATAATTCCTTTCTCAAATTATGTAAAATACTTGAGAAAGAAACTCAAACATATATTCTTCTAATTTAATAGTTTTTAGAGAAAACACTCTTTTACAATGACTCATCATTAAACTATCTCTTTCTGTGTTTATTATTATGAAAAGCAGAACGTAACACTAGCTAACATGTCTGGACTGAAAATTTCAAGTTTCACAACTAGCACCAAACTATTACTTCTGCGGAAATCAGTAATTCAAGGTCTGACAGTGAGTGTCATTGACTAAGTGCCTTTCTTCTGATTTATCAGGTTAAGATCTACGATGACTATACCTAGAAAGCCCTGTGCAACTTTGATCGAAATTACGCAATAAACAAAAGTTTTTCTGTTTCGTTGTTGCTGTCTGATTGTGCACTGGATGGGAAACCAAAACTGTCCTCCAACTACAAAACAATTATTGATATAGTTTTGGAAAATGAGTCCTGGAAAACTTGATGCACTACGAATACAAATATCAATACTTTCTACCATTAGCCCCCCGCTAGTACAGTGGTATGTCTCCGGATTTACAACGTTAAAATCGGGGGTTCGATTCCCTTCGGTGGGCTAAGCAGATAGCCCGATGTAGCTTTGCTATAAGAAAACACACACATTCTACCGTTAGTCTTATAGAGCAAACTGGTTTATGAATTTTAAGAATTGGATTTGATAAGCGAATTTAGTTGCAGTTAAAAGTATTGCTAAAAGCTGAGTACCCAACTGATGAAACAGTGCTTTCTGATTTGTGTAAATGGGATTCAATTCTTATATTACTGTGTTAATTTTCATATCTGATCTAAGTATCTAGCTTGCTCTGGTCAGATGTTATTGTTAACTTATCTATGTAAATAGCTTGCTATTATCAGAAGTTAATAATATTGTGTTTTTTTTGCAAATATAGAAGTAACTTCTGTAACTTAGTTTATCATGGGATAAATAAATCTTTATTTAATTTACTTCTCTCACTTATTATGTCATTAACTTTGTCAACCTAATCCTTTCTATTTAAACTGTTTCGCCATCTACACCTGGTTCAGTTATCACTTCGTAATATTACTGTAAGTTATACAAATCTGGTTGTTTAACAAATAGAATATGTTAGCTGTAAGGATAAACTTAACATAAGTTTTGGTGTAATCTTTCAGCAATGTGTGTTTGTGTTTTCTTATAGCCACATGGGCTATCTGCTGAACTCAGCGAGGGGAATCGAACCCCTGATTTTAACGTTGTAAATCCGGAGACATACCGCTGTACTAGCGGGGACCTTTCTAGTGGTAAAAGAAAATTTAACAAAGCAGTTTCATTTATTTTCATAAGCACTAAAAGGCAGACATGTAATTATTCAAATGCAATATTTAACCAGTAAACTAAACGTTTAGTCGTGAGCTAGTGCTATCTTTTGTCAATAACATAAACGTGATATATATGTGTATATAAGTTTATAGCGATGAAATCTGGTTTGCTTGGCAATATTTGGTTAACAAAACGAAGTTGATTTAGTCTATGTAATCAGTGTGCTTTACACTGTGCTTTAAACAAATTGTACGTATCTCTACCTTTCATATGAAAACAAACTCTATCTATACTTTTCTTTAGAAATTACATGATAAATTGTAGTAGATAAAAATTTTAAAATGAAAAAAGTGAACGTTTGAAATAATGTGTTTTTTTAAATAATTATTTATATGAATAATCATTACATGTATGTAAGGGTAATTGATTTATTATTTTATTTTATTTTATTTTCTGTTTATTTATTTTTGTATGAAAATTACATAATTAATTCCAAATGTATGATTGCATACAAATTTATATTATTAAACACTTTTGCGGTTAATTAAGCATGTGTTATGTTATAAAAGCATTTGATACGGTAATTACTACATGCAAATTATAGTTTTCAAACATATAAATACGTGTTTCTGTGTAAAAGAGTCCGCAATATCAAGTAGATACTATAAAAATAATGTTTACAGCACGAAAATATGTCGGATCAAATTATTAAACTTAAAAAAAAAAATTAAGTAACATTTCTAGATTTAAGAAAAAACTCAATGGCCATCATTACTAACACAGGCTAATAAGTTTTGAAAATCATATTTCTTCGTTTTCAGAGAAATGCCAAGATCTCTAAAACGAAAATATATTGTAGGTAGTACGAGAGCATTATCGTATTTCATAATGAAAAAGTATGTTTTTAACGTTTTAACTTTAAAGGATTTCTAAACGAAAAACACAAAAGCTGAAAAACGGTTCAAATATCAATACACTAAATTTAAATAGAGCGTAACATAATTTGCATCTTAAAGTTTTTTCCTTAAAATCTTGCTTTATAGTATTTGAATAATAAAAGGACATATAATCATATGCAAGAAAACTTATGGTACACATAACGAATGACAAACATTTATTTCTCATTCTGTGAACTGAAAACTCCTTGCTTAAAATTAGGTGGCTCTCCTACCTCTAAATACTTATTTGGATTGGATTTTCCATCTCCTTCATTTGTTCCAATCCCCTAGGTCCTTGACATTCTTTCCTGTTTCCTCGTTTTGGTTTTAAATTTACGCTTTTCAGTTGTACGTTTTAACCGTGTGCTCTGGAAACTGTAGCCATATCAGGTGTTGTCATGACGACTGGTTCTCTTTGTTGAATCTTCTCTCTTTCAACTTGTGAGTAAACATACATCATAAACGTTCTTCCTCAAGCACTTACAAGTTTGTATAGCGAACTGAAATACGATCTTTCAATAATAAGTGACGGAACTATCTCATTCAAGTTTACTATTAAGCTGAGTCAAATCACGTGAATTTCTAGAAGATAAGAACAATATTGAAATCCCTCAAGAGATAAAATTCGTCTTACTTTTCTACAACATAGAATAGGTGTAAGTGCAGGAAATGTGTCTATTTTAGTCAATTTTTGAAGAGGTTGTGATACTAAATTTGTCATAGTGATATACTGTTTTTGTTAGTATTCTGATAAAACTGTTTACGGTCTTCATATAACAGAATTATTAAGAGGACTTTATATTTAGGTGATTTAAGTTATGAGCAACATTTCAGTTGTAGTTATTTTACTACGTAAATAATATTTTATTGGCCTTTTTTATTTTACTGGTTACACAGAATTAATTATCTTCTAAAAACTTATTGGAAGGTATAAAAAGTTGAAAGAAAGTTGTGAATGAAATTACAGAGAACATTAAAAAAAGGTGTAATATTTTTTTTAAAAAAGCTACAAAGAAATAGTAAATCTGTTAGAGCTGGTGTCAAAGAAGATTCAAACATGTTTTTGAAACGTCCCCAAAAAACTGCAAAATTATAAACACATATGGGAAGCGTATATTATTTATACCACAAAATTCTATCTGAGTCGGCGGTAAGTAATTGTTTCATTTCCCTCCTGTTTATCCCTTATTAAATTACATAATTTATTTTAAGTAAATGACAAATTTATTGTGCAAAGACGATTCGTGACACGTGTCCATGTTCACTTTGAGAACGAAGTGTTACTATATTATTGTTTAGATATATGATAAAATTTAATTTGTTCTACATAAATATCACTGGAGTATTCTGCTTGGTTCAGGGATTTGCTAGCCATCTCAGATGAACTGAACCAACCAAGATACACTGGTGACATTTATGTAAGACAAATTACATTTTATCATATACCTAACAAATAATATAGTAATACTTTGATCTCAGCGTGAACAACTACCTGCCTTCAGACTGAAAGCTGTCTTTTTTGAATGTACTCAGAGTTAAGTCCAAGCATCTGCAGTTCTGTCCTTTGTGTATTTCAGTTGAAGATATACAGAAAAATGAATAAATTATGATGATTTATGGTGAAATTATTCTAAGAGAGACATTCAGTATAATCCTAGAAATTGTTGCATTTCTAGAACAGCGTGACTAACATCTAAGGCTCAGCACAACGTTGACTGTACAAATGAACGTAGTATTTTGAAAACTGTAAAGCTACGTCCATCACTATACAAGCTATACAATACATAGAAACCAGCTACGAATTTATAACACATTTTTTTTCAGAACTTGAAATAGCTATGTATAAATTAGCATTATAACACGTGTTTAAGTTAAATTGTTTGTTTGTTTGTTCTAAAGTCCGCGCAAAGCTACACGAGAGCTATCTGATCTAACTCTTCCTTATATAGCAGTGAGAGACTAGAAGGAAGGCAGCTAGCCATCACCACTTACCGCCAACAATTGGGCTACATTTTTACCAACGAATAAATAGGTAATACCTACTTATGTAGGATTCACCGTTATGTTATAGCATCCTTGTGAATGAAAAGGTAAGCATGTTAAGTAATAAGAATTCGAACCCGTGACCGGAGATCGTGAGTCGAGCGTTTTAACCGCTAGATCATATCTTGAGGCCTTTTGTACATTCGCCATGCAAACTTATTGGACTGTTAGTCCTAAAATGGCAGTAGATTAGAAAATATGGTTTGTGTTTCACGAGGTTTCTTTTTGCATTCTTAAAATATTTTCTATGGGTCACATCAAACATATATCTCTAAAATCAACAGATATTAGTGAATATATCTATGGTCACATCAAATAATGTCATTATAGACAAATTCTACATTATAGCGATCAAATATTGGAATACGTAGAAAGTAACCTTTGAGGAGTTTAGAGGTTTAGTTGTTATTAACTGTAGAATATTTAAGAACGACCTGTTATGAATAATTTTTTGAGTAACGGTGGCGGAAGTTATAGTACTTAAAAAGCAGTTTTTGAGTTTCTATACGACAATTTTAGCGGAAGTTTTCGTGTTTGCAATACCTACAGCACTTACGGTCGTAGTTAAAATTTCAACTACACGTAAAGAGCATTCGGATGGAGTAAACAGACAGTTCATGATCTAACTTTTATCTCCGAACTTCGCATGGAACTTTTATCTTTACGGATATCCTTTTAAACTGCCTTCTCGAGTTATATTCACATTAGTAGTTTCGTATTGACAGATTAATGTATCGATTTTTTAAAACAAGTCCTTTTATCTAGCACTTTGCTTCACGTATCACGGTGGAAAAAAATTTATTAAATTCTTTAAATTAAAAGCGAAATGGCAAAAACGATCATGCAACTGACAATGTTTTCACTGTTTTTTCAAGGACCAATGGCGTATAAGTATTTGCTCTGATGATATTAATTAGCAGTCTTTAAATAACGTAATCAGCAGCAATATTTGTTCTAATGCTTTGATGTTCGCTTAAACTAAAAAAAAACTTAATTACTAATCGCGTTAACTTTCCTCTGGATAAATCGGACGCTTTCAGTTTTCACACCTTCGCCTTAATTTGAAAGACGCTTTCATCCGCCACCTCAAGAATACGTACAGGTCGAAATTCAATTTCACAGAAAGTCAACAAAGTTGCATAACTACAACTTTAATTAACGTAATATTCATTAATTCAGCACAGTGCGCTCTGTAAAAAGTGTTTTAAAAATCAGTAGTCACTTTTGACTGTGATTTAATATAACAAGTTAATTAAAACTATCGATTACATATTGTATTACATATCTATTGGCGTTTTATTTTCGTATAAACGTAACTTTTACTTATATCTAAAGTGTGTATGGTCTAATAGTTAGCGTGAAGGGTTGTGTAATATAAAGTTCAAAGTTAAAGATTTGTTTCATTCATTTGCTTTTTTAATTTTGTGCAAAACTACTCAAGGGCTATCTGCGTTAGCCGTCGCTAATTTAGCAGTGTAAGACTAGAGGGAAGGCAGCTAGTCATCACCACCCACCGCCAACTCTTGGACTATTCTTTTACCAACGAAAAACAAGATTGACTGTCATGTTATATCGCCCCCATGGCTGAAAGGGCGAACATGTATGGTGCGACGGGAATTCGAATCTGCGACTTATTGTTTTCAGGAAGGATACGAAGAATGATGTAAAATATTGGTGATCATAAAGATGTGTTCAAACTATGATTTAGAATTTCCAAACCTCATTATCCTTTCTATTCAATTAAATTGGAAAACAAATAAATAGAAATCAACTTAGGACTCCAGGATCTTTTATAAAAAGATCTGTAACAGTTCATATCTCAACCGCTAAACAATAAAGTGAACACCTCTTAAAAAATGTATCACATCTTAAGTGTTACTTATACTAATGGTCCATATTTAGAAAACAAAACAAATCTGGGGTCACTTTAATAAGGCGACATCAGAATACGAATGAGTTGCAAGTACAACTAGGAATAGACTCAAGCTAGTTAAAATTTTTAAAGCAATCAGTTTATAGCAACTTTTAAATACGTGGAGAAGAATATGACTCAAACGTAGCTTGATCTACATAAGTAACAATACTCGTTGCACGACGAATAAAGATTTTCACTGTGATCTTAACTAAACACAGCTTAACGTGGGAGAATCTGACCTTTATCAACCACAGCTTAACGTGTAGCTACGTACACAGGAGGTATTTGATCTCTACCAACCACAGCTTAACATGTAGCAACATGCACTGGGAGAATCTGACCTCTATCAACCACATTTTAACGTGTAGCTACGTGCACTCGAGGAATGTGATCTTTACAAACCGCATTTTGACGTCTAGCAACATGCACCTGGGGAATGTGATCTCTACCAATCACAGCTTAACGTGTAATTAAGTGCACAGGGAGAATATGATCTCTACAAACCGCATTTTAACGTCTAGCAACATGCGCTGGGGGAATGAGATCTCTACAAACCGCATTTTAACGTCTAGCAACATGCACTTGGAGAATGTGATCTCTACCAATCACAGCTTAACGTGTAGCAACATAACACAGGAAAAATGATATTTAAGTCGATAAAAATCAATCTAAGGTAATTGCCAAGTCTACAATAAATGGACAAAAACATCTTCGTCAAACAGAAAGCACAAGAACTATCGAAATGTTCAGATTGTTAAGAAGACTTACTTTTATCTTCAACGGTTTCTATGGATCAGTGTCAAACGTTCTACGTAAGAAAGAGCCTGGCTTTCATGGATAAAAGCATCAATCGATTGCCTTCCATCAAATAATTCAAGCAATGAAGTTACGGAAAGGCCACTGGTAGCGTAAAGATCAGTCAGTGTGGAAGAAAACACGTTATTTTGCACATTATTTAAAACATGATTTAAGTAAACCATTTGTTTTTATCAAGAAGGTGATTATCTTTGCTATGAAAAACTGCACTCTCACGTGGTGAAGTTTCCAACATGAGATATTTCAAACAAAACTATACATCTTTATTGTAATATTCTCAGAAATATAGTTTGATTTATTTGCATTTGTAGGTAAAAAAAAATAATCAGCAAAAGTATTCTGTTTTACAGCATTCACGTGGCTCAGCGGTAAGTCTGTAAGCTTATTACGTTAAAATTTGGGTTTCTATACCAGTGATGAGCAGAGTACAGACACTCAGACAGTCTATTGTGTATCTTAACAACAATCAAAGCAATTTATAGTAAGCCAGACAACTAAACTTCATATTTCGCGTCTCTTCAAAACCCCCAGCATGGCCAAATGGTTAAGACTCTCGACTCCTCCTTTAAGGGTCGTGGGTTTGAACCCTCGTCGCACCAAACGTGCTCGCCCTTTCAGCCCTTTCAATGGGGGGGTTATAATGTGACAGTCAGTCCCACTATTCGTTGGTAAAAAAGTAACTCAAGAGTGGGTGGTGATGACTGTGTCTTATGCTGCTAAACTAGGGACAGCGAGCGTGGTGATGACTGTGTCTTATGCTGCTAAACTAGGGACAGCGAGCGTGGTGATGACTGTGTCTTATGCTGCTAAACTAGGGACAGCGAGCGCCGATACTTCTCGTGTTGCTTTGCGCGAAATTCAAACACCTAAACCCGTGATGACTTTTTTCCGCCCCATTCCCATTTACACTACTATAAATCTATTCTCGATATCCGTAGTAAGCAGAGTACAGATAGCCCTTTATGTAGCTTCGGACTTAATAACAAACAACAGACATTTTTAGTATAATTATATGCGATTACATCTGCTGTAAGTATTACGTAAAAAAGTCACGTCCAAGATATTATAAACGTTTAGCTGGGTACTCACAAAATTTCCCGAAACACTTTCAAACGCCTTTCCTTTCCTTGTGTAAATCATACGTCAGCAAAACCTATAAAAAGCGACTGTTTCATTTCATAGCATCTACAGAAATTTTATTAATAAACACAAATGTAAATACATGAAGCAAGTACATATTCTCATGTGTAAATGTATCGATTACAAACACGTAGCTATACAGATTGATAGAAGAAATGAATTCAGTATTCACAGAATAGTATTTATTTACTGTGCTAAGTGTCGAGCTCCGAGTTTTAACGTCATAAATCCTCAATATTAACGTTGAGTTACCGAGGAGTGTTTGGAAACATCCATAGATCTAAGTAGACAAATAGGAAATATTTCGATGGTTTTACTAAAATAACTAAATCAGTGTTTACAAATAAAGCACTAAACATACAGTTGTTTCAACATGAAAAACATTTATCACACTATTGTACATATCTGTTATATCCACACATACATACTTAATATACCGTAAAGTTGTTTGTTTCAAGTATAAAGAAAACCAACATTAGGAGTAACAAATATATTTAGTTCTTGCGTTCGAAGTTCATTTGTCACGCTGTGTTGTAATCTACAGAGTGCGTAACTCTTCTCGTGATTCATGCTTTGCGCACGTTTTACCAACGTCATGACAGTACAAATTGCAACATTTAAGGTCCCTTTTGTGGCGTCATTTCAGTATTTACTTATTGACAGACAGACAACACATTGCTAAAACAGGCGCCTGTGGTTCAATTTCGGCTGATAAATTATTATTATTTTTTAATAACAGCTACTTTTGTCCATTATCTTTAGGATGAAACAAATAATTATACAATGTTGGATGAATAACTTTAAATACTTCTGTTGAAACAACTAAACTATTCACCTTATACAGTGCTTGATTTAAGAATCATAATTTATATATATATATGTGTGTGTGTGTGTATACGGGAAATCAACTATAATAACATTATTCTAAATACGAACTTCATATTAACAAGGTTTTTAACTTGTTCAGAACTTGTCTTTTTATATCTGTGTGTGTGTTTTCTAATAACAAAGCTACATCGGGCTATCAGCTAAGCGCACCGAGGGGAATCGAACCCCTGATTTTAGCGTTGTAAATCCGTAGGATTAACCGCTGTACTAGCAGGGGCCTTTTATATCTATTTGTTTCAAACGTCTAAGCCCAGATACCGTAGCTGGGTAAGTGAATTTTGTTTATTGTACCAATTTTACCGGGAACATTGAAAACGCATGAAATAAGCGACAGTGAACTTATTCATGGAATAATGTTGTTTTTTGTTTCGAATTTCTCACAAAGCTACTCGAGGGCTATCTATGCTGGCCATCCCTAATTTAGCAGTGTAAGACTAGAGGAAAGGCAGCTAGTCATCACCACCCACCGTCAATTCTTGGGCTACTCTTTTACCAACGAATAATGGGATTGCCCGTCACATTATAACGCTCCAACGGCTGTGAGGGCGAGCATGTTTGGCGCGACGAGGATGTAAACCTGCGACCCTCAGATTACGAGTCGCACGTCTTAACACGCTTGGCCTTGCCAGATTCTCATGGAATATTAAGTGCAGATTTAGTAGGATGTCCAGATTTCCAAATCAAATATCGCGAACAGTCCAGCTCACATAGTGGAGACTTACAGTATTATAAACTGTTTATAGTTAAGCACAAAGCTGCCCAATATATTAATATTAGCTTTGCTTTTGAAATAATTTAATTATTCACTTTATCCATCTTACGTTAAAATATGCTACTTTATAGTCGGATTTATTTAACAATCCATAACATTTTCAATCATACTACTTTTAAATATTAACATTATTTTAAAACGTTTTAAGCTCTTGCATAAAATGAATGGAATGTAGAAGTTGTGTATTGTCGTTAGATACCCAAACAGTTTAGTACATGATTGTGTAAAATGTGTTTTGAAAATGAGTACTGATTTCAGACATTCAGACCTACACAGACCTAGCTTTCTCAATACACACAAGCGGAAGTTTCGAGAGAGTTTGACGGCAGATAAATATGAATTACAACATTGAACAACATTGTTTATTTGTTTGTTTGTTTGTTTTAATTTCGCGCAAAGCTGCTCTCAGAGCTAGCTGTCTCTAATTTAAAAGTGTAAGACTAGATGAAAGGCAGCTAGTCATCACCACCCACCGCCAACTCTTGGACTATTCTTTTACCAACGAAAAACAGGATTGACTGTCATGTTATATCGCCCCCATGGCTGAAAGGGCGAACGTGTATGGTGCAACGGGAATTCGAATCTGCGACCCTCGGATTACGAGACAAGTGCCTTAACCGCATAGCCATGCGAGGCTTATGAACAGCATAAGTGGCCTATTATAATCGTAGATCGATGTTATTAACAGTCTGGTATCCATAAAATCAGAGAGGTTTTGTGCGTCCCGAGGAAAGTTCTAGAGATACTGAAACAAACTAAGAAAAACCGAGACTTTCTCTGCAAAATCGTGAAGCCTTGCCACCCAAAAAAGTTGACAAATAATACGTTATCATCGGTCCTAACGAGGTATCTTCGGACCTTTCAGATTATTTGAAAATCTTTTTTACAATAACAAAAAATAATAAATTCTGATTCATAACAATAATTTATTACCCTATCTGTGAGTCGATGAGTTTGAGTTTTAAGGATTGGATTTGAATTGGGTACTGAGAGACGTTAAGAATCCTAGGATTCAAATTAAACCTAAAAGCATGTATTTGATAACGGTTTTAACCTGTTAAACTAAAAACACATGCATTACTGCAGAAAGATCTCGCCCTCCTATATCATTTAAGTAGATGCACCATTTAGAAGGTTGACTGGACTGAGTTCCTCTGACAAGAAGTAGAAGTGTTCAGGTTATCGTATGACGATTGGTCAAGGAAAAAGTGTTTATTATTATCAGACATTAACTAGTCTTAAACAAAAGTAAAATCTCTATTGTTTTTAGACACCAGGGATATTCCTATATTACTCTATGAATTCTTCACTAGCTAATCATTTACATCGATAGAACTCAGAAAATCGAGAAGAGAATGACTTTTTAGAGCTGAGGAATTAAATTTTGTATTGCGCAGCTTTTGTGACCATCACAGATTTTTATACAGAATTTTGGATGAGTGTATGAAACTTACACTCTCATAACATGGAAACTGGTACGAATATAGCCACACTAGTGGCTATATTTTAGATACAGCAAGAATTTCAAATATATATTCAGAACTACTAAAAAGATAGAGAGAGAAAAGAGGGTGCAGTAAGTTTTTCTGGAAATAAATCCATCAAAACTATTTCCCTGCTTTGCAAACTGGGTGTACAAAAAAGTGGCAAATAAAAAAAGTAGAATTAATGAGATGTTCAATGAATCAATGGAGTTTTGCTTTCATGATTAGAAGGAAGATGAAGATATGCGGAAGAAAAACTGACGGAAGTATGGAGAAAATAAGAATAGGTCAAAGATAGAAAAATAATAATAAGATAAGGAACATATCGTCTGTTTTTGACCACAAATCTACACAAAGGGCTATCTGTGCTCTACCCACAACTGGTATCAAAACCCAGTTCCTAGCAGTACAAATCCACAGCCGTACTATTGTGCCGCCAGGGACAGATAGAAAAGAAAAGACGGTTTTGTTTGTTTGTTTTGAATTAAGCACAAAGCTACACAACGGGCTATCTGTGCTCTGCCCACCACGGGTATCGAAACCCGGATTTTAGCGTGCAAGTCTGCAGACATACCGCTGAGCCACTGGGGGGCAGAAAAGACGGAGTAATACAAATAGGATTAATTTTGAAATTAAGGAACTAAGTGTCATTTAAAGTGTTTCACCCAAAGTATTTAAACTTTGAGAAACACTTTTCAGATGTTAGCTAACCGTACATTAATACCACGCATACCTCTGTTCAATTTCCTATTCCTTACTTTAACATAATACGTTCATTGTTTAAAGTGGGCCATGTTCTGAAATACGAGACAACTGCTCTATGTAATGATTAATGTCGGTGGCACTTGTCAGGTAGTTCCTATTAAGAAATATCAGAGCATGACCAGTATCCCGCCTATTGTTAGGGCACTTCGACCCAAGAGTATCACGACCCATTTCACCGTCTCGATATCATGATAACGTGACAAATGGATGACCGCTGTTGGTTAAGATCAGTAGAAACACATCGTAGTCGCTCAACTGATGAAGAAGTTATTTGATGTAGCATGACAAGGAGCAATTTAGGTTTTACTTCTCGTTGTTCTTTCTTCACAAAACGATTTACGATAAATTGGTTGAAGATAAATTGGATTTAAACTTTTCCTTTTCTATACTCAAAAGATGAATTAATATAATCTATCCCATCCATTTTCATAATAGGTTAATGTATAGCATAAAGAAATTACATTTGAAAGCACACTTTAAAGCCAGATAATTTTTGAAACACTCAGAAAATATTTTGAGAGAACCCTCCTTAGCACATAAATATTTGTTTTCTTGTTCTTACCCTGCTGGTGTGATAAAAGAAAGATCCCTTTTACCCATCAATCTTATTGTCCAATCCTAACAAGACTGTGACAAACATTGACAAATGATAATACTATGTAGGTTATTATGTATATCAACTGTCAGCACTTCACAAAATTACATGTTCAGCTGCAGAACCATGAAAGTAAAAATTTTATACGAACCCAGCAATACGTCACGGGCACGTGATCATTGATATTCACGTATGGCTTTTAACACATCTAAAGACAGACAGATCTTAAGAAAAACATAATCCTTGCAAAGAAAATAAAGTAAGCTTTAGTAATTTAGTGGCTATTATATTGGTTGTTAACTGGTAATACTACATCAATTTGCTTACCGTACGCCATGTCTATGTGTGTAATTTACATTTTCCGGTGTTAATTACAAAATTCAATCTGACTCTTAGCACCCTCTAGTGAGAAAATGATCAACATAATAGAAATAATTAACCATGATAATTTCATAATTTTGAGAAGCAGGATATGATTTACGTAATGAAATTCCCCCCGCTAGTACAGCGGTATGTCTTCGGATTTACAACGCTATAATCAGGGATTCAATTCCCCTCGGTGGGCTGATCAGATAACCCGATGTGGCTTTACTATAAGAAAACACAAACGTAATAAAATATTTTGAGACTTTTTCAACAATCGTGACATTAATTTAAATAAAGTGCAAATAAACTTCTAACGACGAAGAATCTGTTTAGTGATTGGTACACATGTTGATAAATTCATATATATTGCTTTTTTAAACAAAGAGTTTGTTTGTTTTTGGAATTTCCCACAAAGCTACTCGAGGGCTATATGCGCTACCCGTCCCTAATTTAGCAATTTAAAACCAGAGGGATGGCAGCTAGTCATCACCATCCACCGCCGACTCTTGGGCTACTCTTTTAACAACAAATGGTGGGATTGACCGTCATATTATAACGCCTCCACAGCTGAAAGGGCGAGCATGTTCGGGGCGATCGGGATTCGAACCCGCGACCCTCGGATTACAAGTCAAACTCCTTAACACACTTGGCCATGGTGGGCCTTGAACAAAGAGAAAGTTAAACTTAACTGTTGGCATTTAACATTAATGAATTTATTTTTGAAACCTCATAACTTAATTATGAAATCTCAGCAATGAAGACATCGTTGGATGTTTAAATAATAAAAGAAAGCAAGATAATTCTTGACATCAATTATCATTGTAATTCCATAAAAATCTTGAAGTAATATAATGATTGTTATTGTTCTTCATTCATGAATAGGTTTGTGTGTTTGGTGTTAAGCTTTACCCACTGCTTATATCAAAACTCTGTTCTTAGAGTTTTAAGACTTCCGAAGACAAGGATAAATAAAGATGAAATGTTTCAAAATTAGAAAGATAATTCTTAAATTTTCTATTAATGCAAAAAACATGCTAAATAATGGATTCTGTTTTAACAAAAAGTAGTTGAGAATTATATTTATTATTAATAAAATGTAATAAATTGATTATTGAAGAATAAAAGTGTATTCGAACATCTGGGGAGTTCTTGATTTATGTATTATAATAAAAGGATTGTTGGATTTGGTAAATCAAAGCAGTACAGAAATTGTTAGAATCTTCATTAAAATGAAGTAAAACGTTATTATTGAATGTGTAATTAGTCAAATTAATTATACATGGTGAGATAACTGTAGAATTATCTATCAATAAAGAGTAAAAAATATAATTATTTAGCTCCATACAACAGAATTGCTGTTGTTCATGTTTCATCAATCTATAATAATAGATAATTAATGGATTATTTGTAATAGAATTACTTTCGGATGCTACGTTAATGCACATTAACAGTGTAACTGTTGAACTTGTCATTAACAGAAAATAATATAAATTTTTAGATGTTTTCTTCGATGTGAAAAAGGCCCGGCATGGCCAGATGGTTAAAGCACTTGTCTCGTAATCCGAGGGTAGCGGGTTCCAATTCCCGTCACGCCAAACTTGCTTGCCTTTTCGGCCGTGGGGGCGTTGTAATGTTACGGGCAATCCAACTATTCGTTGGTAAAAGAGTAACCCAAAAGTTAGCGATGGGTAGTGATGACTATGTCTTCCTTCTAGTCTTACACTGGTACGTTAGGAACGATTAGTGTAAATAGCCCTTGTGTAACGTTGCACCAAATTCAAAATTAACAAATAATCAGCGTAAAGAAAACTAGTAACATTAAACAGCTAAATATGTTTAACCTGTTTAACATATTTTCTTTTGTTAAATGAGAAAACATTATTTGTTTCATAGCTTTTTAGTTTATTTTTTGCCTTATATGTAAGGAACAAGAGTTTATTTAGTGTGCTTGTTCACCCTAAATATGATCTCTTGACCTTAACGTTTGATCTAGTTTAACTTTCAAGGGAAATTACGTGTAACATAATCATAAAAAAAAAAAAAGTGAAGCAATAAGTATTCGAGCAAAATAAATTGATGTCAACATGACTCCTCGCTAGCATAGCGGTATGTCTACGGATTTACAACGCTAAAATCAGGGTTTCGATTCATCGCGGTGGGCTCAGCAGATAGCCCGATGAGGCTTTGCTGTTATTTCAAGTATATCTATGAATGTAATATGATGTAAGTGTAAGACCCCGACTGTGTGTATTAAGCTAAAAATAATCCATTTTCTTACGTCATTCTTTTCTATTCTATTTTAAACAAGTGCATAGTCACACTACTAAAGTGTAATCCGTTAGTGGTATTTTTTGTTCAGTCATTTTATTATACCAAATATTTGTAGCTATTTTAAGCAAAAATTACATAATATAAAAGTACAGTAATCTTACAATGTTTCTTTATGTATGAAAGATTGTTTTCTTTAATTTTATTAATTGTTATACAGTTCGTTGTAAGAATCGGTTAGAGTTGAGAGGTGAGAAAGAGATTACCCTTCAGTTACCCCCTGGGGATTAAGAGATTTCAGCACTAAGTGGTTAAATAATTATTTAAATAGCGACAAGCTTCCTGAGTTAAGCAGCTTTGGAAGTTTTGAAAGTCCTTATGATTATGAAAAGTTTTACTCTAATACAAGGAAAACAGACGTGTTTAGGTTGGTTTGAAGTAATACATTGAAGATAAAGAGATTAGTGAGAATGAACAGAGTGATTGGAAAATGTGAAAATGGAGAAATAAGCGGAGAGAAAGGCGAAAGAAAATATGTTATCAATAATAATAATAAAAATAATTGTACTCTTAATTTTCTTAATATGTAATAAACGGAAACTGTTATGTTTAAATGTTACGTTCGAAATATTTTTAGTTATTAACACAATAAGTTATATTTCTTCTAACTTTAAACGTATAGACCAATTTCAGTACAATAAAGTGCTTTGTTGCGTGTTTTTTTTTTTTGTTAAGCACACACCTTACAATGGGCAGTCTGCATCGTATGTCCAAACACGTATCGTACTTTGAATTTTAGCATCATAAGCCACCAAGTTTACTATTTTATTTTTAATTCTTTTAATTAATTTTCTATTCAACTGTTGTTATTTTGAACATTTTGTAATTACAGTAAACAGCTTCACGCTTTTGAAAATTCGTGCACGTGTCTTACAAATTCAAACCCCTTTTGATGAAAAAAATACGAGAATTTCAGTGATAATTAAGATAATCAACCTAATGTTAGCATTAATTAACTCTTGGATGGTTAAGCTGAAGCAAGAAGCAATATAAACATTCAAACATAAATTGCTATTGCTTAGATAAATATTAATTAATTAAATACTCTATAGAACTTATAATAATTTACTGATTTTTGTGTGCATAACTTGGAAAAAACTCCACGCATTGAACACTTTCCTTATAATGAGGGCAGAAAATTAGTTCTTGATTAACTCTGAGTTGCTGTGACAGAGGAAGAGACAGAACTTGCAAAGTGGAGAAACAAGTATAAATATTAATACGTTCAACTAAATTCGTTTATCAAACGATGTGTCTGCGTGTGTGATTTTTGTTTGTGTGTGAAAAAACTCTCCCCGTGTTGACAGTCGTTTCAAATCAATTATTAAACTGACTTTGTGTGACTGAATGTAATTAGACATTCTATTAATTACAGCTTCAATCTGGTTCATAATTCCCTCTAGTAAGAAAATAATCAGCATTATATAGAAATAACTAACCATGATAATTACTTAACTCGGAAAGCAGGAGATGATTTACGTAATGAGATATTTCAAAACTTTTTCTCTAAATATGATATTAATTTACATAAGGTATAAGTTAATTCATAAAGTAGAAGATAACGTATATTTATGTTTCGTGCTTGGTACACACGTGGCTTACAATAAACAAAGAAGAGAAATCAAACTAAGCTGACAGCACGTGATCCTTGTTAACGTCATTTCATTTATTTAACATCTACTGTAATTTCATTTGAAACTTTATAATTTAATTACAAAAAGTTAACAGAAAAAGATGTGAACAATGCGAATGTTTTGTCTAAATTAGTCATAAACTGAGCCCAAATCATGATTTATTCATTTGACATGAATAATTGTCGAATTTCCGATAATATATTATCATCTTCGATTGATTTGCTCAACATCATAAGATTTTTCTAGGAGATATTTTGGTAATAAATATTAAGAACCTTTGTTGTAATAATAAAAACATTAGATAAGTAAATCGCATGGAACAGATAGCATGCTGCTGTCTTCGTTTCTCTCAAGCCTGAAGCGCCAATGTTTCGATCGAACTAGAAAGATATCTAGAAAGTGGTGAGTTTTATGCTATTTCTGGTGAGCTTACCAGGTTTGATCGATATCGTCGAGAGTCCCTAAACTGCGAAATCGGGCAGAATAGATTTAACTCTGAATAACTGTATAGTACTGATCGACTCTAGAACATTTTTAAAGTGCACACTCGTAAGCACTCACACACTCGCAATATATACATATATATATATATCGAGTGTGAAGAAAATGACGTCACGAGAGATAAACTCGAGCCTTTATTATCTACTCGGCAGCAACTCACGACTGTTCTTATTTGAAACAATTACTTTTGACACGGTAAAGATTCAATTTCACTCAAAAACAGTAAAAAGGTTCGCTTATAAAATCGGCCTATTAGACGCAATGGTTTGACGTCGAAAGCGGTGATAGTACAATTTGTCTAAAGTGGTTATTCTGATAAGCTACTAAGAAATATAGTAAAAAGTGATAATTTACTAGGAACTCAAACAAATATCGAAACCAAAGCGAAGCATTTGAGAGATTCGGAGCTCTTAAGTAATTATACTGGCGCCAAAAGCAGACATCTTTAGGCATTAAAAATAATATTCATTTAACGAAATAATTGTAGCACATAATGACATAAATAATTTTAACACATAATGACATAAGTAATTGTAACGCATAATGACTACTATTGTGAACAGACTTTGTACGGAAAAAATGACGATTTAATCAATGAAATGAAAAATGTTTTACATACGGATTATTTTAGAAATGTCTGTTTGTTTGTTTTGGAATTTCGCACAAAGCTACTCAAGGGCTATCTGTGCTAGCCATCCCTAATTTTGCAGTGTAAGACTAGAGGGAAGGCAGCTAATCATCACCACCCACCGCCAACTCTTGGGCTACTCTTTTACCGACGAATAGTGGGATTGACCGTCACATTATACGCCCTTTAGAAATGTCAGAAACAATGACAATATATTGAAATTACTTAAGATAAATTTGCGATAAACGTTTGTTCAGTTCATCAGTCATTCTCTAGCACTATGTCCTTATTCTGCGTTCAACGTTCTGACTCGTTTAAGGCTGTTAAAGTCAATTCCAATATAAAATAAGAGAATATCAACACTAATTTAACAGATTCCTTGTAGAAAATTGTATGGTATTTACCGTGTACCCGTCCATTTGTTAGAATGCTTAGTAACTGCTAGGCCAATTCTAAAGCAAGTTATTAGCCAATTAGTCATCATTCTACGTATGCGCGTGCGTTTATCTGTTATCTGTTGTTTGAATCACTTCCATAACTGTTCCACTTTTTAAACAAACCGAAGTCGGAGTTATTTTCCTAACACTTAAATGAATTTTCAAGTTTGTGATGTCACGGACACCAGCAGTACTTTATTGATATTGAGAAATCGAATGATGACATCTCGTAAATTCTGTGACACACTAAAACTTTGGTTCTTCAGTAGATCCCAGAAGCGTTCTCAAAATGAATACTTTATGTGTAATTTCTATACTTCTAATGCATACTTAAATTTCAAATGATTGCTTTATCGATAGTTCCTGATAGAAAGTAAACATAAATGTCGCATTCTCCAACTTTATAAATGTTGCGAAAAGGTGTTAAAACCTGAGACTGTCATCTCTTCGCTAATAAGTACGTCATCAGTCTGAGTTTACAGCAAGTATCAACCTCGTGGATAGATGGGTTCTGTGTATTTTTCATTTAGAAAAAAATAACACTTTGGCTGTATTAGACAGCACTGGAAAAACAAAGACGATATGAGGAAAATGGATCCTAGTGCGATTTGTCATCGTTAAGAAATCACAAGTCGTGATTCTATCTCAGCATTGATGAGGCTATCAGATTTCCCAGCAGCACACTCTGGAAGACCAAACCACGTTTTATTATCATGGTGACCTGTGGAACTTCAAATGACAGCTGATGTAGATCATATGCAATAGAGCTTCAGTGTAAGGTGGCGAGAAATATAATGCATGATACCATCTCGGGTAACAGACAATTTTTATTTATTACAGATTTGGAACATATTCATTCGGTTCTGACACCTGACATTTATGCAAATTTATAAACCCAATGAAGTAAAAAAAGGAAATGCAGCAGAAGTTTGTGATTGCTCTGAACAGACCTAAAGAAACAAATATAAACAAAACTAAACTAAATTTTTGAGATAAACTAATTACCAATATAGATTCTTGAAAATGTCGAAATACTTAGTTCCAATATAAATATTTGTTCTGGTTTAAATAAAACGTATTTATTGTATGACTGTTTAACATAACATGTTTTTAATATTCTTTTCTTTTAGTTAATAAGATTTTATGTCAGAAATGTTTTGTCGCGAATTGCGTAAACTTAAAACAAAGAATCCCATGATTTGTAATGATACTTAAACCTGATCCGAAGGTAAACCCAGGAAACATATATAACATTTAAGATAATTTTATATTTCACAGTTTGGCCCAGTATGTCTAGTTGGTTAAGGCACTCTATTTGTAAGCTGCAGGTTCGAATTCCTGTCGCACCAAATATGCATGCCCTTTCAGCTGTTGTGGTGTTATAATGTTTCGGTCAATCCCACTATTTGTTGGTAGAAAAGTAGCCCAAGAGTTGGCAGTGGGTGATGATGACGATTTGTTTCCTCTCTAGTCTTACACTGCTAAATTAGGAACGGATATCCCTCGTGTGTCTTTGCGCGAAATTCAAAACAAACTCAATCTCACGATTTATTCTGTGTAACTGAAGCACGTGAGGACATTTCATTATTTTTGTTGACATATAAACTGAACTTTTTGCTTTAAAAATTGTTCCTATGTGCATGACTTATGATACATAAACATTTTTGTTGAGAAAATTAGAAACTAAAAATCTCTATGAAGTTAAATTAGAATTGATGCTAGACTTCGTTGTGCCAAATAAAAAAAATCCTTCATACATGCTTTTACATCAATACTTCTTATGAATAACTATTGTGTGAATATTGTACTGTTTCCGTTTCCTATAAAGTGTAATTTAAATAATTCACAGTAGTTCCATTTACTAACAGATATAACTTAAGCTTCATTAATGTAATTACATATTTTGGTGTAATACTTTAGAAAATTTAGAAATGGTAATTTTAAGTTAACATAAAAACATAACTTCCACCTTCCACAACGAAAACAATAATCATAAGGAAAATATATTTTAAAGAAGTTTTGTTACAAGAAAATGACTTTGAAAAGACTTAACTGTTTAAGCATGTACTTTTGAATATATTTTTTATATAAAACATAAATAGATTATTATCACCCACGTTGGTTTCCTGTTTAATCTCACCTGCTTTAAATTTCGAACATATCTGTAAAATAATTTAAAATATAAGATATTTTGCAGATACCTTTTACATTTCAATTTAATTATTTTTCACATGCTTTCGAAACGTATTGAGTGAATACTCCTATCGATAAAAAATCTAACTACAATTAATAAAAGTTTGTTTGAATTTCGCCCAAAGGTACACGAGGGCTATTTGCGCTAGCCGTCCCTAATTTAGCTGTGTAAGTCTACGGGGAAGGTAGCTTGGCCATCACCATCATCTGCCAACTATTGGGCTGCATTTTTACCAACGAATAAGGGGATTGAACGCAACATTATAACCTTACCACCGTTGAAAGAACGAATATATTTGGTATAACTGAGATTCGAACCAACGATTTTCAGATTGTGAGTGATATGCCCTAATCACCTGGCCGTAATTATTTAATGATAAAGCTATTAGTGTTGAGTATTCTTTAGCAATTTATGTCCAAATAATATAGTTGTGTATTATACAAAATTTGATTAATAGTTTCTTTCTGCAGACGTGTAAGATTATTCAGCACACTTTAGACCAATTATTTAATTTCAAGCAATACAAAGTGTGGAATTGCTTAGTTGTTCAGTTTCTAGTTACTAATTTAAATCTTGAACATTCTGCTCACTATTTTCTTACTAATGATCTCCAAGAGGCACAGTGGTATGTCAGTAGACTAATACTGCTACAAATCTGGTTCCGATGTCTGTGATGGACAGAGCTGGATGCCCTTGTATAGTTTTGAGCTTAATAAGAAACAACAGCACCCTCCCGTGTCACAGCGATATGTATGCGGATTTATAATGCTGGAAATCTTGTTTCATTACCTGTGAGAGGCAGAGCACAGATAGTGCTTTGGGTAGATTTGAGTTTAATAACAAACAACTCTCACTGATGTGCTGCCATCTAGTAGCAACCTGTGCTAGTAACTGTTAATATAATACTGAAAAACATCTTATTTAAGATTACTTAGAAAAATGTTGATAAACTGAAATATTAAATAAATAAACAAAAAGTTTATATTAAGCAAAATTCAAAAGAGAAGATAGACGATGTTTTTAGAAATATAATATTATAAAAATTATTTTTTTCAGTATCAAGCTATTAATTAAAGAACTCCATTCTCTTCCAAAAATATTTACTTTAACTGAATTTCAATTTGTTAAAATAAGTATTATGAAATTATTGTATTTATATGTTAATTAGAACACATAAACTGTTGAAAGATCTGAAAAGTAAAGTCCATTTTGGTTGATTCTTATTCAACTCATAAACATTTCATGCTGTGAAGAGCAAATTTGAAATGGTAAAATTATGTGATTTAAATTCCTTATCACGTTGGGTATTAAGATCAGGTTATGCGAACGTCTTGTACGAATAGGTACGTTTTTAAAAGTTCTATTAGCTGTGATTTACCTTATTTTGCCAAATCAATAATATTGTATGTTTCTAATACAAACAACACGCTATATCAACTACACTCACTATAGTCGTGAGCATTTAAAAACCTCACAACTTTCTTGATGACAAGAAACCTACTTGAAATAAAAATGTAGTTCAGAACGACTGGTGTGGATATTACCACTTCTACTAATAAGGCAGGGAACAACGTTTCCACTTTTCTGGGCCATCTTCAGATTAACAAAGAGAGAGTTTGGCATCTTAAGGATGAAAGTATAAACGGGTACGGGATTTTAGGGGCGTTGCAGTTGGATGTTAAATTATTCATTATTATAGGAAATTTCCTCTGAAAACCGTGGAAAAAATTATACGCACACACCTAGACCAACAACCTACAAACAATAATAAACAACAAACTACAAAATTTTACACTAATGCATTCTATATGTTCCTGATATTAGCGAAAAAATAATCAACATTTGGATAAAACTTATAATAAAACAGAATATTCCAGTAAACACCAAATTTATGCAAAAATCAGGTACAAAACTAAAGTCCATATTTTATATTAAAGTAATATGTAATGTACTAAATTACATATTTAGTATGTAAAAACTAAACTGACAAACACAACACTAACATAAGTTATAAAATACAATGCGACAACTGTCACGACTTCTATATTGAAGAAACGAGTAGAAAAATGGAAACTAGATTCAAAGAACAACAAAAAACAAACATTCACACGTTTTTGGACACTGCAAGTCAGAAAAACCACAATATGACAGTAGAAAGTGCCCATATACTCAGTATGGAAGGGAAAAAAATATGAACAATCGTAAAATCAAAGAAGCGTAATTATACAACAAAACTAAAACCCAAATTAAGTCAATATAAAGGAACACCTTCATAGCTATACTGATTAATAGCCTAATATCCAACTGCAACGCACCCGACAATTATGTATCAGTTTATACTCTCGTTCCTAAGGCTTGTGCTCGAAAATGGTCAGTTGCAAACTCTCTTTTTGTTAACGTGAAGATGACCTAGGAAGGTCGAAACGTTGTTCTCTGCTTTTTCAGTAAAAGCGTTAAAACTCATATCAGCTGTTCTGAGATCACCTCACAACTTTGTGGTGCACCTTTAAAGCCTTTGATCTTTGGAACTCTTACATTTCATTTAATTCTCAGAAATGACCATATATTTCTGATCCAAAGTGTATTCTTCAAGTATCACTCACAAACAGGATTTCTACTCAAACGAATCTTGATTGTTTAATTTTTTCCAAAATTTTTAGTAGCGAAACCATGTTAAAGTCTTTGTGCCACTATTCAACTGAACAAATACACGGAATTACAGTACGCAAGATTGCTCTGATCGAATCTCGTCAGATATTATTGGGTTTACGACCGAAAATATCATCAATAGTGAAAGTTCCCAGCTCATAAAACAGGACGGTCTAGTCTTTATAAGTAAGAACATAAAAAAACATATTTAATTAGTTATGCTCGTTACCGGGTGATATTTAGTTTCACTCGAAACACGAAGAGGTTAATCTTTATATTTTTACGTGCCACGTACATTGCACGCTGTTGGCATTTCTAAAGAAAAATCGTGAAAGTTATACTTTGTTCACATTTATGAATTTGACAGTCCTGAAAACCTCGTTAACATTTTTAAATGAACTAATTACAAAAAATGCTAAATTTATAAATAGCTTTGTTATTTCACACAGGTATCTTAAAATCCAGTAACTATATGTACAACCTAGTTAGATTCCCCGTCCCCTGGACAGAGGTTATTTAAATTCATAATTAATGAAAAGTTATATTGGGCGTGAATGTTGCTTCCCTAATTTTTAACTGTGTAAAATGCAAAAACGTTCACAAAACTTGCAGAACACAGAATGTGAGATCGCAAGTTTGCATGGATCTCAACATGAACCCAAGGAACCTTCATACCACATTTGGTGAAGTTCCTTGAGCAGAGGGTAAAGTAGTAGTAAAAACGCTAATAAAAACCGCAAAACGTAAAATGCAAAACTGTATGTTTGTATGTATCTTGCCAGAGACAACAAATTTGGTGAAGATCCATTTATACTCTGCGAACATACGGTTCATTATATTTATAACTGAGACGTGAAATGAACTGAAACATACAAGCTTTACCAGTAATTTAAATATACATGGCTGTAAGTTTGTAATCTGGCACGTACACAGTTCATCAGTAATTGCTTTAAAATCCATAGATATTATTTATGCCACTTACTCTTCCAGTACTTCACGGGATTTCAAAAGTTTTTCATGTGATAAAAACTTTTGTAAAACTGTGATTTTTCCTCATATTTAGGAATTAATTCCAGTAACTTGTACGAAAGAAGACATTCCAAGTTAAGACCTAGTTTCGAATAATTATACTGCTAAAGTACCTTGACCTTTGACCCAGCTTTAACCTTTCGCCTCTTTGAAGAATAAGTTCCATGACATCACATGTAGTTAACTTTGACATCGACACGTCATATTTTGATGACCTTGGCCTTGTAACATCAATTCTGCATGGTCGTGGTTCTCTAAGAACCAAGGATGATCCAAAAGAGTGGATTGAGCAACTAACCACCTCCCCGGTAAGTCTATGGATTTACAGCACTAAAAAGAGAGGTTCGATTCCTCTCGGTGTATTCAGCATATATCCACACGCACTCTTTTTTAAAACAGTTATGAATAGACGAAAGGTTTATAAATCTGTAAAATAAGCAGCAATTTATAAAGTGTTTAATTTCTGGTCTTACCATGTGAATGAGTAAGCTGTATTTTACACAGAGCTTTTTCTATTGTTGGCCCTTGTAAAGAACTTAAAAAAAGTTCAGTTGATAACTACATTACTTCGTACATGATCCAATAAACTTCATTTATTTGGCGTTCTTAATTTTGTATGGCCTTTAGCTCGTATTAGCAGCCCATATTGGGGAAGCAATGTAACCTGCTTGCAGCAAAAATACAAAAATTGATAAACTATATTTGTCGTTTTCAGGGGTTCTTATACATGAGGAAAACCACAGACAACATTCTTGTTTAAAAATGCATCTCAGTTTTGTACACTAATGTTCTCTGTGACGTAGGATGCATAACTGTTTTTTGTTGTTGTTGTTTTTTAATATACGAAGATGACTTATCAATACATGGCAGGGTTATACAGACTAAACTTTAAAGAATTTCGTACGCTGATAGTTTATCGAAATGTCAAATAAATAGGAAACATTATTTTGTAGAAACTGTTTCATGTTATCAAACTCTGTGTATAAAGATTTATAGATGCTTGAGACTTTATTTGCAACTAGTGGAAGTACCTGGTTTCGTTCGGGTTATTAGGTATATATATTCTAAACTATTATATCACTGTATGTGTTTACTGAATCTATTTTAGCAAAGAAGATTATTTTGTTTGAATTTCACGCTAAACTACACGACGGCTGTCTACGCTAGCCGTCCCTTATTTTGCAGTGTAAGACTAGATGGAAGGCAGCTAGTCATCACCACCCACCACCAACTCTTGGGCTACTCTTTTACCACTGAAAGTGAGATTGAATGTAACATTATAACACCACCACCCCCATCACGGCTGGGAAAGCAACATGTTTGGAGTGAAGGGGATTCGAACTCGTGACCCTCAGATTACAAGTCGAGTGCCTTATCCACCTGGCCGTGCCAAGTCCTAGCAAAGAAGAACATTCAAAAATATTTTAAACATTGTTACTTCCCAGAAATTTAAAAATATTGAAGAGTTGTTGTTGTTTGGAATTAAGCACAAAGCTACACAATGGGCTATCTGTGCTCTGCCCACCACGGGTATCGAAACCCGGATTTTAGCGTGTAAGTCCGTAGACATACCGCTGAGCCACTGGGGGGGCATATTGAAGAGAAAAGTACAGTAAATTAAGAATCATTTACTATCAATGAACTTTATCATTGCGTTAAATATTTGTATTTTCATTTGATATTACAAATTACTGTCACATTTTATCAGAATCTGTTTCGACTTGTAATCCGAGGGTCACGGGTTCGAATCCCTGTCGCAACAAACATTCTCGCCCTCCCAGCCGTGGGAACGTTATAATGTGACGGTCAATCCCACTATTCGTTGGTAAAAGAGTAGCCCAAGAGTTAGCGGTGGTGGTGATGACTAGCTGCCTTCCCTTTAGTCTTACACTGCTAAATTAGGGACGTCTAGCGCAGATAGCCCTCCAGTATCTTTGCGCGAAATTTAAAAACAAACAAACAAACAAAACAGAATCTTTTACGATGCTTCACCGTTTGGTTAACATATGCCCGTTACGACATCTAGTAACGGGGTAAAATAGGCCGTGAAGAGGGTTGCTATGCTTCCTTGTGAGCGCTGTGAATGTTTGTATAAACTAGTAAAGACGTAGTATGAAATAACCTAGCCTAAAGCCAAGTGCATAACATTTAGCATGAAAGTAAAAATATCGATTCAATTTTAAAATCAAATTATAAGTCCATATGTAAAAAACGAACAATTTTATTTAACGGAAACCTTAAATTAAGAAATCAATTTTTTTTTGTAGTTTATGCATTTAATTTTATATTTTCATTACTTATATTAACAACAATATTAGGTTGTACTATTGCTGCTACACAGCGTGACATGTATGATATTGTTGGAACGCGTTCTTACCATTTTACTCGCTTTTGTATATATTAGAAGTTTTATGTAAGGAACCATTTTGTTTTTTTCCTATGTGGTTTTTCGCTAGCTTGCCACATTAAAAAGGTGCGCATACGGGCTTGCACATGGATAAGATAAAAGTCCCTAAGTGTACAACCTATGATTTTCTTAGTATTTGTGCAGAACTTCAAGTTTCTAAGTTATTTTCACGGATATCCATATCCGTTGGCAGCGTTGAAAATCCGCAGACATTCCCCTGTGCCACAAGGGAGCACGTTAATAATAATATAAATACAACAAAAATTGTGCACACCACAACTGTTTTACTAATCTATTTGTTTTTGTTACTGTGTAAAGCAGTAATAAAATTAACTTTTTACTCTTTATTTGTAATGTTTGAAGACAGTATATTTTGTACATTAATAGTGTGATACTTCCCGGATCACTGAATTACCTTAGTTGTGTGTTAGGGCCAGTTAAGAAAGTGTTCAAAGAAATCGGGTCACATAGATACACAACTCAGGGAATTTTATTCAACATAAAAAGAAAATATATTATAACACAGTGAAAAACTCACGGACGAGTATGTTTCCAAGTTAAAATAAAGCCACTAAAATCAGAAGTTCTTACCAAATCTTAAAAGTTAAAACGATCTACATACTCTGGAGAAAACCTGGCCTATATACAAAAGTACAATAATCGTATAGAAAAACAACCTGCTAAATTTTGTATGCGTCACGGCCGACAATATCACGAAGCCTTTTTGTTTTTTAAAGGGCCAGAAGGGGCGGACAGCCACTATCTGTTGTTCGCTCCGCCAGAGAAAAGCAACCAAAAATGATCTATCTCACAACATTATGAGTTGTTTTTTCTATAATACGCCGCAAATTAGTGAATTTACGTGTTTTGTGTGTTTGTTGAAGAAAGAGAAAGTTAACTTTTTGTGTCGAAATAGAGAACTCTGAAAAACACCATAATTTGAAAACATTAACTAATTAAATAAAGAGAGAGCAAACGCATTAAAGTTAGGCTTATTGTGGAAGCAGACCAGGCCTTGGCTTACAACGGCACATTTTAATGGATGGCATGTTTTAAGCAAAAAACCTCTTTTTTAAATGTTGGTAAGAACTGAAGTAATGTTCGTCTACTTTGTTTACACTTTAACATGGTCAGGCCTGGCATGGCCAAGCGCTTAAGGCGTGCTACTCGTAATCCGAGGGTCGCGTCGCACCAAACATGCTCGCCCTCCCAGCCGTGAGGGTGTATAATGTTACGGTCAATCCCACAATTCGATGGGAAAAGAGTAGTCCAAGAGTTGGCGGTGGGTGGTGATGACTAGCTGCCTTCCCTCTAGTCTTACACTGCTAAATTAGGGACGGCCAGCGCAGATAGCTCTCGAGTAGCTTTGAGCGAAATTCCAAAACAAACAATTAACATGAACAAAAATGTATTTTCAACTTTGTTAGAAAATTATTTTATAAGTTTTATATCCAATTCGGTTAAAATAAACACACATTTTTCGCAATGTTTTTATTAGTTTATTTACTTAAAATTGTAATTTCATAGCATTAGTTTTAGTTGTTAGCGCTACACAATGTCCCCATGGAAAGGTAGTAAGTCTTCAGACTTACGATGTTAAAAATCAGTTGGTTCAAATCCACTCCCTCGACACCGCAGATAGGGAAATCTGGCTTTACTATAAGAAAACATTCGGACATCAAATCTTTAAAACACAGTAACAATTAAAAAGATATAATACATACATATTAATATTGTAAGTGTAGCATTGTAGCATCCCTGGCGTAGCCTCGTGGTTAAAGCACTGGACTCGAAATCTTTGTCATCGCAAACATGTGAGGAGTGTTATAATGTGGTAGTGGGTGGTGCTGACCATCACTGTTAAATTAGGGATGGTTATTGCAGATATAGCTTGTGTATTAAGTGAAAATATTGTAGTAATAAGTTTAGGTTACACATTTTATTTTTTAAAATACGTATGTCATTTAGTTTTAAATGACCGTATTATAAGTTCAGATATGTTGCATATGCCGAGTATTTGGATAGACATATGTAAATTGAGAGCTAATTGTACATTATTTACAGAAAACAGAAGTCCTTCATCACATCAGAACTTCTTAAACCATTGTTTTCTTTTGTTAGTGTCTATAAGAAAGATATGGAGAGAAACTAGTTATACAGTGCATCATTAGTACACATTGAAACACAGTAATCACATTAATGACACAATGTCGTTGTTTCTCATTTGCATTAAGAACCACGTTCTCCATTGAAGAAGACGGGTGCAAAACATTGAACTATTATAGGTCAGACAAAACCAGCAGTATAATTAGAAATGCTCCTCAACGTACTTTTTAGGTGTCGTTGTACCATTATTGTGTTTCAATGTGGATTAATGATGCACTGTATAACTAGTTTCTCTCCATATCTTTCTTATAGACACTAACAGAAGAAAACAATGGTTTAAGAAGTTCTGATGTGATGAAGGACTTCTGTTTTCTGTAAATAATGTACAATTAGCTCTCAATTTACATACGTCTATCCAAATACTCGGCATATGCAACATATCTGAACATATAATATGGTCATTTACAATTTTAAATATACAGTGGTACCTCGGTTCTCGAACGACTCCCTTCTCGAACAATTCGGTTTTCAAACATTTTGTTTGAGAAAAAAAGTATCTCGGTTAACGAGCATAAACTTGGTTCCAGGACTAAGCCGTTATGGCCCGAAACCCCGAAATAACCGACTGATGACCCGAACGCCCCTCGACCATTTGGGGCCCACGCCAAGCTTGCCCAAAACATTTTACCCGCATCTGTCGCCCAATCCACACCCATGCTAAAATCTGCTGTGAACGTTCTCGTTTTTCTTTTCTTTTTCTAAATATTCTGATTAAACAAGCCACCATGGGGTCAAAGCAGCAAAGTTATTAGAGCCGCAATGGAGGTAAAAAAAGATCTCATATCGAAGTCTGAGAGTCGTGTTCGCATGTCTGACCTTGCTGCACAGTTTGGTATGGCGAATTCTACAGTCTGCACCATAGTGAAAAATAAAGAGTTCATCAAAGGAGCTGATATTGCAAAAGTAGTGACAGTGCTTACGAAGCAAAAATCACAAACGGTTGAAAAGGTGGAAAAAACTGTTATTGATTTGGGCAAACGAAAAACAGTTAACTGGTGATAGCATTTTTGAGACCATCATTTGTGAGAAAGCAAAGCAGTTACATGCTGATCTCCTGAAAAACACCGCTGGAACGAGTGCTGATACAAGCGATGCCTTTAAGGCCAGCAGGGGATGGTTTGAAAACGTTAGGAAGAGAAGTGGCATACACAGTGTGATGAGACATGAGGAGGGTGCCAGGCAGAAACAAACCTTATTAGACAAGTTTTTAGTGAGAAATAGGTCCAGTGAGTCTCAAGCAGGTTGTAGCGGTGCAAAGCGACAGAAAAGAGAAAAAAACTCCAGAAGTAGAGTTACCTGACGTTTTTATGGAAGGTGACTCCGCTTCCAAACAATAATAACCCTCTTACTTTCCACTTTCCTCAACACCTTTCACTTACACTATCAGCTCTTCTCAGCACAGGTAAAGTGCGGTTAAATTTTCATTTACTGTTTTTTATTGTGTTTATAGTTTTTGTGGTTGACTTTATGCATGTAAGTATTATTGTACAGGTATAAATAAGCAATATTTTTACTTAAAATGCTTCATAGTGCGTAAGTTTTGGAGGTCTGTAACGGATTAATTCAATTTACAGTATTTCGTATAGGAAAAATCGATTCGGTTTTCGAGCAATCTTCTGTAACGAATTTGAGATCGAGAACCAAGGTACCATTGTATATTGGAAACTACTGTGCTGAACAGTCCTTTGTAATCAATAGTTTTAGGTAATCTAGAAATTGTATTAAATATATAATATAACAGTGAATAAAACTCAATATGGCCCGTTAACACAGTAACTTAGGCCTATTAAGCTTGTATAAGTTGCAAAAAATATTGCAGTTATGTTAGTATACTCGCTCTCTGTATAGACGACGTTCGCAAAACTATCAAAATAACAATGTCTTCATGATGGGTAAATCCTTTTGTGAATCACTTTAAATCTAAATGTGATAATAAAAGAAAGGTTTTATGTTTTTTCTCGAGGAATTACAAAATATTGCATCCCCTTCATGTCCCTATCAATGCATAGGCCTAAAGTTAGGATACGTACCCTCTGGGTACCTGATACTGTTAATTTAAATTTTACTTGTCAAATTATCTACACCCAGTAAAAATAATTAAAAATCAACATCAAATTAAAAAATAGGAATACGATAACGAATATAAGACTTTCCACATATACTGTTTTAGGCCTTTCTCTGTGACATCAAATGTGACAGATGACTTTCCTTTAATAATATGTTTTGTAGACTGTTCTGAATATCTCTTAACGATTGTATCAACGTCAACCATTGAAATATTGGATACAAAAGCTTAATTATTTATCAATCCAGCAGCCTCCAGTCTTTGAATACCTTCGCCATTGTTTGTTTACAATAGGCTTATACGTAATGTGTTACGACTCTCGTTTCGTTTTTTGAATAAGGCATGAATAGAGTGAAGTCTGTACTCTACATTTACTAAAAGTTTCACCGCATCCCTAATTTAGCAGTGTAAGACTATAGGGAAGACAGCTGGTCATCACCACTCACCGCCAATTCTTGGGCTACTCTTTTACCAACGAATATTGGGATTGACCATCACATAATAACGCCCAAAAGGCTGAAAGGTCGAGCATATTTGATGTGACGGGGATTCGAAGGCTCAGATTACAAGTAGAGTGCTTTAACCACCTTGAAATGCCGGGCCACCCCCCATCATAGGGATCTATGGTAAGTAGGGTTAATGAGCACTGAATTTTATCCATTTTTTATGGATCCTCCACTAAGTGACCCTCACAAAAATATAAAAAAAGCATTGATTGGAAAATGGTCATGTTTGAAACTCTAATAAGCAGTCTTCACCTACGTATGTTCCCGTGTCTTGATTTCTAATATCACATTTTACATCTGACAAACCTTTAGTAAAAATGTCTTCTTATTCCATTCAAACGAGATAAAAGGAACTTGCTGATTTTCCAAACCCGGTTAAGAAGCTATGTTCTGGGAACATCTTGTTGGAAACTTCTGCACTAAAACACAGCGAATTCCTATTGAATTCGAAAGTTATTGGCGATATACCTATTAAAGTTATCCCCCATCTTGCTTTGAATTCCTACCGAGGAGTATTTGTTGAGAGGGTTTTAGAAACAACCCCGAGACGGAGATACTTGCTGGTTTCTCCAGCCAAGGAGTTCTGCTGGGTAAGGTATCTCCTCTCATAAAAAAGGAATTGTGCTTCCTGCCAATGTCCTTATCCTGTTATTTATATTAACACGTTCACCTTCCATTGTTATGTCAGGTTATCCTATCCCCAAATGTCAGAATTTTAGACATACGCTCCATCTAAATAAAAATTGTCGCTTTTATACAGTAGAACTATTGAGGTTTTCATTTCAATATTAATAACATTGAGGCGTTTTGTCTTGATTTTTGATATGGCCTCATTCTGATGGAAAAGACCATGATGCCTACAAGTGTCAACTGGACCTTTTCTGTTTGATATTGCCTTAAGAAAGATGAGGAGACGGAGGTACAACATTTACATACTGTAAACAACATTTTTCATCATAAAGCTTGTAAGTTGTTGTATCTCATTTCATCTCAGATATGTTCTGCTGCTCTCCATTCCACAACTACAGTGAGAATGCAAAATATCTTTCTGTGGCACCATGAGAGTCTTCTTTTTTTTTTGCAACATGTAAAACATCCTTTGCCCTCTATGGACGCTAGAATCAACAACTCTACGTTGTTCCAGTTGTTGTCTTCACCACAACTTCCAGTAGCTATTCGAGTCCATTTCCTTCGGTCTCAAGGTGAAGAACCGTCATTCAGTCTCTGAATTCTGCATCCTTCGTCAGAGATTTGCGAACTAATCCCAGGGCAGGTTCCATTAAGATTGACAGACTTCTTTCTTCAAAAGAAAAAACTTCTTGGTCGCAAACAGAAGGGTTCTCTCCTCAGTTCTTCTCCGCCTAAATAAAAATTGACGCTTTGATACAGTGGAACTATTAATGTTTTCATTCTAATTTTGATAACGCCTAGTCACTGATCGATTCATATCACTTCGTGTATTTTCCCTCATAAAAAATATTTCTGAAATCTGTTGATAGTGTCATCTTTCGTCAGTTTTTGTCATCCCGGAATGACAGGTTGTGTGAAGGTATGGCACTGATGGTTAACCAACATATATTCACCTTGTCTGTGCCACTCGATACACCATTGGAAGCTGTAGCCGTCCTTACTTCCTGGGACAGCGCATTACTGTTTGTTCTATTTACCTATCTCCAGGATAGACCTATGATCAATCGAATCTTGATGTTATCATAGAACAGTTGTCGTCACCTCTTGGGAGATTTTAATGAACACAATCCTCTTTGAGGTGATGCTGAAATTGAAAACAGTGATCGTTCTATCAGGTTTTAAAATCATACATATTTTATAAATCCTAAAAACTACTAAAGTGGTATATTTTTAAAGAAATTTTAAGGATGTCCATAAAAATAACTTTTGGAGTTGAAACCAAAATATAAGATGAATGTTAACGAGATAAAAACATTAAAAATGATGTCACTTAGTAAACAAAAAACTATAAGAAATTACTTATTGCCAGGAAACAAGTTGTACTCTATTCACAGCCATAAGAGCCTGTACTCTATGTATTTCTTGATATCTTATTTTCTTGTAATCGGTTCGTCAAATAGTTCAGGCATGTCAGAAGAGAACTAAAATGGCGTATGGATATAACATTTACCTCATCCCACAGTCCTTCAGTTAGATTTTGTTTCAATCATTGTGTTGAAGTTAATGCCGAGATTTATGGACAAACTTGAGTGAGTCGAATTGTTTTATTGTGTTTGAAGAACCATTTTTCATTGTTTAAGTTTAAAACGATATAAATAATTTGCATGACATGTCCAGAGGGTTAAGACATTTGACTCATAATCTGAGGGTCGCGGATTCGAATCCCCGTCACACCAAACATGCTCGTCCTTTTAGCCTTGGGGACGCTATGATGTTACGGTCAATTCACTATTCGTTGGTAAAATAGTAGTCCAAGAGTTGGTGGTGGAGGTGATGACTAGCTGCCTTTCCTCTAGTCTTACACTGTTAAATTAGGAACGACTAGCGCAAATAGCCCGCGTGTAGCTTTGCGTGAAATTCAACCCAAATTTAAATCATGGTAAATTATTTTGATGTAGTCAGTTAAATTATAAGCGAGTGCTTAGTGCTGACAAGTTTTTAATGTAAAATAGAAATATTTAAGAGGTGAATACCTGTTATATGACACTAATTACTTGTTCATTATTCTTCTGAAAATTAAATATAAATAAACGCTTTATGAATAAGTTTTCTAACAATTACTTATTTTGAACTAGTAATATATGTATGAAAAATATATATTTCTTTTCTAGTATTTTCCTAAAACAAGATTGTTTGTGTATATTTTGTCATATCCTGTAAGCTGTCCTTGATTATAATTTTTACTTATGTTTATTGTCTTGTTGATGAACCCTTATGGATTGTACCACGTGAAAAAATGGTGCTCGAAGAAACATTTCTTCATCGTCAAACGCTTGAGTCAATAATTTGTTAACTGTAATGGCGAAGTCAACGAATTTTGAAGTAAACGGCAACTTCCGAGATACATAACTTATTAATAAAATATTTCTAATTTTTTAGCAAACTTTTAAAAATCTCTTACCAGAGAAGGTTAAAAACATCAGGCCCGGCATGACCAGTTGGGTTAAGGCGTTCGACTCGTAATCTAAGGGCCACAGGTTCGAATCATGGTCGCATTAAAAAAGGCTCCCCCTTTTAGCCGTGAGGGCATTATAATGTTACAGTCAATCCCACTATTCGTTGGTAAAAGAGTAGCCCAAGAGTTGGTGGTGGAGGTGATGACTAGCTGCCTTTCCTCTAGTCTTACACTGCTAAATTAGGGACGGCTAGCACAGATAGCCCTCGAGTAGCTTTGTGCGAAATTAAAAACAAAACATAAAAACATTAAATTAGTGTATTGTGGCGCTATCTGTTAGGTTAAAAAGATATTGAAACTGTTTTTGGCACACTCAGCCACTCTTCTTATTAGGTAATATAATATTATCCTTTCTAAATTTATAATTGTATTAGTATTTTCCTGGATGTTCAAAATGTTCGTTATAAATATTATAATAAATACATAAAAGACTAAATATAATAATAGAAAAATTAGCATAATATCTCACCTCGGAAGGGTTTCGAACTCAACATTTCCACGTATTTGTCAATATTTGCAATAAAATGTTAACAAACAATTCATATATTAGGTGTCAGCTTTCAGGTTGCTGTGATTTTTTTTGCTAACATTGTAACGTATTTTTTTCTAAGTATAACGATATAATAATTTAAAAAGTTATAAAAAATCTCGATGCTCTAGGATTTGAAGTAGACACTTCTACACAAGACACACCACGAAGTCTATTTGAATATTATCACCAGATAGCCAAAAAAAAGGTTATTTTTATATATATAGAAGTTATTTCCACACAAACAGAATCAACTCTTTTCATTAAAATACTTCACAAATGACTGTATATTTTTAAAATGATTTTAAACCTTAATCTTACACTCACATTATAAGGCTCCCATGAGATCGTGAGAAGGTTGCATTTCGTAAGTGCAGCGACTAATGATACTTCGATAATCATATCCAACGAGGCCAGTCGTTTTATCTTGGAGAAATAACTTCCATTATTGTCCCAAACGACGTTTGATGATTTATCCATGATATCCGGAACTATAAGAGGCTTTTTGTCTTTGATGTTTACTGAAAGTGTCGTTTAAATAGATGTTATACCATTCAAGATAACTGCGCCCATTAGAAATCGCGTATTTTGGTTTAACCAGAAATGACGTCACGAATAATGTCACTTGGAATGATGTTAGGGGGTTTACTTTTTGTTGTTTTGCTTGACCTTTGTTACTTCACATGCGTCAAGGTTAAAGGTCAAATGAACTTAGTCTAATAAGATAACTACTCTTTCATGAAATGTTTGACACCACATAATTCATCACCTGTATTTTTGAAGAGCATTGACAGAAGAAACGATTTCATTAACGTCTAATAAAAATTAATTTAAATTCTACAGTTTTAATGTCAATGCAGAACAGAAAAAGAGTATTATAAAATATTCATACTTGAAAATATGCCACAGCTGCAGGATGAATGGATTAACGAGATTCCCACTGTACCTGTCTACTTTCTAGCGAAACCACAGCCAAGGGAACGGGCTTGGAAAAATCAGCTGGCCTCTCAATTAGAAAGAGGTCGCAACTGAATTAATAGTTTTCACTGAAGGACATTAACGAAATTTACGTTTCCTGGTTTCCTAATTCTTGATCAACATCTTCAATTTCAAGTAGTGGTTAGATTGAAACAATGCTATGATCAATTAATAAATCATCCTGTTCTCTATACATAACTTTATATTCTACATCCTTAAAATAAGAAGCTGATCTGCTTAAAGCTATCATACATTTGCTATTTTATTTGCACCAATAGCAGAATTTAGCAGTGGTCCATACTTTATGAAAAGTATTGTTAGTATGAATACATTCTTCACTACTAGATGGCAGTACAACTTATGGATGGCCCCGCATGACCAGAAAGTCAAGACACACGACTCATAATCTGAAGGTCGCGGATTCGAATCCCCGTCACACCTAACATGCTCGTCCTTTTAGCCTTGGGGACGCTATGATGTTACGGTCAATTCACTATTCGTTGATAAAATAGTAGCCCGCGAGTTGGCGGTGGGTGGTGATGACTAGTTGCCTTCCCTCTAGTCTTATGCTGTCAAATTACGAACGGCTAGCACAGATAGCCCTTGTGTAGTTTTGCGCAAACTTCAAACCAAACTAGACCAAAACTCACGTTATTTATTGTTTGGCAACTCGTTTGCCAATGAATAGTGGGATTGACGATCACATCATAGCGACCCCACGGCTGTAAAGGAGAGTATGTTTGATGTGACGGGAATTCGAGCCTGCGATCATTAGCTTACGAGTCGAGCGCCATAATCACCCGGTCATACTGGTCCCTCAATTAGAAAGAGGCCGCAACTGGATTAATAGTTTTCACTGAGGGACATTAACGAAATTGACGTTTCCTGGTTTTCTAATTCTTGATCAACATCTTCAATTTCAAGTGGTGGTTAGATTGAAACAATGCTATGATCAACGTTCCTCTGCCACCAACTCACCCATAGCTCCATCTTTTCATATTAACTTGAGGAATGTGGGGCATATCTCAATGGTCAGGAATTCCAGGCCCTATGGACAGGTGACAAGGCTTCCCTCCACACCAATGTTTTAGAACTTCTTGTTGTTCAATAGGTATCGTCTCAAGGTCTGGAATTGTTAAGGGAGAAAGTCATCATGCTTTAAACTCCAACTATTCTGTGGTTGTGTCTTACATTTCCCTTGAAGGTTACCTTCGGTCCAAATCCCTTTGTTTTCAAACTTTGGATTTACTATATTGGGTCCACTCACTTCCTACCAGATTGTTATGTCTTAGAGGTGATGGATTTGGTGGCAGATCAGTTGTCCTGCTTCTACCAGATTCTCAGAACAGAATGGATGTGGCCCGGTATGGCCAAGAGTATTAAGGCGTGCGAGTCGTAATCTGAGGGTCGCGGGTTCGCATCCCCATCACACCAAACATGTTTGCCCTTTCAGCCGTGGAGGCGTTATAATGTCACGGCCAATCCCACTATTCGTTGGTAAAAGAATAGCCCAAGAGTTGGCGGTGAATTGTGATGACCAGCTACCTTCCTTCTAGTCTTACACTGCTGAATTAGGGACGACTAGCACAGATAGCCCTCGAATAGCTTTGTGCGAAATTAAAAACAAAACAAAACAGAATGGATACTTCATTCTGTGGTTTCCACTGAATTTTCTCTCAGTTCAGAACATTTAATAGTGATGTATTTGCCACTCATTAGAACATTCAACTGCTGACATTTTTGTCTCTGATATTTCACCCTTGTGCATTGGCAATAGATTCATTTGGTGAGAAATGGACTGGATTGCACTTGTAAGCCTACCCACCCATTTTCCTGTTATATGAAGTTCTCACAATGATTCATTCAACTTCTGTTCAAATTCTATTAGTAATACCAGACTGAGCAGCTTAACACTGGCTTACGCTTCTACAGTACACTTAGAAGTACTCACCTCTTTCACTATCCATTATCCAACATCTTAAACACATCCATCCTAAAACTCATACTTCATGCAGATTTAATGTGTTCCTTCATAAGGCTTTGGAGTTTAGCTCCTAAGGTTGTCATATATGTGTCTTAGTCTCTGCATTGTCCCATGATGGACATGTCAAGTAGAGCTTGGATTTTGACCTGACTGTTTGACACGGATTTCGCATCTTCATAACTTCCTATATAACATGGCTTTAAAAGAAAATTATCTGAGCTACTGGTGCTTTCTTGCCTCTTTATATAATTTCAAGTTCTTTGTCCCAAATGACCATATCAGTTAATTGATTGAGATTTAAATGTGGTGTTACATGGGTTTTACTGGCATCCATTTGAGCTCTTAGCCTAATATACTATGTATCACTTTTCCATTAAGGTTAGTTTTTATTGCTGCTGGGTTGTGGATATCATCAATCCGATTTTTTGTGCTGCACGTGCACAGGACTCTATCATTCAACTTACGTCCTTCTTACCTAAGTGCTAACAGCTAAAGAAGGGGGTAAATCATTTTCACTGATTTATCTGACAGATTGTTGTCACCTTTATGACTGATTGGATCCTGATTATTGTTATGTCTGGTGATGCCCATAAAGTTGTTTTTTGTTGTTTTGAATTAAGCACAAAGCTACACAATGGGCTATCTGTGCTCTGCCCACCACGGGTATCGAAACCCGGATGTTAGCGTGTAAGTCCGCAGATATACCGCTGAGCCACTGGGGCTGCCCATAAGGAGTTTTGTTGTTAACATTACAAAGTGACTAGAAAATGGATTTACTTGTATTCATTGTGACCCTTCAGTTTCCATGGACTTATTGCTAGTTACCTTGATTGAATGGGCACAAAACTTGATTCATAATGCTTATTTTAAGCTCTCTTTAGAGATGAGAAAACTTCTATGAGTCATGTCCTATCAAATTCATCACATTTTTCTCTCTTTCGCAACCTGGTTGAATTGACAATTAGAGGACTTTGTGTGGACAGCAATGTATACTCCTCCCAGTACGTTTATATCACATTATTTGGATCATATAACGGTATCTTCCTCTGATTGTTTTAACTACTCCATGCAGCTACCTACTAGAATATAAAGCCAAAAAAGAATATTTATAACTAATTTCGCATTTTTTTCTTTTCCAGGGCCCCTCACCTGTGGTAAGTGTTTCCCAGTCAGATATGATTTTATCAAACCAAATATGCCCTAGCAACCATTACTACAATATACTTTATCTAGGTTGCAATAGTTTCTGTAGAAATTAAGTGTTCCCCAAGATCACCTAGAGGTAAATCAGTTGGAATTACTGTACTATACAAAACTACTTTTGATGGATTATAAATAATAAATCGTAAAAGAATTCTGCTTTTTTCTGCCTATAAATAGATTCAAATGGGGTTGGTTTGCTTTTAAAAATTTAGAAAACATTGTTCGGCACTTTTTCAGAACATTGTTTCTCATGACTCCTCAATGTATATTACCTCTCCTCATATTCTACTGGTATGATTAGGGAGTTTTTATCACTCCTGGTTTCCAGAGGTTATTTCTAAAGAGTGTTAGCGACTTTCCTTCATTCTGGAACCTGGATTTCTTCCTGGTGTCAGAAGGAGCGGCACCAGTGTGCATGGGAGCCTACTCATAACACAGATTCAGATTTGATGCTCAGCTATCAACTTGGGTTGAACATGACCCTTCTTTTACATTAATATTGGTTCAGTACATTGCTTATAGAAGATGATCCATTTTCTACTCGTAACTCCAATTACGAAGTGGACCCATTTTATACCTTTGGTTGAACATCATTTACTCTAAGTCATCCTTTAAATATGGGGCAAGTGGAATTTTTTTGCTCACAGTTGGGGAGTGAGGATGATTACTTACAATTCCAGCAGATATGAGATATGTTTCCTCAGGTGGAATATGGCATATAGGATTCCATTATTCCGAGTTTGGGATGTTGTATTTCTGCCTTCTTCATATTGAAAAGAAATCACGTTCTCTTTGACGTTATGTACTTTCTTGTTTTGATTCCGATGGTTTATAACATTTCACTCTATAGTTACAGGTTGGAATCTGCTCACAAACATATCTGTTGTAGTCCAAATGTCCTAACCACTAATGTATAATTTAGGGACCGTGGCCCTTATTTAAGTTTTAAGCACTGTAATATTCGATACTTGGTCGAAGCATGGCTAGTGATAATGACGGATCACATCGTATTCCATCAGCACTACATGATTTCGATTCCAGGTGAAGAGTATACCTGTTCTAAATGTATTGCAGTTCTTCCACTAGGATGCTAATCCTCTATTGGCACAACCACAATCAATGCAGACATATGATGTATGGATAATGTTCTCATTGACCCAATTATCTTATCAATGCTGGTATAAGTATGTTTTGAAAGTCATTATTTCCTTAAATTGAAAATATATTTCCAGTAATACTGACTTCCTTCTGTTGCACTCTCCCGCTCATCCTACTCACTAAAACGAGGTGTTAGAGACTATGTATTTGGTCACTCTCGAAGAAATGATAAAATTATGTGAAGGAGGTGCTTATCACAGTACCAAGATAGAAAGCACATGGAGAATGTCACGACACAGAAATTGCCATGGACAATCGAATGGAGAATCAAAAAATGGAAGAAACGAGAACTAATCTTATCAATTCTTAAAAGAAGTCTTTTGTCCTTTGGGCATTGTGGATTGCAGCACTGTCCTGCTGAAAAATCCAGTCATTTCCATACAAGCGAGGGCCTTCAGTCAATAAGGATGCTCTCTCAAACATGCCAATGTAGCCAGCTGCTAGTTACACAACCTGAAGCTCCATTTTTCCATGGAAGGAGAAAGCACTCCAGATCATGATAAATCCTTCTCCACTGTGTCGTGTGGAAAATGTCTTTGGTATGATATTCTTACCGTGTCAGTAACGTTGGAAGCTATGTGGACCATTCAGGTTAAATTTTTTCTCATCAGAGAACAAATCCTTATTCTGCTTTTCTACGTACCATGTTTGGCGCTTCTCAACGAAGAAAGGAGGGGTGGCCTTTGAAGATGTTTACGGTTTTTAAAGCCTTTTTCTTGTAAATGCCGTCTTATTGTTCTTAAGCTGCATTCTGCGTCTGTAAAGGCCTTAATCTGGTTCGACGATCGGCTGGTGTCTTGCCGGACAACCCATCGAATCCTCCTGCTCAACGCTAGCGAAATTTTCTTAAAATTCTCGTTTCATATCCCTCAGGGACATTTGTAACAGCAGCTTTACTACTCCCAATATCATCAGCGATGGCGCGTTGAGAGAAACATTGCTTTTGCAGCTCGACAATTTTGCCATGTTCAAATTCTGTCAATTTTTTAACCTTTGTCATGTTTTTACCCAATGTAACACAAAAGATGTCAGTGGGAGATGTTGACAACGCTAATGCTTGAACACAAATGACTAAATTTCGTTACGTATTTACTGATTAACGCTTCATTTCAGTATGGTCATAAAATTTTGACTAGCTAATATTTAGGCTAATTTCATAGTGTTCACATTTTCCTTAGTACATGCTAAAAAAAGTTTTTTATTTTTATTTCCCTTTCCTTATCGTCATCTTTCGAAGTCCTACGCAAATAAATGGTTGAGGCTAACAAACAAAAATGCATCTTTTTTCTTTATGTTCATTGGTTTTAAGATTTTGGCCAGCAATGTATATATATACAGACACACACAAGTTTTTAAACCGATTTTTGATGTTATCATATTGGTTATTCCATTGAATAGTTTACTGTTATGTCATAAAACTTCCACTCTGGGACAGCAGTAAGTAATGGGATTTGCAACACTCAAAATTAGGGTTCAATTTACCTTGGTGGACACAGCAGATAGCCTGATGTGCCTTTGCTATAAGAAAAAAACACACACACAAACACTCGTAATTAAAATAAAACATTGTGTTTAATCATGGATATTATAAATGAAACTGAAACACTGTGTAAGTTAAGTTAATTCATACTAGAAAACAGTGACATTTTTATCGTTTGTTTTCTTATCGTATTCAAATAATATGTATATATCTTCTCAGGAGCCAAACAAACAGAAATTGAAAAAAAAAAAAAAACTATCTTCAAGGACATCATTGGCCTTTATTTTTGCAAAATATAGAAATACGTTTAATCCTATTTTAGTATTTAGTAATTGTTTACCTGCTAATGAAAGGTAGGTAAGTAGTGATGTGAAACTTTTGCTGCTGAGCCAAGAACAGTGTGAATCTTAGAGGATAATTATATACAACCATGTGAGTGCTAATTACGTAGTTTTTATTAATTGCTGAATCCAAACAGTGTTAATGATGAATGATAATATACCATTATATTGAACCGTCAACGATTGTTTTATAAGTAGTTTCCGAATCCAGGCTATGTTATCAATGGGCGACAGCATAACAGTAACACAACATTTTGAACTGTGAATTATTATCTTGTCAGTGGGTGTTGAGTCCAGGTTGTGTTAGCGAGGAATTATAGTACTAGTATAACAGCAGTATATAATTAGTCAATATCTCTCATCCATTTGATACATCTGGACTCGTATTGACTGTGTTGTTAGTAACTACTGACTATAGTTTGTGTACGTAATAAATCACAGAACAACTTATACTAATTTACAGTGACATTACACGAGTAGTGTTAAAATGTCTCGCCTATAATTTGATAAATTGATATTTTTCAGTTTACTCATAAATAATAAGTGAATATGACTGACAAAGATAGAATGAAATGTATTATGGGGTATGAAACATGTTTGTATTTCACTAAGAACTTGTGCTCTTACTGTAAACTGTGAGTTAAGGATAAATGTAAATTGCTAAAGAATAATGAGCAAGCAACATGATTACACTTGACGATGTGATGTAAACAAATTTTCATAGGAATTAGACCACACATTTGAATGGTATGCTTTGAGGAGAGTCCATCTGCTAGATTGTATCATCTTTATAAAAGAATATTAGAACTAGACGATTACTTGAACAGTGTTCCTGTTCAAGCCAAAGCCTGCCATCAGCCAAAGTACAGCTTTGAATGATTGTTCCTGTCAGAACTAAAGCTAGTAATCCTAACTAAAGCACTCATCGTTCCTGTTTTGCTTCTCTCCTCATGGCTTTTAGTAAGCAGAATGTACTTGTCAATGCCAAAATTTGTCATCCAAGTCAAGTTATGGCTATCAGTAAATGAAGAGTTCCAGTCAGGACCAAAACTAGTAATCCCTAGACAGATGTTTTCCATTATCATTCATAATTGCTCTACATAATGTATGAAACTCCAATGAGTTGAAAAGTGTTTATTACTATTTCATTTAATGTTCATATATGGTTTCCCTCAATTTTTTACACTGACCCCTTTAGTAACCAACAAAATACCTAAGTGGAATGTATTACAATTGCATGCTAATCATGCCCATGTTTCTAGAGTAATGAATGGTAACCCTAATTGCTATGTAAATATACTTGATGTGGTTGTCTCGGATAGCTTACAAAATAGTGAAAGCAAGTCAAGAGGTGTTCAAATGTGTAATGATGAAGAGATGACGAGACAAGAGGACGTTAGCTGTTCATCTGGTGATGATAGTCAAGACAGTGAACCCAGACGTAGCAGAGGTAGGCATAAACAGTGTCAGCAGTGGTAAGCATTTTGTCCCATCACAGTGAATTAGTTAATAAATAAATTCTTTAAAATTGGTCAAAACAATAAAAAAATGTATTTGTCTCATGGGCTTTTATATAAATTAAATATAGAGAGTTCTATTGCAACACATTTTAGCTTTATTATGAAAGTTAAAATATTTGGGAAAACATTGTTAAACTAAATTTGATTAATGTTATACATGTAAGTCTGTAGATATATTTGTGCATACGTACAATAAAAAGTCAAAATAAGGTATTTTATCTATCTGTTCTTTTTTAGTGGTAAAACAGATATGAAAAACATAAAAGGAATTGTTGTCTTTTAAACAGCAAAGTAAAACAACTTTGAAAAGCAGCTTTTTTTCTGCAAAATATAATTTAACTTGAATAGTTTCTTCTGCTAACCTTAACACACTAGGATAACAAAGGTAAATGTACTGATCAATGTTGTTATTACAAAAACATTTTCCCTGTTGAATTTGCTGGTTACTTCGTACATTCTAAAGTATTTTCATATGTTTTTGTTAAATATAGTTATAAATTTATTATAAGGTCTTTTTTTTTCTGTTAAGCTTTTATCTTAACCCTAGCAAAAGTATTGTAAGGTGTTTTTCATGCTGAATTCATGAAGTAACTATAATATGCTATTTTGCATTAAATCTATGGAAGTAATTATAAGGTGTTTTTTATGCTGTATTCATGGAGCTATTACAGTTTTATTACTTATTTTAAACCTGGTGAAATAACTGTAAAGTAGGCTTTGACAAATATTTCCAGATTTAGGAACCAGCTCAAAAACTCCAAAGTCAAATGTTCCTAACCTAACTTTACTACTGTTTGTACCAGGAAATGGGGGATAAGCATATTTATTTATTTTTCAGCAATGAGTGTGTCATGACAATCACATATCAACAACTATTTGATAGTACTGCCTGAATAAACTGCTTTTGATCCATCTGAAGTTAAACATGTACACTGGTTGAATTGAGAGAACAAAGGAAGAAAAAAAAAGGTGTGAAATTAGCAGCATATTGTGGAACCCCAATACTTCATACCTGAAAAACCATGTAGAAGTGCTGATTTCACCAATAAAATCCTAGAATTGAAGTTTGATTTTGTACTCTTAGAAATCAGAAATAGTTTCACATTTTAAAGAGTCTGGAACTGATCTATATTTGAGTCCTGTTCAGCACAGCCACATGCACATATAAATAAAATGTGAGAAAATAACAGATACTGTGATGAAATGTTCACTTTCTATGGCAACTTGCTGCCTGGAATTTGTCAAGGCCTGGTGTGTGATGTTTTTCATGCTGTCTTCATTAAGGTGCTGTAATTTCATTGTTTTAAACCTATTAAAGTAACTGTAAGCTATTTTTTTCATACTGTCTTCAGAAAGCTAATATAATTTGATTTTTCTGTATTAAATCTAGTGAATGCATTAAGTTACTGTAAGGTAATTTTCTTTCATAATAATGCTGGATACATGAAGTTTTTACAGTGTGGGAAATTTCTGTTCTTAGGTTGGAAATTGCACTATTCATGGTGCCTTCCAGAATATCATAAAGTATTTGTCTGATTATTACATTGTTGTACAGATTGGTGACATTATATGTCCAGTGATACTGTGCTTAGATAATCCGTGATTTTGTTTAAACAAGATCTGTGTGAGAAGATTACTTGTTTTTGTTTAGTTTAACTTTATATATTGCATCAATTTTATAGATGAGATTATGGAAGTACCAGACACAAATGTCATCATAGATGAAGGAATTGTAAAATAAACAAAAAAACACATCTTTCAACATTAGGAAAATGTGTTTCATTGACTAGAGATTGTACAGAGGAAACAGATAAGTGGTTCTTATAAAAAGATAAGTATGGTGTTGTGTTATTAACATGAATTGTAATCTGCACATATATGTAAAGTTATAACAACCTGATTAATCCAGTGTTGATATTATGATTACAGAAAACTCTTTTTGCCAAATGCACAAAAATTAAAAAGTAACGATACCTAATTAAAACAGATTTTAAGTTACTTAAAACTAAGCAACATTCCTAATGCTATAGAACTAGATTTATAGTTCTCATGCAAACATGATACAAATTGCATGGTTCTTCACCATAATTCTTGTCAGATTTTCTGACTGCACATTACAGTTTGTCTCTGTTTTCTGAGATAGTCCTTTTTACACCATTATTAATTACTTATGATTTCCTGATTATATTTTATATTATATTTTCTGTTTATGCACTTTGTCAAAATATTTAACTATCATCTACCATGATTCTGTTTACTAATTGTAGCTTCACAGAGTTTGGTAACCTTTAAGTTAGCATTACAAGATTGTACACAGTAAAAACAGATTTTTAATGAAATGTTTTCACTAAGATATGTTTGAGAATTTTTAAAGCCCTTTCTGAGTCACTCTGAATTAAAGATAATATTCACACCAAAAATTATAATACTTATTTTTATCTTGTAGATTCATATTTTATTTCCCTAACTTCTAGGATTTCCTAATTCAGTGTCAAGAGTTCTTTTTGGTAAAAGGTTATATTTTATTTCCTGTTATCTTTAATCTAACAGTGAAATAAAAGGTTTAAAGAAATGAAAGAATATGATATAAAGTGAACAGTACAAAAATATCCTCTCAATTACTCCAGTATTGATCATAAAACCAAGTTAATTGTTTTAACAACTTCAGCTTATTAACCTTTTGATATAAGCTTTCTTTTAATTTTATAGTTTTCTTACTATGCTTTAGGTCAGAGTATTGCAAGTAATATTCAATAAATCACAGCAGGATCCTTTTAGCTACTTCCTGTAGAGGTAACCATATAAAGCTATGTGTCTGAGTTGTCCTGCTACACATGCTTGAGCTAATGTGATTTTAGATATTTTAATTTAGTTTTGTGAAGCTAAGCTGAAAAGTTTATAATTTTTACATTTGAGATACTGTTATTGATAAATATATGAAAATAATTAAAAATGTACAGAAAGCACAAGGATTAATATTTTTATTTACAAAGTTGGTGCAAATTGCATTTGTAGAATATTATTCTAATTAGTCTTGCAAATTTGAATCTCTTAAAACTAATTCATATAACTTTCAAGCATATATTTGTAAACACAAAAACTTATCAGTCACTACAGTAAGTAGAACATTCCAAAACTATTATGATTCACATAGCTTTCTGAGTAAACTATAAATAGGTAAAAACAATTCAGTATCAGTTTTTGACAACACAGTATAATCATTATAATCAAATAATTCTACATGAATGTACTAGGTGTTGCCTCCTTTCTTATTTCCTTTTTGAAACACCAACAGTTGGACATTACATGACCAGGTATTTTTTATAAAAATGGCAGACCAGGCTCGATGAAATTAATGAAGGCTTATCCTGACTGTCAGAATGTTTTGAACTAAAGGATGTGGATTTTTTGGAAGAGATATAAAGATTAGTAGATAGAACAAATGCGAGTTTATGCTGAGATTGAAAGAACTTATTTTTTGAAAAATGGTTTTAGATGTTAAAATGTAATCATCAGAAAGAACAGCTGACTCCTATAGTATTTCAACTTTCTTTTCATCTAAGTAAGTTTTGAAGTTGCCATGTGCACATTGTTTAAATTCCTTAATTAGAAATAATTCTCTTAGTTTGTCAAAACTGTTTATGGATGCAATTAAACCATTTATCAAAGTAAACCTCATTTTTTTGGCCAAATTTTATGTAAGTTTGATTATTTTGCATGGGATAACCCTAGCTTTTGATGATAAGCCTCCACTACATCTCATAGGCTTTAAAAATAGCTTCTTTAACTTTATCATAATTCATACCATCTTCTTGAGCATGAGTGGTATAAGCTTCTTGTGCTTTACAAGTTAAAATACTTTGTAACAATAATAACCATTTTTCTATTGGCATTCTATGGTTTGAGCAATCTTCTCAAAATGTTGGAAATATTTATCAACTTAAATTTCATTGAATGGCAATACTTTATTATATCAGTTAAATTTAGAGTTGTCAGGTTTCCTCAATCAAGTGGAGTTGAATCTATTTTCCATTCTTTCAGCTTAATTTTTTTTTTTACTTCAGTGCAAGCTTATTCAGTCTTGAGACATTTATTTTCTGTTCCAGCTTTGACACAAGTGTGTTCTCTTTTTTTTGGCTTCAATACAAACTTATCCAAGCTCAACTAATTTGAGTCTTAGCTGGATCTCTAACTTATATTTATCACTCAACTCTGATTGGTTAGTGGAGACACTACAATATTTCCATAATTCTTTCACAGACAACAAATCATCATGGACTAATATTTCAATAATATGCTCTTTATTTCATTTTTGTTCATTGATTTCTTAACCTTTAGTTCTAAAACTCTGGCAATTTCTAATAATTGATTTTTGACATATTTTTCTAGTTTTTGAGGGAGTTTCCCAATTAATGATCATTGATCACACTTCTAGCTTTTGAGGTTTATAGTATCTCTATAATGACTATAACAAATCAGTAACATGTATAGTCTGTTGGCGTGGTGTGTGGATTACATTCATGGGCATGGAGAGAGTTTCTTGGAACTTCAGTTTAGGCAACAATATAGATGATATGCTGGTGTTTATGTTCACACATTTGTTGTTAATTCTTACACATGAGAATCTTCTACAATTTTATTGAATAGGCAGGCATTATATAATGCAAATTTAGCAGTATATGTTATGTACATTCTAAAATATTATTTTATTTTGAATGTTAACATTAAAATGGATATATGATATTAAATTCATCATGTTTTGAACTAAGGAAAATGTTATTATGATATTTTTATTTATAAAGATAAAAGACATATAACTTAGGGGTTAGCCCCTGGACCAATATGCTTTCAGAAGTGGTGAATAAAGTTAATTTAAGGGAGTTTAAGGTAAAGGTTAATATATATTTGAATGAACAGGACTGGCTTTGAGGTGTTGATTGGACAACTCAATGGACCAAAATGCCCATTATCCTTTAATGTTATATCCTATTCCTGGTATTATTGATGTTTCAGGTTCCTGTTACCATTATTCTGGTTCTAGAACTGTAAGTTTGCACCTTCAAGTTTTAAAATACATCTTTTCATTTACTTTTGTTGGTTTTATGAATAGTTAATTGATTTGCTCTTTGTATATTATTTTCCTAGTAATTACTGTAGTGTTTAGTTTATCAGAGTGTACAGTATTTTGGAACATTGACAGAAAAATTCTTCTAGGTATTTCACAAACTTTCTGTTAATTTTTTCTCATTTTGTTTTCAATGGACTTTTGTTTTTTTATATTTGACAAAAATAATACAGTAATTGTTCCAGCTATTTCTCCACATGCTTGGAATTTTACTTCAGATATTAAGGATGTGAGTGCACACTCCTTTGGACGTTTCCAGTTTTTGTTTCTTTCTCATCATCATAAATTGGTATTGCTACTATCCATACTTTCCATAAGCAGGATTTTCTTTATTATTTTTCCTACACTTTTTTTTTCTTTGTTCTGTTATCTGGCTGGCAGAGGTAGTCCTCAATTAGTTTTGTGAGAAATTCCAGAAACAGTGCATTTTTATTTTGAAAAATGCTTAATTTGTACATATCGGTTGCTTTATTTTTCTGCAGTAGATTTTTGGCTCACGTTTTGTCATTTTGTTTGATTGAGTAATTAGCTCATTGTCACTAATTTTAATTGTTAAAAGCTCCTATATTTCTCACACACTATAGATATAAATTTTTCAAATTTAGAAATTTTTAGTCCGTATCTGAATTTCACAGAGACAGACTGTCAGTTTAACATAAACCACACATTAACGCTCTCACTATCATGGTAATGGACAAATATCATCCCAGTGCCAAGTTTATTTTTAGATACGCAATGATAAAAAATCATTACTTATCTGAAATGTGAAATTGATAAACTTTGAGAAAGTTGAAGGGGAATATCCTAAAATAGAAGAATGTTTAAAATTCTTTGAGAAGAAAGCTTTAAACCTTCTGGAAATAAGGAAGATTGTATGTGTTGTGTAATTGAGACCAAACATGTTTTAATCGAGCCTCCAGTGGATGATCATAATTTCTGCCTCATGGTTTCTCTATAGCAATAAATAAAAATGACTCTTCTATTACAGTGAGTGTGATGTTGAAGTCGGAAATATCTCCATTAATATACTCTTTGTTTATTTAGTCTGTGTTACGAGATTCTCAGAAAGAACTGCCTTTAAACTCAAGCAAGAAGTTCTGTTTAAATTTATATTCTGCACATTTCGTAATAACTACAATGGCAATTTACTGAAATTTAGAGTGAGGGTTGTCTGATATAAGAGTACATCTGTTAGCTGTACAATAAAATCTTGGGGTTCTGACTAAATCATTCAGCAAAACTATTTTTCAGCCTAGATATACCCTTTTATCATTGTGTTACAAAATATCTCCAACTTTAGTGTTCTTGAGTAGAATATGATGTGGCCATAGCATTTGAACATATTAAAAAAATTTGTGAATGAAATGTTATAAGTTTTTTATTTTTTTGGCATTTAAATTCACATATGTAATTGGGCCATCAAGTAATAATGTAGCTTGGTGTTATTATTAATATTTAAATAAAGCATCAAATTATACGTGTGCATTGTTGTTTAACTTTTAAGAAAATTATGTTGAGATAAAGTTAATAACATTTAAATTATTTTTCTTCTCTCTTTTTCTTTCAGTAACATGTTTGATGGAATTAGTTTTCTTTTTTAATGTAATGTAATTAACTTACAGGCAAAACAAAGTACTTTTGAATTAATTAATTCAGATTGATCAAATAAAATTCTCATACCTGGTATTGTTGTAAAGTGACATTACAAAAATATATATTTGCAGTTGTTTCTTCTATTTAGAATGTTCTTCAGTCTGCTCTTCAAAGCAAGTATACTTTCTTCGATGGGTGTGTAGTCTGTGTTTCTATATATGCATTGATACACATTACTTGTTAATTGGTCTACATGTACAACTTTGTGGGCAGATGCTTTTAACATAATGTAAAAAATGATAAGGAACAAAAAGGATCTGTTGGTCCATCTCAGCTGTCCCATACTCTAAGCAAAACTAAAATCTAAAATTACTAAATAAATGAATTAAAAAAAAATTAAAGCTAGCTCTTATCATTCATATATCTATTAAACCTTCTTCAAAATTCATTCAAATTTACTCTTTCTCACATATCTGAAGGCAATCCATTCCATAGGCCAACTATCCTATTTGAAAAATAAAATTGTATTAGCTGAAGACAGCTTCTCCTTTGCCTAAATTTACATTTGTGTTCCCAACTCAACAGTTCTTGCTGTCAAGTACGAAAAATGCTAGCACATTAACATTATGAATTTTTTTTACAAATTTAAATATTTCAATCAGATCATTTCTGACTAATAAGCAAATATAATTAATTTATTGGTCATTAACTTAAATCAGGAAGAGTAATGGTCCTAAGATTGAGTCTTGAGGTACACCACTTACAACATTAATCCAGTTTGACTGAACTCCATTTCAAACAATTCTCTGTTTGCTTCCATCAAATTACTCTACTGGTGCAACTTATTGCCCACACCTACAAAGATAAGTTGCTTTACAAGCTTTTTATGTGGCACTTTGTCAAATGCTTTCTAAAAATCCAGATATACAAGAGAAAGAGATGGTTAGATATAATTGAAAAACAGATGGCAATGCAGATCTGAGGGAACCATAAACATTAATGGATTCCTAAACTAATTTGAAGAGTTGATCAGCAATGTTCAACATGTAATTGAAACTGTAATCCCAAGAAACTGATACTCAGTAAGTTCATTCTTATTAAATATTTCAGTTACTCAGATATTTTCATTTCCTTAAGTCAGTTAATACTAGAATGAATGCTAAAACATAAACAGTTCTGGTGGTTTTAATTGTTATGTGATACACCTTTTGTAAATTGATATTCTCGAATTAATAACCTTATGACGTATTAATATTTGTAACATTTAAACATTGATTTTACTCAAAGATTATTTCTTTGTTGAATAATGCCATTGCAAATGATTCAATGTTTTGTATTTTTTATGTATTAATGAGTAAAAAAGTGAAAGTCTTATATATATGTAGTTTACAGCTTATGACATATCGGTAGAACAAATATGCACTAAGTTTTTCAAAATGTGTTTTCCCTTAATGTCAAGAAACAGTTACCTTGTTATTTAGTGGCTCTGCATTCATCATGTAGTTTTCTATACTGGTGTTGTTTGTTCTAGTTCAATATAACCTTTTCTTTCAGAGAAATATATATGAAGATTTGGTGATAAACTTCAAACATCAACTCTTCATCAGCCCTAATTTTTTGACAACCTTAATTTGTTCAACTATTTGCTATGTTATTACTTGTTTGTATCGTGGAAGCAAGAATATTGAGTCTTTCTTGAGCCTATCAGTTTGTGATATTGAGCACATCAGTTAATTTTTATTGTTATCTCACTGCTCTTGTTTACTTTTAACCACTTACTCTTCACCTGATGCATTGAAATACACAAGTTATTATCTTATGTATCTGAGTAGTTGATGTGAGACTCTATGGTTAAGGCTCATTAACACAAAAAAAAAAAAAAAATCACCTTCCTCACTTTGGAGATATGAGTGAACTTTAATAGTTTTATCTAGAGAAGCTCAAGAGTTGACAGTTACAAATACTTCAGTTTGTTGCATTTTTTCATTTATAAATGAATAAAAATGTTAAAAAATATGTTTGGTTTTGCATTTTTTCAAACCCTGTTGATACATTTATTTCATGACCTTTTATTTTTTTAAAACTCAGATGAGATATACATTTGGAAAATTAATGTCATAATGTATTTTCAAAGTATTTTTGTACATGAGATACAATTTTGTGTTATGTTTATATATACCAGTAGATCAGTGAGATTCATATTTTAAATAATATATAGAAGATATTTCTGGTAAATCTCCACACATATCTAAAAAATATATATTTATAAAAAATTTCTCTTTAAAATTAGGTATAGCTAGTACAGCTAAAACGTGGGTAGATTTGTGCAAAAATTAAAAAAACTGTATATATATATATAAAACCACACTTTGTTACCTAATCTCTCATCGTAACCATATTCTTAATGCTTTAAATTTAAGCACTGGTAATCAGCATATTTCTATTCATTATCACTTTCATTATGCTTTGCACTGTTTGTAGCCATGGTTGGCTCCTGGTTGTGTACTTTTTCATATTCTGTACATGATAATTAGCTTCTTATATTATTACTTAATATAATATCATATTTTCAAACTACAGTGGTATGAATTATGTGTAAAATTACTAGTTAGAGATGTTTCCTTAGTTTTCAGAAATAACCTGATATATAATTATTTTGTGGCAGACACTTTACAGAATATGAATTTTCTGTCTATAGTATGCTGTTTTCATTAAAAAAGTAATGTAGATAATACGTATTTTAGTGTATAAAATATATAAGCAACTATATACTCTAGTATTCTTGAGATATACTTTATTACATACATTTAAATGAATAGTGCTAGTATTAATGATGGGAGCTATGGTGCCACAATAAATAAATAAATATATATATATATAGCATCATTATCTTTGGTCCACAGTAAATTCTTGACTGGTGAAACATCCAGTGCAATAAAGAGTAGACTTACTGCTGAAGGATATGTCACAGTCCTTTCCAAAAAGTGATATCTGTGTAATCATTTTTTTTTCATTATTCAGAGAAAAAGGGACATGATATTTTGAAGGAGGGGATATTCAGGATTCTCCATGAAACTGAAAAGCTTGAACAGTTAACCATTTAGGATAACAACATGTTTAAAACCACTTTATGTTTTGTCTAAGAAATGATCTAATTTGTAAAGTAAAGATGGTGGCAGCAAACTAGGACTTTTCAACCAAAAGTCTTTCTAGTGCAGTTAGGCATAACTCTTGCTGCTGTTACCAATGTAATGGTTTGAAATTAATGAACACTTCTAAACTTTCATTGACTCCTTTAAGTCAATGGTTGTTTTCATGAGAAAAATGGCAAAAAATATTTAATCAGAGTAACCCCATTCGACTTCCATATTTTGTAAGCTCTCTAGTTCAGCTTCAGTAATTTTTCTTTTTACTTTAGGTTTACTTGAAGATGGTTTTGGAAACCAAAATCCATATATAGTAGAGAGTCTGAAATAAGTTTGATCAGATATATGGTGAAAGATTATTCCTGCTATCTTATTCAAAAGTATTACTATGGAACTTGTGATGTTAGGCAACATTAGGTTTCCATTATATGGATAAGAATCATAGATGGAAGTGTCAGTTCCAAGGGTAGTTTAGGACTTGATACAAAGCAATTACCTTTCGGCACATTGAATTATAAAACAGTCCTTTTTAAACAAGAAATTAATGCCTTTTTTAATGTTTAAAATAATGGTTTTAGTAGAAGCATATTTTAAATTGACATTTCAGAAAAAAAAACATAATTTCCAATGTAATAAATGCCTGTCTTTTTTTTCAGAAACTAATTTGTAGTTGAATAACTATTTTCTTACAATAGAAAGTTGTATTTCTTAATGAAATTTTGGAAAGTGATAAGATAGTTTTTATATATTATTTACACTTTTTAATTTTATGATGTTTTTATTTAAGCATAAGCTGTTAGTGTTTTTCTTTTAGTATGTGTTCATATATTTTTAAACTTTGAAAGTCATTAACATACTGCTCCCAAAAAACATGGTATTGATTAATCCAAGTATCCATATGTTTAAATAAATTAATAACTGTTTATAATGCAATAGAATATTAGGTTTATAATATTATCAAATAATAAATGACAGAATACACCCATTACAGAAAGATACTGTACTGAGTTGATGATTTATTGCGATTTAATCACTATTATCTTAATAAATAATCAAACAAGTTTATATATCACCTTATGATTCATCATTTTTAACATTGATTCCAGAGATTGATTTTTTCAAACTCTACAGTTTTATGACATCCTTGTAGACGTGATTTTATCCTTGTTATATTTGCAAAGCCAAAAAGTAGATCATTGTATCATTTTTGTTTGCTTGTGTTCAAAAGTTTTCACATTGAAAATATCTTTAGAATTATGATAAACATAAAAAAGTTGACGTTCTGGCTAATTTCTATAACATCAAAATGACTGAATAAAATCGAGATTTTTTCTTCAAAATACAAATTTTCTGTGTTGTTTTCAGTGGGTTTAGTATGTTATGTGTAAATATTTTTGAATATGCAAATCATAAAGTCACTTACTGACCAAGGGTTATATAAAATTGCAGTAGAACAATATGTATCAGGACTACATTGTGGCATTGGTATTTCATAGGTAGGAATGTGCCTCCAAACATTGTTTACTTGTGGGGAAAAAAATGTAATAGTTCTTTCCGACCCAAGATACTTATACACTCAGCAGGGATAGCACTACCCACTAGGGAAACTAGGCGGTCGCTTCGATCGCCAACATCTGGAGCGTCACAAATTCTGAACAGACTTCAATGAAACAAAATTAGAAAGCATTCATAAATAACAAAAGAGATGCTGAAGGCCATATACAAGAACATTACTTGTACATTATTATTCTAATCAACAGAATTCTTGATAACAATTAATAGCCGCTCTCAGTTAACTCCATGTCGAAAGATAAGCCCGGTGGAGGCTGGGGGCAGGTGAGTGTGACGTACAAATCTTCTCCCACCTTTTCCATATCAACGAGTTCATTTACCCTTCTAGCTTCCAAGTACCTGGCATAGGTTATGGGAGTGACCCTCCTCTGGCTATCATGCAGCTGAGGTCATTTCTATAACCCCTCTCCTCCTTTTTTTTTCCAAGCCAACCACATCAAATACGCCGCCAAGTAGCCTACAGCTGCTGTTGAGAGTGAGTGCATTTAGTAAATGACGAGTGACTGCTCAGCTGACTCCACACCAGTGTGTATACAACGGTAGTACAGCGGTAGGTTTACGGATTTACAATGTTAAAATCAGGAGTTTTATTCCCCTAGATGGATTCACCAGATAGCCCTATGTAGTTCTGCTATAATAAAACACACACAACAAATAACAAGCTTCTGATCTCAGGTCAGATTAAACACAAGACATTATTCTCCCATTTCATGGAGGTTGGTTAACACTCCTACGAAAATTGGAGCCTAATAGGCCCCAGAGCAACTTGAAAGGTTATTAATATTAGGCTAATAATTTTGTATTTAAATGAAATTGCCATTAACTAACCCTATCCCTTTATATTTTAAGGAGCAATAATATTTTGACTTTTCAGACATTTGCGAAATAATATTTAAAAAAGTTTTTAAACATCCACTAAGGGTATTTTGGGGCCTATTAGGCCCCAGATCAAAAAACATAAAAATTACTTTATTTATTTCCTGAATAATTCTAGAACAGGCCTGGGCAACCGAAAAGAACAAATTATATTAAAAATATATTAATTTTACAACTTCTTTTCAAAAGATGGATATTTAGGATAATAACTCTACTCCAACAATAGTTTTAGACGGTCCTCATTATTGCCTAGTTTGCCCACGCCTGTTCTAGAACATTCTAGAAACTTTACAGAAGTATTTAGAATAATCTAAAATATTCTTGAAGCTTCTAGAATATTCTAGAAGAATCCACAAATTCTATATATATAGGAGCTGAAATCTTCAAACCGTGTCAAAAATGATATCTCTTGATGAAGCTGTACATTTACTGACAAAACCCTCCGACGATGGAAGTGAACATGATAATGTCGAAGACTACTCTGAAAGTTGTGATGATGATCCTTCTGAAGCCAAAAATGATGAACAAATCGCGCCGTACCCTTCTGAAAGTGAAGAAAGTAATCAAGAAGATCTTACTACGATGCCAGTGAACGCACTTTTGTCCAAAGACAAGAATTTTAGTTATTCAACAACACCTTCAAGGATCAACAGGAGAACCGCAGCTCTCAATATATTCAATGGGAACCCAGGCATTACAAGGCAAGCTGCTCCAAGAGTCTCTACACCATTCGAAACATTCAAAATTTTCATTTCTGATAATATGATGGAACAGATCATTCACTCAACAAACACCGTCATGAAAGAACCAATTTTTGAAGAAGACCTCTGGAAATGGATCGCAGCTAATCTTTTCCTTAAAATAAGCAAATCCAAAAATGCATCGATAGACGAATTGTTTTCAACCGAATTCGGTTTGCCATTTTTGCGAAAACTGATTACACAAGACAAATTCAAAAAATGAGCTCAAAAATCAGATTTGACATCCACTCTCAAAGAAATAGAGAAATTAAAGATGCCGCCATCTCTGGAGTCTGGAATTTTTTCATTGAAAATTGTAAAAACAGTTACAACCCAAGCGAATACCTGACAGTGGATGAACAACTATGTAACTTCAAAGGAAGAGTTGGCTTCAGAACATACATTCCGACAAAGCTAGGCAAATACGGAATAAATATTTGGTGCCTAACAGATGCAAAGACAAGTTACCTCCTCAACGCTCAAATTTATACTGAAAAGGTTGGAAATACGACAGAAACAAATCAAGGAGAAAGAATAGTCATAGAACTGAGTCAGCCATTTCTTGGAAAAGGAAGGACAATAACGACAGATAATTTCTTCACAAGAATGACACTTGCCAAGTACCTACGAACAAAAAGAACAGGACTTGTTGGAACCATACGGAAATCAAGAACCTTCCTGCCTCCTGAAATAAATGCAAAATCTAAAGAGTTATCACCAAAGTTTTTCTACCATGACGACATCACTCTTCTTAGGCACTCAGACAAACCAGGAAAATATGTGCTACTACTGAGTTCTCAGCATCAGTCTGGTGAAGTAGAAGAGAATGGAAAGCCCGAAGTCGTCAATCTTTATAATGCAACGAAGGCAGGTGTCGACACTCTCGATCAACTGGTGAGATATTGTACAACAAAGAGGCGATCAAAGCGCTGGTCAGTCTGCATATTCTATAACATTCTAGATCTTGCTGCGTACAACGCTTTCGTTCTATACTCAACAAAACATCCAGAATTTCTTTGTCAACATAAATCAAGAGCCAGAAGAGAATTTATACGGCAATTGGTGCTTAATATCAAAGAAATTTGCTGCAAAGATAATGACAAAACAACCTCATGTGAACCGCCTGCAAAGAGGGCAAAAAGAGGATGATCCCATTTTTGCGGCAGATCAAAAGATAGACAGTCGAAAATTGTTTGTTCAAATTGTAAAAAAAATGTTTTTCAGAGCCATTCTAAAGTTGTTTGTAATGAATGTTGCTAAATCACTACGTTTCTATTGGAAAAATATATGGGGCCTGATAGGCCCCAAAATCACTTTAGTGGATGTAAATATTTTTTTTGTAGGAGTGTTAAAACAGACAAGGTCAGGTCACTGACTGCTCAGTAATTTGATCGATATAGATGAAACATTAAATTTTTAACCGATGCAAGTGCATATCCTGCAGCGGTTTGAATAGCCCTGAAGAAAATTACCTAATCTCAGTAAAAATACGGAAACTCAGTTATGAAAGAAGAAATGACTAGGGCTGACGACAGTTATTTTGTAGAAAAACTTGCGGAAGACTTTTACTTAAATAACATTTTTGCTATCACAACCAAAGCCTACGTTTCTGGGTGGGGTGAAAGGTCAGGGCAGGATGGAAATGATGAGGTCAACTGTGGATGAGAAGGAGACGGGCGACGTGAGGTTGGATAGGGCTGGAAGAAGGGGTGTGGAGTCCTATGGCGTTACGTATGATGTGCCGGGTGATTTGGCGTGGATGGGAGTGCATTGATAAATGCATGCTGCCCAAGACTTTACGACACCTGTCATTTCAGTCATTGTCCTTCAATGGTCAGTGGAACAAAGATCAAAAGCTGGTTATCCTGCTCGTTAATTTTTATAATGCAGTTACCTGATAGCTGGAGAAAGCTGTGGAAAAAAATGTCTAGAGCACAGAATCGTGAAAGGAAAGCTGAAAAATATATTGAACTAAAAAACAAGCAGGTTCACTTTTCAAGCTTCTTCGTCTGCAATGTCCAGATGTAGAACCCTCAGCTGATCAAACAGACATAAATAATGAGATGCCCGTTTTCACCACAGTTTCTCAAAATAAAGATGCACATAGAAAAGAGTGGTGATTGCAAGAATCTAGATTTGTAAAAACATAAAAGTGAAAATACCACTAATCTGAACTATAGTGACCCTGCTACGTGGTCCAAATGTGGCGAGCATTTGCGATTATCTTGGTGGAACATTGATCAGAAAAACTTCAGCAATACAATTTTCCTAAAGACTATAAACAAAAAAAGATTCTCATCAATTCATTACAGTAGTAGACTTGACAATGGCGAACAAATGCATCGGAAGTGGTTACAGTCAAAGGACCCAGCATTTTGCTTCTGTTGTAAACTGTTTACTATTGCCTATCAGACTGTTTCGTCTCTTGGTGATTAAGGTTGCAGAGACTGAAAAAACATATCTGAAAGTCTAGCATTGCATAAATGAGGTAAGGAAAATGTGAATAATTTTAATAACTGGAGAAAACTTGAACTACGAAAAAATAATTGATAAAACAAACATGCACCATATCAAACAACAAGAAAAATATTGGCAACAAATCTTAGAACGAGTTAATGCTTTGGTGAGAATTCTTGTTATGCAAAATATACTTTTCAGTGGATCACATGACAACCTGCGCAGGTCTGTCAATGGAATCTTCTTGAAATTAATTGAATATCTTGCTTTGTTTGACACACTTATGAATGAACATCTCCGTAAGATACAAGACAGTGAGACATGTGTACATTACTTTGGGAAAGATATACAAAATAAACTGGTTCCGCTCTTAGTCAATGCGATAAAGAAATAAATACTTGCAGCTGCTTTTGCTTCTAAGTATTATTCGATAATCTTAGATTGTACATGTGATGTAAGCCACGTTCAACAAATGACCATGATGCTTCAATTTGTAAACATACCTTCAGACATTGATAATTGCGAGCCAGAGTCTCGCATCCCAAAACATTTTATAGTATTTGTGCCAATTAGGGAAGCAACAGGTGCTGATATAACAAGCGCAATTCTTCATCAGTTACAAGAGGTGTCATTACTGGTCATAGTTACGTGTGGTCAAGGCTATGATGACGGCAACAACATGAAAGGGAAATAACATGGTATACAAAAGAGAATACTGGATATTAATCTCCGAGCACTGTTCGTTCTCTGAGGTGCACATTCTTTAAATCTGGTTGTTAAAGATGCTGCCAAAGGTCGTCTGGAAGTAACAGCATTCTTTGACCTGGTACAATATGTTTATGTGTATTTTTCAGCTTCGACATGTCGCTGAGAAGTAATAAAACGCCGTGTATCAAACATGGTAGTGAAAACATTAAGTGACACAACATGGAAAAGCCATATCAATGCTTTGAAATCTCTTCGGTACCAACTAGGCAATATACTTGATGTCTTAATTGAAATCCCTGATGACATTTCTCTTACGGGATCGTCTGGCAATTCTTCACTGGTTGAGGCACACGGTCTTGCAAATAAATTTTCTAATTTCAAGTTTATTGTTTCACTTGTTGTTTGGAATGATATTCCGTTCAAGGTTAATACAGCTAGGAAAAAAAATCAAGAGAAAGATTTTGATATACCTGATACAGTTGAACAGCTGAGAAAAACAAAAAAATATCTTCTTTCAAAAAGTTGCACGAAAGACAAATAATATGAGAAAACATGAATAAATGCACTGGAATTTGCTGAGAAGCTGGGTATATCAGCAGAATTAGAACCAGGTTCGTATTAGAAGAAGGAGGAAGCCGTTCACGTACGAGACAAACGACGAACTACTTCAGAACACCAAGCAAAATTTTAAAGTAAGTTTTTATTTTCCAGTCTTGAACGCAGCAATACAACCAGTTAAACAAAGATTTACACACGTGTGTCAAGTAGGTTCTCTGTTTGACTTCCTTTATGATATCTACAAAATCCAGACAATATTATCGAAGGAACTAATGGAGCACTGCTTAAAACTAAAAAAAAGGTTTGCGACATGGTGAACAAAGATACTGATGCTGCAAATTTGTGTAGCGAATTAAAATACATTGCAAGACAGGTCAAGAAGCATCACCACAAGACATTTTGAAATGTATATGTAAAAAAGCTCGTAGATATTGTATTAAATGTATTTATTACTTCACGTATTCTGTTGACACTCGCTGTATTTGTGACCAGTGGTGAGCGAAGTTTTTCCAAATTAAAATTGATAAAAACGTATTTACGGTCAACCATGACGCAAGAAGGTCTTGTTAGGCTTTCCACTCTGTCAGTAGAACATGAAATTGCTGAGAAACTTGACTTGAAACAACTTGTTTGCACATTTGCCGGATCAAAAGCACGAAAAGTAAAGTTTTGATGAAAATTCATGTGTCTGCATATAATACAGTAATAATGATGTTATATTATATAATATTAGTAATATTGTAGTACTTACAACAATAAACTGTGCCACGACAAAGTGGCTACTGAGCATACAAATAAAATATCAGTAAAAGCTTTATAAACAAAGTTTTGCAAGAAAACCCAAGAAGGACATCACCCCAGAAAGTCAGCATACCTGTATCAAACAGACTTCACTCGAAATAACAAACAAATAGAATTTTCTTTCTATATACCTACTTTGGCTTAAAGTACAGCTTGTCCCGTTTAGTTACCGTAATATGTATTATAAAAATAGTTTTATTTATCTACAAGTTACCTCTTTCAAGATCAGAGAGCTGTATTACCATACATCTGTAGTTATATTACTTATTCAATGTAGATGGAAGTACCTTATGGTCATATTTCCATTTGTTTCGTAGAATATGCTAGTATGAAGTATACAGTACTTATTACTTACCTTTCATAAGACGTAATATAGGCTCATCTAAATTATTTAGGCCCGGCATTGTCAGGTGATTCAGGCACTCGACTCCTAATCTGGGGGTCGTGGGTTCGAATCCCCGTCACACCAAACATGCTCACCCTTTCAGTCCTGGGGGCGTTATAATGTGACAGTCAATCCCATTATTCGTTGGTAAAAGAGCTGGCGGTGGGTAGTGATGACTAGCTGCCTTCCCTCTGGTCTTACATTGCTAAATTAGGAATGACTAGCGCAGATAGTTCTCGTGTAGTTTTGCGTGAAATTCAAAAAAACAAACCAAACCAGGTTAAATTATTTACTCTCTAATATTGGAGAAATAATATGAATATTACTTATTATATACAGTGCTCTACAATGTGCTCATTTGTTATTATAAGAAAACAGAATGACATTCAACTTGTCAAACATGGAAGGACTGTGAACATAGTAGTATAACAGAACCTTTAAGATGATATCATTTTGTTGGCCCCGAAACGTTTCCACCAAGTGATCTATAACTAGCGGTGGCCCACGGCCACCAGGGCTCACTGAAAATAAAATATACTCTATATACATAAATTGTGTCTCATGTTTCCATCGTGTACACAATAATAATAATTTAACACTACTATTTTCTTTTTTTACAGATTACCTTATAATAAAGTTTAACAATAAATTGTATTTCATTCATATTTTCTTCACTGAATTATTATTATAATAATAAATTGATTATTTGCATGAATGGAGATATGAAACCAATAAGATGAAATAAACATGTTATAAGATGTACTTAAGATGAACATTACAATAATGGAGTTCCTACATTAACTTATCAAAACCTAATTAGGGCGCACATCTAAGGGCTCGTCTAGGGCGCCAAATACCCTGGCGTCGTCTCTATCATGAAGATAGTCAAATTGTGGATACGAAATTTGTAAAATAAGGACTTTTTTTTTTTTTACTTATTGCATCGTGAAACATCCAGAAAGATGCTTGCAACGAGACGCACCCTAACCATAGAAAGTTAACAAGAGTCATTCACGAGCTGCAGGAAACAGTATAAGACATAATCATAAAGAAAAATGATAAATTCGCTTGTACTCAAATTACGTCCTCGGAACTCGGTATGGCCAGATGGGTTAAGGGGTTCGATTCGTAATCTGAGGGTCGCGGGTTTGAATCCACGTCGCACCAAATATGTTCACCCTTTCAGCCGTGAGGGCGTTATAATGTGACAGTCAATCCCACTATTCATTGGTAAATGAAGAAATTTGTCTGTGCAGTTGAAACAAAAAGCGTTTTGCCAGTCTTGAAGTGGCGCTCGTTATTTAGCAGAACTGGTTTAAACACAGAAGTAAAATAAACGTTACGTTCAAAGGCAAAATATTAGCTTCAACAGTTGCAGGGGGAAAATAATGACATCCCACATAGAGGTTGAATTGAATGGACAGAATGTGTTATTCTTATTTCCGAATAAACTGTTTGATGATTTCATGCGTTCGTTAGATTGACAGTGTCACGTACGTAAAAGAAGCCGCGCTTGCGCGCGCGCGTTTTTCTTGTAGTAAAGCCACATCGGTCTATCTGCTGAGCCCACCAAGGGGAATCGAACCCCTATTTTTAACGTTGTAAATCCGAAGACCTAGCGCTGTCCCAACGAGGGACGAAACAAATCGTACTCTTAACAGATTGTTTGAGACTAAAAATTATAAATTCCCCCGTTTCCTTTTACTTAACCTGGCATGGCCAAGCGCGTAAGGCATGCGACTTGTAATCCGAGGGTCGCGGGTTCGCGCCCGCGTCGCGCTAAACATGCTCGCCCTTCCAGCCGTGGGGGCGTATAATGTGACGGTCAATCCCACTATTCGTTGGTAAAAGAGTAATCCAAGAGTTGGCGGTGGGTGGTGATGACTAGCTGCCTTCCCTCTAGTCTTACACTGCTAAATTAGGGACGGCTAGCACAGATAGCCCTCGAGTAGCTTTGTGCAAAATTCCAAAAACAAACAAACTCCTTTTACTTTGTGTTAACCTTGGCACGTAAGTCAGGAAAAGCAACAACAGCGCTAATATAGCTTTGTGGTATGATTTGTAAACCAATTTTAATGCTGAAAATTAACATTACTGTTAGTACTTCAAGACTGGTAATAATTTTAAAAGATAGACCAAAAACGTTACTTGAACCAGTTTTTGAAGCTTTACACCTGCTGATGCGTGTGGAAAGTTTTCATCTTTAACACATTTTCCCTATCTAGGAACTTAAAGTTTTGTTGTGTTTAACAAGTTAAACTGGAATCATTAGCGAACGGCCCGGCATGGCTAAGGGGTTAAAGCACTCGACTCGCAATCTGAGAGTCGCGGGATTGGATCCCCGTCACATCAAACATGCTCGCCCTTTCGCCGTGGGAGCGTTATAAAGTTACGGTCAATCCCACTATTCGTTGGTAAAAGAGCAGCCTAAGTTTTGGCGGTGAGTGGTGATGACTAACTGCCTTCCATCTTGTCTTACACTGCTAAACTACAGACGGCTAGAGCAGATAGCCCATGTGTAGCTTTGTACAAAATTCAAAAAGAAACAAACACCAGTGAGTTTTTTATAAAACATTTTTTTCAATACAAACTGTCCAAATATTTGTTTTATCCGATATCTGAAATTGCTCAATCAATTTTTTCAAAAGAACAGTTGTGATTCGATTATAATTATTTACAATTGTATAACAATACTTCAGAGAGAGTTTGTACTATACTTACATTATACAAAAATGCATATCAGGAGAATGTTAGTAGTTACACTGTAATAACATCATACACATCTTGTAGGGTGTGGTTTCAACCCAAATCGTCTGAAGATCAGAATGTCGCTTCTTATCCAGACGAACTACATCAATGAATAAATAACGAAATTAAATATTACACAACAGAAAACAAGATAATGTAATATTGTTATTGCTTGTCTGTAATCATAGGTAATAGCATGACATATAGTCAGAAGAATATTAGTTCAAAATCTACATGACATTTTGTACTAGGGGTTATTGCTGTTCATTTATGCTGTGGCAAGTTTATCTCAGTGATTAAATATTTCAATTAGTTTGCCAGTAATATTTTAATATTTGCAGTTTTATTTTCACAGTTTTTTTTATTCTAAAGACGTTGTAAAATTAAAGTTGCTTTAAAATAAAGTATTGCAAAGAAGGACTTGAGATGTGAAAACACTTAATTGCCAGTACAAAAATATTAATATTTTCTCTCGTTAACTTATGAACGTTCAACTGAGATTTTTCACAGTTGAAAATTTAAGAATTTAGACCTCCATCAGGAAACTGTAGTGTTCCAGAGAAATAACTAATTGTTTTGTCTTTTCTGTCAGTATCATGCGTATAAGCTCCTTGAACAAACTGGTAAACGTTTTTACATCGTGTTCGTGATGTTTTTCGTTTTCACATTATAGTTACGTTTCATGTCAGTCCAGTGTACTTAATTTGAAGCATGTCTAAGAATACTGTTTTCTGAAAGTTAAACTTCATTAATAATGGCATTGCATATTGTATAAAGGTTAACTCCATAATCTGTGTTCCTTGATTTTTACACGTTTTTACAAGTTTGTCTTTACATTGTGAATAATGGTAAACCGAAAACGTAATATTAGCAAATACTTCCGTAATCTGAAGGTTGCAGGTTTGAATCCCCGTCACACCAAACTTGCCCCCTCTTTCAGCCGTAGGGACGTTATACTGTAACGGTCAATCCAACTATCCGTTGGTAAAAATGTAACCCCAGAGTTGACGGTGGGTGGTGATAACTAACTGCCTTCCCTTTAGTCTTACAGTGCTAAATTAGCGACAGTAGTGCAGATAGGTTTTGTGTAGTTTTGCGAGAAATTCCAAACAAAGTGAAAATAATACATCGGTATTTCACGTGGTGCTGTCTGAAAACTGCGATTCAAATTGAAAAGACACTAGAGATTTAGGGTTTTGAAAAATGTAATTACTCGCACGCACAGTAAACCTTCAAAACACGCGCTGATCAGTTGTATGATGGTCTGTTGCACTCTACAACAACGTGACTTTTGTGACTTACATTGTATACACAATAAGATTTGGTTGTGGTTTTGTGTACAGTCTGAGAAAGAACAGTTTCAATCGCCCAACATTTCTCTTAGGTGTTTCTCATTTTTCAACAATATAGTCCAAATTTGAAATGAATACACAATTGGTTTACTCAATAGTTCATACAAAGGGTGTTACTTTCACTGTTTTTTAATAATTGTATAAACAAACGTAATCTGTGAGGTAGCTGTTTGTTTTCTTTCCTTTGAAGCAAATGCTGCAAGTCATATATTTCTAAATAACTTCACTTAACCATGAGTATTTTGTAGCGAAATGCAAATGGCATTTGCACCATTTAAGTACTGAATATTAATGAAAAAAATCAATATAAGGGTTGAACCCTACAGCAACGTAAGTATGTAGACGTAAAACGAGCTACAAATGAGAATAGAAACACGTATATTGAAATAGACTGGCCCCCTCTATTAATTCAGTTTAGGGTTGGTTTAACAGTGCTTTCACGAACAAGAACATTTGTTCAACATCGTGTAGAAAACCACGCACTGTCTTTACTATTTACTTATTATCCTTCAGTTACAAATGAACTAGTAGAGTTACCCTAAATGCTCCAAGCGAAACACATATGTTAAACTCGAGTTTCATTCAACTAGTTGTACAGACGTGTACGCATTTTCAAAACAATAGAGCGAAACCGAATGATCTGCCGAGATCGATATACAACAAATAGTAATAGTGCGCTTGCGTTGTCGGTGATAAAAGAGACCAGGCAGAACCATACCAGAAGCGCTGGAGTGTCCTGGTGCCATCGAAGTCGCACGTGAGAGCGAGGATGAGGTCAGACTGGGAATTGTGTTCTTGTCACTGGTTTTTCTGTTTAATTTAGACGTGAGATTTAAGATGGTCTTGTACGCTTGAAAGATTACTTGTAAAAGAAAGTTAAAAATATTAAGCCTTTTATATTTTATAGCCTTTATTGGAAAATTATCAAGTTCCTAGGCAACCTTTGTATTGAATTTAGGATAATTCTCATCAAAATATGCTGATTCCTACATTAAGTAATTTACTTCAGTACTACAGATGCATTAGCTTTAATAGAGTGCTCTGATTTGTGGGTGGAACATTGACTGGGGTAATCACGCTAAGCCTACTTTTGCACGTAGTCACGCGCTTCAGTAGTCATTTATGCCGTATTCATATGGAGTATTCTAAAAAGAATTATAGCCTGCTATTAGTTGTGTCTTCTTTCCTAGGCGACAAAACAATAGGATATTAGAACAAAAGAAATAAGTTATGTAGATGTTTTCAAGACATTTAGGAAAAGAACAAAAATCAGGTCTCTCAAAGCTATGGTAAGTAAATTATTTCTTTTCCAATTAAGTTAAATTGAGAAACGTAATTAAAATTTTTAACATTTATTTAAAACTACGTGAAATATATAAGTATTTTAAAATAAAATGTATATCAGATTTATTTAAATATCAACAACTTAATGTAGGATAGGGGTTCGAGCCTTGTTAAAGCAACATTTTATTCTCGGATAAACCAAGTTTAAACAGTTTTTTTACCTTAGTCTAAACAAGATATTTTATTATGGTCTGTGTGTATATCCATACGTGTGTATATATATATATATTAATGGAAAGTAATAATAAGTGTACTACAACTTACCAATTTTTAATCCCATCTCAGATATGACCCGACGCTTCATTGACAAAATAAGTTAGTTATCAATATCTATGATACAGTAACACGCTGATTTACTTATTTTTTCTTTTATGTAACTTATCATAGAAAGTAAAGGCTAATCAAATTTATTCTTACTTAATTACAATTAATACAAAACTGACTTTTCAAATACTCGGCGTTTGCAGTTGCCACGGATACAGTGCTGACTCTACAAGCATTCGGTTTTCAGTGTTTTCATATCCGACTGTTTAGGTATTCTGTATTTGGAATTTTTCATAAAAGCGGACTTCGTAATTTAGCTTCTCCACAACGTATAATGATATACTTAAAAACTGACTAATCATTTAATGGTCAACCTTTCTACACACCGATAGTTTGTGTGTGGGACTGTTTGTGTTTTTCTTATAGCAAAGCCACATCGGGCTACCTGCTCAGCCCACCGAGGGGAATCGAACCCCTGATTTTAGCGTTGTAAATCCGGAGACATACCGCTGTACTAGCGAGGGCGTGTGGGACTGTTAATCCGTGAGTTAGTTTCTGTTACCTCAAAACCACGTTTTAATTCAAAATTAGACGGCTAGCGCAGACAGCCCCTATGTAATTTTACCCTAACATATGAGACAAGCAATCTAAGAAATCTACATATTTAATCTACATCATCTACATAGAAATCTACATCACTTACTTAATTTCTTCCTAATAAATGGGCCCCCCAGTGGCTCAGCGGTATGTCTGTGGACTTACACGCTAAAATCCGGGTTTCGATACCCGTGGTGGGCAGAGCACAGATAGCCCATTGTGTAGCTTTGTGCTTGATTCAAAACAACAACCTAATAAATGGCGCGAGAAATACAGTGCTGACTTACGAATTTAGTCCTGGTAACAAATATAACAAAAAATGTTTGTGTTTAGCCATTTGATTATACTTACAAGATCAAATTATTAAGGATTTTCCCCGATAATAATTGTCATAGATGCAGCGTTGACCAAGGAAAGTATTCCAGATACCAGTTGCCATAGAGACTACACTGACCACAAAGCCTCCCTCTAAGTACAGCTGTAAGTCTACGGATTTACAACGCTAAAATCAGGGGTTCGATTTCCCCTCGGTGGGCTCAGCAGATAACCCGATGTGGCTTTGCTATAAGAAAACACACACACACACACTGACCACAAAAATTATTCGTTCTATCATATGTCATAGATACAACGCTAACCACGAACAATTATTCCTGATATGAGTTGTCACTGATATAGCGCTGACCGTGGATATCATTCATGATATTAATTATCATAATTGTTTATCTAATTATTATTATTAATTACCCTATGATATGAGATGCCAAGGATGTAAAACCGTGCACAATGCTACTTTATAATATCAGTTGCCATTGACACAGCGCCAGTTACCCAGGCTTTGAGTGTTTGTAACGATAAGTTTGCTTCTTTTTGAAGTAAATTTCTGTGTTAACTGCTCTCACTGCTCCGCACTGTAATATATCTTGTGCCTAGCGTTTGTTACTTTATTTTTCGGTTTTAGAAGCGTGAACTTCTGACTTAAAAGATAAAATGTTATTGTAATCAATATTTCACATATAATTTTAATATTTACACTTTACAAAATATGATTTGAAAAGCGCTAGATCTCCATGGATCATGCTTACGTGAACGGGTCACTGTTGCGGAAATTCGAAGTAGTTTCTCGTTTTATTAGGCCATATCAAATGACAGAAGATTGTGAAAAAAATAATCTTAAGATTCATGTATAAAATTCAAACAAATGTTACAAGTTAACGTTTCTCATCTTTTCTACACCCACCTCAGTAATATCTCAGAACATTTTGTCAAACCAAAACTTTGTAATGATGTACTTTGGATGCAATATACCAGCGTGCAGAAAGTAAACGTAAAAATAAGTAGCACATATTAGTTTTTACACTCTTCCTCGTGCATCAACATTCCCGTTTTATCCATTCAAAAATAATCTTATATTAGTCTAAAGTCACAAATCTATGATGTTATTAGTTTAAAAAATGACACATTTTTATTCACCGAATCCAAAATTTCAGGCTTTAATTAATACTTGCAAGTTTCAGTTTGGAATCTCTTTTTTAGAAGTATATTTCGCTTAAACAAGAAGAACCTCATTTAAGTGAGGATTAAATGTGCGTTGCCGGTTAGGTATCTTATGTCTCCAGTATTTTGCAATTATATGTATTAAACGTGTCCACTTTCTACAATTACCAACACGTTCTATTTTGTGCATCGCTTTGCATTATATACTGGTGTTCTATTTTAACTAGCCCTTAATGGTATTAATAAAAGCTTGTACAAAAATGATATAGAAGATTTGAAACCGTGTCAATCAACAGTGTTTATTGTGTATTTTCATACGGTAAATGTATGTATAATAATAGTGTTTTACAAAAGAAACGATTTCACAGGGGTTTTGAACCGATATCGCTAGTTTTTGGGTCTCGATAGTAATGATAAAACAGTTAATCCTGTTATGATTGGTTGGCTTCTTTGTAATTTGTACTTACCAGTCGCTTGGAATTTTGCTCGCCAAAGGCAGTGAATGATTCAAGGTTGAAATTGTTTAGTCTCAACCAAAACGAATGAAATATATACGTTAGTTATTTCCGAGTGAAGAGCGCATGCCTAATACAGTGATTCAATGATTAAACGCTTTTTGTCAACGTTCGTGTTCTCAAACACTTATTACTCTCCAGGTCAGAGAATCCTAAAGAACGCAAGAAACCGTGAAAAACATCATCACCAGTTTCCATGACGCCTCCATCTTGTGTTTTGTTTGTTTTCCTTTAAATCATTGTCATTTAATATAGGTTTATACACAAGTATATGGAGGTTTACAATTGTAGTTCATTCGTATTTAATGGTGTTAGATGTTTTTGAAATCTTAACTTTATATAAACTACAGGGTTATCTAGAAAATAACTTTAATTCTACGTTAAGTGACTTCCTTTTTTAATTAATTGCCAGTCACTATGGAGTTTATCGTTCATCATATACAATATAGAGATTTCTTCTTTATAATGAATTACTGAAAACAAAACGTTAGGGTATAACCAACAGCTGTTTCAAATTTTAATGCTAATGTTTTTGTATTTACTTAACACTAACATAAGTTAGAGGCCAGGTTTATGTGCAATCTTTGAAAATACGCACAGTGAATTGTGTTGAATTTTGTTTAATAACAGCGTACAGCTAGACGCTCAGACTATCGTTCAACTCTAATTTTGTGTAGGTTTTTGCAATAGTGTATGACTGAATGTACGTATTTTTGTGAGGTTTATGACAACTGCGTACAACTCTAACTGCAGATACTGCGTAAGTTTTATAACAACAAACACTGAATGTTCAGGTTTTTGTAAGGTTTATAACAATTATGTACAACCAAATCTAGGGTTTTGTGTAACCTTCATAATATATTCTTCAAAATAGAAACGCAAAAGGGATATTTTTGATATTTGAAAGAGAAATATATGTAAAAACGTTACAAGCTCAGAATATGTAATGTTACACATGTTAAGGCACTGATTGCCAGACTAAAATGACAATAAAATTTGTGCACTTTGAAAACGGAGGAAAACATCAGATTTTTCGCCAAAACGCATGCGTGTCCAATAAATTTGTTTGAGAGATCTGCATGTTCTGCAAGTGCAACATGTGCAAAATCCCTATAAAAGTGACGGGTTCTCGGTTTCCATAGCTCAGTGTTAAGCCACCGACACGCAATACAGTTACGCCAACACTGACTGAAGCACAACGCAACAACGCCATTGGTTGCTTAGAGTGAATGTCCACCCAAGAACCATCACAAGGCTATTGAATCGTCACCAAGAACAAGGATCAACTTGTGACCGTCCACGATCTGGCAGACATCGTGTGACCACGCCTGCACAAGATCGCTACATCCAGTTACGTCACCTTCGAGATCGGACCACCACTGCAACGTCTACTGCCTCAACCATACCAGGGCTGCTTAAGATTTACGATCAGACCGTACGCAACCATCAACGAGATTCTTAGGCCCCACGTGCAACCCATCATGGTGAACGTCGACGTTTTTCAACATGACAACGCCCGTCCTCACACAGCCCGACTCACCACTGTTTTCTTCAGACACCACAACGTCAACGTTCTTGCCTGGCCCTCCAGATCAACAAATTTAAACCCCGTCTAACATCTTTGGGACTAGTTGGACCGACGTCTGCGTTGGCGACAACCTCAACCGCAGACTCTACCTCAGCTTGCAGCAGCTTTGCAGGCTGAGTGGACAGCCATTCCAAGGATGTGATTCGTCATCTCATCGCTTCCATGGGCAGGGGATGCCAAGCAGTTATTTATGCTCACGGGGGGGCATACTTGTTATTGACGTTGAGTGGCGTTAAACGTCAACTAGTGAGCGTAGACTTCGCCTTTGCTGACTTTTGACGTTCAGCAGTGGATGTGCAAAGTTTCACACATGCCATACAGAATTACCTGGAATAAACTTGTTAACAATGTGTCTCAAATTTTGCCTTTTGCGTTTCTTTTTTTAAAAGAGTATAATAACATACAATGGAATATTCAAAGTTTTGTCAACTGTAGTTTTGTATAAGTTTTAAAATAGTTTACAATTAATGCGGATTTTGTTTAAGTTTTCTGATACCGTATTACTGTTTTTTTCTGATTTATATCTAAAATTTATAATAACTACGTTGAAGTAAATGCAGGATTTTTTGTAAGTTTTGAATTATAATCACGAGTGACTAAATGTTGAAATTTAATATAAAATTTGTAACAACTATGTACAACTGATGTATAATTTTGTAAACATTTTATGATAACATATAATTTAATGTTCAAACATTCGAATCTGCTTTATAATAGCATATTATTCAACTTTTTGTGTAAGACTTATAACAATTCCGTACAACCATGAATGTAAAGTAATGTGTAAAGAATGTTTAGAGTAAATATATCAATGACAGGATGGTTCAGTTGTTATTTGTTGTTAAAGTTTCTAGGAAATATCTAACTGGCCGAAAGTAAAAGACTTGGTGATTCAATGTCTGCTTCCATCAATGAGATTTTCATTCATGTTGCTAAATCCGATCAAGAAAGCGCAAGATGCGAGCTGATCAAAGATATATAGCTGAGGCCTGGCCATTCTTTTCTCTTCAGTCGATTTTCTCCAATTCAACTATTAGTGTTTAAGTTGAGGTTGTAGTTGTGTGGTGTTTTCAAAGTACAGGGTTAGAAGTGAATGATTGGCCACTATAGGCTGTTCTCATTAAAATATTGAATACAAATACTTATCTATTCTATCAATAAGCATATATTTGATTATGCAGGACTTTAATAGTACGTTATTCTTATTAAATAGATTTCAATAACATTTACGTCCAATGTATTATTATGATTAAATACATTATTAGAGATTCAGATTTCTAATAGAAAGTGTTATATCAACCACCACACATCGTTGTAGTGCTAATGTTATGAGTTTTATAACATTATCCATTAATAATAATATAATTTATAGTGTTCAATCTAAACCTAAAACAATGAATCCGGGTTTAGTAAATGACTGCAACAAAGCTCATTAAGAAATGTAGATAGCTAATTTTTCAACAAACATATCACTGAAAAGCGATGTGAAAATCTGAAAATGTCTGTCTTGAAGTTGTTTTTGGTCTAACAAACATTTCGTTTCTTATTTTTCAAGTTTGTTTATTTTTGAATTTCGCGCAAAGCTACATGAGGGCTATCTGTACTAGCTATCCCTAATATAACAGTGTAAGACTAAAGGGAAGGTAACTAGTCATTACCATCCACCGCCAACTCTTAGGCTACTCTTTTACCAACGAATAATGGGATTGACCATCACATAATAACGCCCTCACGGCTGAAATGGCGAGCATCTTTGGTGTGACGGGGATTCGAACTCACGACTTTCAGATTACGAGTCGAGTGTCTTAATCACCTGGCCATTTTTCAAGTTTATAAATTGTTTGGAATATAATACAATCAAGCTTTAATTATTGGTAAATAGAATAATTTAATTTTATAGATATTTAGAATAACTTATTTCCGGATAATGAATATGTAATTAAAACTGATTTATTGTATATTTCATATATTTTAATATTCATTGCGAATGTAGTTTGCGTTTCGATATTCACTGGTAAGATGTTTGAGCCACTAAAATAATTTTCTTCATTCACTGAGTTTTTGTTTTTAGAACTGTTTTATGGAATATATTTGAAAGTAATGATATGAACCGAAGGTTAGTCATAGTGTGAACACATCAATTTACTATTTGAGATATGTGTACTAAAATCAGTATCTGTGAAGTGTTATTTTCTGCTTGTGAACAAAAAATGGCGGATTAGAAAAACTCTTATCAGTTAGTGTAATTTATTTAAAATCTGTAATTATCCCTTGTTCAAGCTAATATACCAAGTAGTACGAAATTGCACTTGCAATAATCATATTTTGTTCTTTTTAAGCCTCAATTTATTTATAAATATAACAAAAACGAGAAATGTGATTATGGAATAGTAGAACGGAATACCTCTCAAGGTCCAGTTTTTGATTGTACGGTTTTATTAATTCAGTAGACTAGTGTTGATTTCCTAACAATGTGCTTTAGATGACTTCAAACAACAATACCGAAGCATCGTAGAATAAGGAAGTTATATGATTTCGCAATATTTATATTAAGTACGTCGAATTTTACTTGTGTTAAGATATTAATATTACGCCTCTTTCACTGTGAAACAGAATATTCTTAATATATTTCCTTGGGAATTTTTGTAGGAAAATAGTGTACAATAATAGTATACTAAATACACATTTATATATTTATTTGACGTAATAAATAAACTAGTGGATGCGATTGAACTTATCTTTTTCTTCAGACGTAAAAACTCACGTTTTATCTGCCACACAATGATATAGTATATATCGATCCAACGTCACACTGAAATGCTTTGTGTGAAAGGTGTGGTGAACACCAACACGCATGCGTCATTTCACTAGTATTGCATTTTTCCGCTGATGCCCTGTTATACTGGTTATCTTCATGTTTAAACAAATTTGTTTGTTGTTAGATAACAATGAACATTTTCACACATCATATTATTAGCTGTGTTATGACTGACCAAGTACTGTCCATTTAGGCATAAAAGTAATTAATCGCCAAGTGATCGTTGACATGGAGCATGCGTTCAGTAATGATATTGATTTACACCACGCCCTAAAGTATCTAACAATAGTAAAATAAATCTTACTGTTTCCACAGTTGTCGCTGTATCCATCTGACAACATATCTTGATTGATACACTAAGGGATTGTTTAATAAATATGCTGTTGTGATAATTAGAAAAACTGATCCTGTTAAATCATGTAAAACGTTATGTATATTAATATTAAAAGTTAATTATTAATATTTATATTTTTGGTCATTTCAGTCATCTGATTACAAGATATTCCCACGAAAATCTTTGTTTTACTTCACAACATTTAAAAAAATAATACAAAACGACCTAATCACATAAGGTGTAATTTAACTCAGTACGTAAAGGAATATTACGCTTACTTAGATTAAACGATTTATAATATTTAAGTGCACATGACTTATCGTTCTTACAGACTAAATTTGTTTTTCCTGCTTTCATGGAAATAATTGGGTAAAAACAGTTCAGAAAACATTTTCATGGTTCTTATGTGTGTTTAACAAAGCAAGTTTGATTGTTTCTTCCGTCTTATGCGTGGATAATACCAGGTGTTTCGCCCTGAACTTAAGTGCATTTATGTTGTTCATTAATCATTTAAAGGAAAACATAAAAAAAATCGCTTCAGATAGCTGACTTACACAATAGCTCTATTTATGTTTATTTCATTACTATCAGCATAAAACAACATATAATGTAATGTTATAAAAAGAGGCGAATTGTAATGGAGTTCTGCCATTTACAGCTGGAACGGCACCATCTTCGCCCGTGAGATAAACGGGACGTAGGTATTTCCGTTTCTAATTTTATACTATTGATCGGAACGTAAGTAGCTAACCTACCTACAATTTTGTAAGCCTGTTCATTACCCAAGAATATCGCAATCTGTTGCTTGTGTTGAATATAACTTTTTTTTTTTTTTGGTGGAAAAATGAAAGAAAAAAATCCTTGTATAAGCAAATGTGTTTTCAAATTTATATTTACTTGTTTTGGTATTGGGGGCCGGCATGGCCTAGCGCGTTAAGGCTTTGTAATCTGAGGGTCGCGGGTTCGCGCCAAACATGCTCGCCCTCCCAGCCGTGAGGGCGTTATAATGTGAGGGTCAATCTCACTATTCGTTGGTAAAAGAGTAGCCCAAGAGTTGCCGGTGGGTGGTGTTAACTAGCTGCCTTCCCTCTAGTCTTACACTGCTAAATTAGGAACGGCTAGCACAGATAGCCCTCGAGTAGCTTTGTGCGAAATTCCAAAACAAACAAACAAAACAATGTTTTGGTATCTCTCTCAATACTGGCTTTTTTTTTCTTGATTTTCTACACGATTTTTGGTGGATTAGCCCTGAGTTTGATGGCTTAAAACACTAAACTCCATGGTTTGCTCTCTATGTAGGGCAGAGCAAAGGTAGCTCATTGTGTAGTTTAGTTATTTTAAAGAGAAATAAAATTTTTTTTCTTTTCACAAGTAGACAACAGGAGACTTCCTCTGGCGATCCTTATTTAAACTTATGTTTAATTTTTGCTATGTATTTGCATGGCCCATTGGGACACAGTTTTAAATGGCAGGTGAAAATAGTAACCTGTTCAATGTGGACGAGGTTAACTCCAGTAAATTGGAACACGTGGAGTAAACTATGTTATGCACTACACTCACAACCATCCGATTACAAGGTAAAAGTGCAAAACCACTGAGCCAGCATAGAAATTATATTGCATTAAATTTGTCTTAAGTCGTAATATAAAAAGTTTTGTTTTATTTTTATGAAAACCCACTTTGTGGGCAAAAATTCGTAGTTTGATTTCTTTTTTTTTCTATCTTAAATCTTCAAATAACGTGTGTAATTAAAACAGTTTATCCTGATCAATTGGGAAAGTGTAATTTAGTTTCTTTGTTTTTAATTAATAACATATTTGAGTTGGTGATTTTTTTATCCAAGCGTTCGTCTGACTCCTGTTTGAAGAGCTGCGCACGACAAAGCTCAACATTCACCTTTGAAATTATGGTAGAACAGCATGAATACTGTTGACGCCAAATTTTATTTTGTAAGCAGAATATTCTACACTAACTTATTAGAAACTAATAACAGATTATTATTCATGTTTAAACATGTGACTTAAATAAGAAAAATGTAGATTTACCACATGTTATTGTTAAGTGGCTCTAAGCATGACCGAAATGCTCAAGAGTTACTTTTCGTAGTGAGCCGTATAAGTAATTCACATAGTTGGCTTTGAGTGAAACCAAGAGTGTAACACAGTTAACCTTTTTAAAGTCCGTGAAATAATTTAAACTTATAGGTTAACTTAAAAATTTTCTCCACTGAGGAAGGGTACTTCTGCCTATAGATCAAATTCAGGTACAAAAATCGTTCTTACAACATATCAGTATTTCTAAGGGTTTTGCAATCAATATTATTTTATTTTATTTATTACATGAACAGGTAGAATTTAGCGACATTAACCAAAATCTCACATGTAAGTAAAATGCATACTTTTAACATTTATGAAATGCCAAAATGGGATAAAAAAAAAGTTATACGATAAAACTACGTGTCGCCACCTTTCGCTTAACAATACCATGTAAAGGACAGCGACACATGATTTTATTGTAAAGTATTTTCCTATCCCATTTCAGTTGTTTATAATTTTTAATTTTCAAAGGCTTTTTTTATTTTTACTTCACATACTTAAGACATAAAGAATTAACTAGAACGTATGGTTCTTACTATTTTTCTTGTGTTTTGACTGTTCGATGACACTGAAGAAAAACCAGGAAGTTAACTGAATGCTTATACTGTAGCTTATCAAATTATAATTATGAAGTTCCTTTCGTGATGAGATTGTCTAAATTCATTGTGTTTATTTTTTACATAAATCTTTTCTATTGTAATTAAGCATAACTAGCTGAAATATTTCTAATCTTTATCACTAATGCTGGGTTTTATTAGAATTACTGGAGAGTCATGTAAATTTGCGAATCACTTTTTTTTTGAGTTAAAGAACAGAAAGTTTTTCTAGGATTACACATCGTGTTTAAACTTTGTATACTTCAAGACAAAATATATATTACGCTGTGGGCTTACATTATCTCTTCTGAATTTGGACTTTTGGATTACAGCTATGCATGTTTTAATTATATCAGAAAGAAACTAAATATTTTAATGTTAAAGTGGATGTCACACACGGACTTGTAGAATTGTACCATAATATATAACAATTATGTTAAGCCAGTAAGTGTTAATACACAATAATTCATTGCTTTGTTTTGCATCATAAGATTTGTAAGACCAGTTGAATAGAAATAAAAAATAATCTGTTAACTTTTTGGGTTTTTTTTTCTTCATTACCTACCGTAGGCAACCAGTAGTTCACACAGTCTCCTTTAATTCCATCCACAAAACAAAAAACAAACAAAAACACGCCTTACGATACTTAAAACGTTCTCTTTTGGTCAATGAGTCCCTGGCATTTATAATCTTTTACATATTAATGACTTAACAAAATGTCGATGTTTTGCGTGAATAAATATCCGACGATTGCGTTTTTGAACTGTCTAGCATTTTCTCTTCTGTACCGTCAGGCTTAACCAAAGTATACCAAAACATTAATAAATTTTCTCCTTTATGGTTTCTCCTTTATCAGTAACAAATCTCAATTAATATTATAAATGTGGTGTGAAAAGTTAAAATACAGAAATGCATTGGAATACAAAAAATATCCATTGGAAACGTAATAATTTAAATAATAAATATAGGTATTTTAAAAGTTAAACATATTTTGAGTTTTCTGTACTTTTCTGTAACACAAGGCTTAATTAAGAGTAAGTTTAGTACACGTGTCTTTGGTTGGACATTACAGGTTCTGCTACAAGGAATAATTGAAAAAAGTGTTTAATGCTCACTACTAACAAAGATTCTGCAATATTAATATCGGTTTTGAGTAATCTAAACATATTTGATGTGTGTAAAACTCCTGTTAGCACAAAATAATCGTCGAAGTTCGTAATTGAATTATGTATGATACTGTTGTCTCTCAAAGATATGAGTAACAAATATGTATACATCTTACAGTATTAAAATTGCTTAAACATAGCTAAAAGAAAATACTGGAATGAAAAGAAAAGATGTCGACATTTGCGGATGAATGTAACTTATATCAGTCACGCAACCCCAACATGACCAATTCTGACACCAAAAATATCGTGTGAAACAAAGATAAATCGAAAACTACTTATATCACTGCTTAGAACCTGCAACAAGGTATCTTTGCATCAAATTCTGTGTAAATTGGTCAATATAAAGTCAAATAATTAAGTAAACACCCATTAATTATTTTTTGTAAGCTTTGACCCTCTAAAAGACTTAAAATACGCAAATCGAACTTTTTTTTCTCAGTTAATGTTATGGTCGCATGAAAATGTATATTTGTATAAATTCATATTGATTATTGTAAATATTACATCACAGGAGCCAAAAACATATATTTTTGTGTTGTTTCACCTTTGATCCTATAAAGTTCCAAAAGAGGCCTAAATCAAAAATGATGTCTTGTCATATCGGACTAAGGTATAACCCTACCAAGTTTCAAGTCTGTCCACCAATAAATGATGGAATGATGGTAGATTGAAAAGAAAAAGAAAGAAAGATAAAAGATTGAACATCATAAAAACAGCACGTTTCTCTGCAGTGACATAAATAAATGTGCGTATATTTCAACTTTTTTTCTACTAAGGACTGTTAAAAATAATACAGTAGTTTTCTGTTTTTTTTTCAGTAATTAAGAAGTAAAAGTTTAATTCTGTATTAAAATATGTAGAACTAAGACTCGGTATGACATCTTATTTCATAGAAATATCCAGTTTTAATAAACGCATTTAGTCTATAAAGCTCAGTAGTTTGATACTTACATAAGTTGAAAGAAAAAAATAGCTTGTATTAGCAATATGCCAAGTACAAAAGAACATAAGTTCAACCTAAAATTGATATCGTATCGATAAGCTAGAAAGCTTCTAAAGAAATCACACATTAAATAGTTAACTAAAACTTCGCTGTTAAACTGTTCTTATTTTAAGTAATGAAAATTGTCACTGGTATATATGCTGCATCAACCAATTTCAGTATATTACCTATATAATATCCACTTCCTATGTACCAATTACTTACCATAATATGCATTGCTATCTTTTCTATGACCCTCTTACTATTTCTACTATTATGTATTTATAAAGTGTCTACTACTCATGTGATATTTTGATTTATCAAATAACAATATCATCTTAATGACATACGTTCCGCCTACATTATACCGTTACCTTCTAAATGATGTTAATATTTATCAAGTGGCATTGATATATTCTTTGTGCTGATGTTATGTTCTGTATCGTATATCTGAAGTAATAGTAATGTACTATCAGAGATGTCGAGAAACCCACTTGTTGAGAACTTTTATATGCAAAAACGGCTCTTCTGGGCCCAGAAAACACTTCAAATAGAAGAGCGAACAACGTTTCGACCTTCTTCGGTCATCGTCAGGTTCACAAAGAAAGGGTTACTGGTCGGAAGCTGACCACATGTTTGGGAGGGGTTGTATAATTGAGTGTTGCAATGTAGAGGGCGCGGTTTGAATATATAATTTTGTCTATAATATTGATATAGGTATAATGGTGTTCCTTTATATTGGTTTATTTTGGGTTTAAGTTGTTGTATAAGTAAGGCTTCTTTAATTTTTCGTTTGTTTATGTTTGTTTCTTTATTTAGTATTTTAGTGTTTTCTATGGTTATGTTGTGTCCATTTGACTTGCAGTGTTCGAAAACGTGTGAAGGTGACTTTTTATGTTCTTTGAATCTGGTTTCCATTTTTCTACTTGTTTCTCCTATATAGCAATCAAATATCATTTCTTAACCTCAAAATTATAAGAACCGACACACAATTCAAAACAGAAATCCACCGAAAAATCACCCATACTGGACTATACATTCCTTGGGACTCAGCACATGAAACAAAACAAAAACTCAACATACTAAGAAACCAGATAAACACAGCCATAAAACTATGCTCACCAGATAAAATTAACGATGAATTAGATAAAATAAAACAACACTTCATCAACATTAATAAGTTTCCTCCACAAACCGTAGAAAACATTATACGCACACACCTAGACAGAAAGCAAAATCAACCAACAAAAGTAAATATATCTCACGAATCAAAAAATCACGAAACCATATACTGCTGTATACCATATATTCCTGACATCAGCAAACAAATAACCAACATTTGGCAAAAACTAGTAACAAAATATAACATTCCAGTTAACACTAAATTTATTCAAAAACCAGGCACAAAACTAAGGTCTATACTATGTAAGAACTACACTGACAAACACCACACCAACATTATTTATAAAATACAATGTGATAACTGCCACGACTTATATATAGGAGAAACAAGTAGAAAAATGGAAACCAGATTCAAAGAACATAAAAAGTCACCTTCACACGTTTTCGAACACTGCAAGTCAAATGGACACAACATAACCATAGAAAACACTAAAATACTAAATAAAGAAACAAACATAAACAAACGAAAAATTAAAGAAGCCTTACTTATACAACAACTTAAACCCAAAATAAACCAATATAAAGGAACACCATTATACCTATATTAATATTATAGACAAAATTATATATTCAAACCGCGCCCTCTACATTGCAACACTCAATTATACAACCCCTCCCAAACATGTGGTCAGCTTCCGACCAGTAACCCTTTCTTTGTGAACCTGACGATGACCGAAGAAGGTCGAAACGTTGTTCGCTCTTCTATTTGAAGTGTTTTCTGGGCCCAGAAGAGCCGTTTTTGCATATAAAAGTAATGTACTATTCTATCATGTAAATGTTTCTTATATGACCGAATGATATTTTTTACTTCCTATGTCAACGACAACTCCTGTATAAATTCTTAGATTCTTTGATACATAATATGTTCTCTGTTGATTGTTATAATGCTATGAGGTATTTGCATTTCTTAAATGTCATTGTTCTTTTATATATCGCATTAATATCTCCTTTTCCACTTTGCCCGAGGTTACACGTTATTAAATTCTCCATTCTTAGTCTGGTCAACACAATAATTACAATAACGTCACTACCGTTCTACTTTGGCATTACTAGTTCTACTCCACTAAATGTTCCTTGCTTAGTCTAATCAACACAATAATTACAACGTCACTACCGTTTTACTTTGGCACTACTAGTTCTACTTCACTAAATTTTCCTTGTTTAGTCTTGTCTTTACAAAAATTACAACGTCACTACCGCTTCACTTTGGCACTACTAGTTCTACTTCACTAAATTTTCCTTGTTTAGTCTTGTCTATACAATAATTACAACGTCACTACCGCTTCATTTTGGCACTACAAGTTCTACTCCAAGCAAATTATGTGTAACTGGAATATTAAAAATCGATCGAACAACAGCTACGCTTGAAAGATAGTACGGTACACAACAAACGTCAGAAATGTAATGAATATCAATCTGGAAATACCAAAACGTGTGCCCCCCAGTGGCTCAGCGGTATGTCTGCGAACTTACACGCTAAAATCCGGATTTCGATACCCGTGGTGGGCAGAGCACTGATAGCCCATTGTGTAGCTTTGTGCTTAATTCAAAACAACAACAACTAAAACGTGCTCTTTCACACACATTAAAATTAAATACTTTCTTAAATTCTAAGCTTGGTTGAGTTATGTAAATTAATTTATTTTTATTCATTTTAATTTGACGTTAAACTTGAAATGAAAGCTCAACGTAATCCACAAACAATTCAAAGACCGACAGAGAAGTTTTAGATGATCTTACAAACACATAAAAAGAAATATATTGCGGGAGAGTAGACAAATATTTATATATAAATTCAAGCAAAAATATGCAATAAAAGCAAATATTACTTACAAGCTCATTAACATTTCATCTTAACTGAAAGAAAGATATGTCCATTTTCATTTTCAACTTAGATTTTACACTTAAAAACAAACACCTATCAGGTGGCGTGCGATCAATTTGAAATGTTTTACTGTCTTCGCAGTATAATCTGTTTACGAAAATATTTTAAGTAAAAAGAATGAATTCAGTTGAGAAAAACGGACACTGACACTGTTCTGTTTTTTTTTTCAGTGATCTATAAAAGACCTTTTGAATATCTAACATTAAACAAACATAATTACTCCCAAAATGTTTGCTTGAAAGTTGAAAAATATCAAAATTTCACGACATTGTAAATGTAAAGACAATAATATTTTGCTTCCAAATATTCACAAATCAGTTAAAGCTGATTTAGTTTTAAAGATGACTCAATGACATAAAAATAAGTTAACAGTGAAAATAAAATTTGTCTAGAAGTTGATTTGAAAAGAGCAAAAATAATTGAAGTTGTTTTTCATGTTTTTATTCATGCTGAAATCCCCTTGTTGCAGAGCTTTATGTCTGCGGATTCAAACTGCTAGAAAGCGGGTTTCGATACCTGTGATGGACAGAGCACAGATAGCCCATTGTGTAGCTTTGTGTTTAATTTCAAATAATCAATCAATAAAACTGAAAATGCGATAACATTAAGACGATACCTTTTGAGGCTTATTCATACTGGATAGTGACTCGTTGAAATTAACCCATCGTCGGTTGATTGGTTTGGTTTGTTTTGAATTTCGCGCAAAGCTATACGAGAACTATCTGCGCTAGCCATCCCTAACATAGCAGTGTAAGACTAGATGGAAGGCAGCTAGTCATTACCACTCACCGCCCACTCTTGGGCTACTCTTTTACCAAAGAATCGTGGGATTGACTGTAACTTTATAAATATCCCACGGCTGAAAGGGCAAGCATGTTTGGTGTGATGGGGATTCGAACCCGCGACACTCGGATTACGAATCGAGTACCTTCACCACCTGGCAATGCAGGGCCAGTCGGTTGATGTTTTTCAGAAACCGTGGAGTGTCATATTCTGTAACTTACAATTTATAACAAATATAAATGAATTACGTTTATCGAATATCGAATCGGTTTTATCGAAATCTGCTTAGATAAGGCAACCGAGTATTTGTTGTTGTTGTTGTTGCTCTGAGTTAGACTAGTTTTAGTACATACATGCTTAGTTACTTTTGCAGTTACATGTTAAATTGATTTAACACGCTCATGCTTCATCAAGACGATCGATTAGTTTTCTAATTACATGTTGATCCAGTTTTAGTTCACTCATGCCTTATCAAAACAACTGATTACTTTCCTAGTTACATGTTGAACCAGCTTTTGTATACATTTATTTAGTGAAGATAATTGATTGATTTATTATTTAGATATTGAGCTGGTATTATGACACAGAGTTGATCAAAATTTTAAAGTTTGTGATTAAGTTACATATACGGTTGATATTTAATCACAGTTATTAGAATAGACATACCCATTTACGATAAACGACTGAATTTTTCAATATTGAACCATTGATAATGCACACAGATCTGTTCTAGATAATCAGTCTATATCTGAGGCCTTATATTCCCAGTTCAGTTTACTGTCTACTAGCGCAATAACTCTAGGAAAGCAAAAGGGGACGTTGAAGCAACCTGCTAATAAGCTACCAATTTTAAGCTTTCACTGAGTGTATGTACTGTAAAGGTATCTCGCGATCCGATGTCACGCAACAGTATCACTTTAGCAAAAAAAAAGTCAAACAGCTTACGAGAATCTAGCGGTCCGTGAATCTCTGAGAGAATCTCTCCCACTACCACCACCTTTAAGTGTCAAGCAACAGCCTTTACCACCTGATGTTTTAATAACTTATCGAGATGTCATTTTAATTAATTAATAAGATACCTACGACTTACATGCTTGGTCAAGATGAGTAGTTGTCAACTGTTATGACTTATATATCTGGCTGTCTTTTTTTACGTTCTAGCCTCTTACGAAAGACTGTCCAAATTTCGAAAGCTAGGAACTAAATAAACCTCTCATTCTTATGTAACTACCTGGGATAAGCAGTGTATGTGTTTTAATTAACTATTAAAGTAACATTATAACATATAAACCTAACCCATATGAGAAACTGGTGTTAAATTTATTATCAAGAGAGAGTTGTTACTATTTTTTTTCTGATGAAGATAAGCAATTGTCGTTGAGTTAGTTATTAAAGTAATGTTACTGCTTTTACCTGGGCAGAATAGGCAGTGGCAGCAAGTTCGCTGTGAAGATAGTCTTAATATTTATTTTCCTGATTAAAATAAGCAATTGGTGTTTAATTAGTTGCTAAGAAAATGTTATTACTTTATCTTCCTGGCTAAGATAAGCAATAGGTTTTAAGCTCATTTTTCATATTGTGTTATTGCTTATTTTCTCACCGAAATAAGCAGTAGTTATTTAGTTCATTGTTAAGATATTAGCATGGCTTATTTACCAGCCAAGATAGTCATTTGGTGTTTTAGGTAGTTGCCAAAGTAGTGCTTTGAGTTATAGACCTGACAAAGATAAAACAGATGCTTCGTTAAATGTTACGATGACATGAGGATTCATATATTTCGTGAAAAATCAATATCTTGATTAACTTTTTAAACAGTGTTGTACCATGTCCAACTAGCAAACATAAAAGCAGTTGGTGCTAACATTTAGTTTTGAGTTTGAACTAGGATGTAATTGTGTTAGCTAAAAGAACTGGTGTATTTAATAACAAGACATATAAAACAAGAAGTTTCGTCTCTTGATTAAATGCGATTGCAATTTTCTGAAGTTTATGTTGCATTATGAAGTTAAGACTTGTTAGATTGGTTAACAGTGTATTTTGTGTTGATAAACGCACAGTATCTTATTTTCACAATTTGAAAATTTGTGCTAAGAATAATGAGAACTCACCTGATGCAAAATGCAAATTTCGCTAAAGCGTCTTCATGTGCAGAGAAGCTCGTTTCGCCAGGTTATTTGAAACAAAAATTCACTGTCTTCAGTTCCTTAATTCAAACGCTATTTGGTTCCTTCAAAACCTAACGAGCAATACATTAGAAAAAAAAAGTTTGGTTTCAGTTAATATTTAACTTCAATTCGAATGTGAAAAACAATTACGGCTACTAACTGTTTCATGAAAACAACATTCAACTAAACTGTAAACTATTTCAGTTAAAAATTACAAATCAACTTAAAGTTGACGACACATACACTTCTAATTACATCAGATGAACAATGCCCAAACAATACAGCATATTTTTTAAATCAACATTTCATACAATACATTTTATTTTATTTTATTTAGATATGTTTTGTAGACATTTAGGTGTAATCTTCATCGATTTGTCGCACGCACATATATATATATATATATATATATATAAAGTTTTTTTTTATTTTCATCCAGTGTACTGACGTATAGGATGGGTCTTCGCTGATGGTTAGAACTCTTTGCGTTTTCTTGGTAATGAGATTTTCATCGATCTAGGTCCTCTGGTCCCCCCCCATTTCTCTCTGGCTCTTGCTTTAGGCTGAATGGACACCATAATGACCAAAATATTTCACTTTTTATGCTTGGATTTTATGTCTTTGTTTGTACGTTGTCTCCAACTATTTCCAAAAGATAAAATGAATTATTTATTGTAAAGTTCGAACCAATAACTTGTTTTCCTGTGTTAGTCTGTAATACAATAATATTCGCAAGGGTTTTGACGTTATGCACTGTTGAATTTCATAGTTTTATTGTGAAGTTTCCACTATTAAAAGTGTTTGAGACAAAGTTTTGAAAAATTAAAGGAACCGTGAAACAGCTGGTAATGTTTTTGTTTTTACACACTTTACTGAAACGCCTTACTAAGATACGTCTTGATTGTAGCTTTTAATATATTACACCTATCATACCTTTCATGCTTTCTCGCTTTTTAACACGTTTTTCAACGCAATAAAACTCGTGTTACATGACGAATGAGTAAGCGATAATGATATTTACCTACAGATGGCGCTGCTGCAAAAGGTTTCGGCTGGTTCTTGTTGAATAGCGTTTCATGAATGACTATACGTGTATACGCTTGATTCTCTGGAGAAGCGGAGAAAGGAGAAGGAAGAGGATAGTTGTTTGGCTAAGTGCCAACTTTTTAATCAACCTCAGATACAAATATTCATATTATGTTTGTTCTGTTGTAAAACAGAAAACTACAGAATGTACTGTGTTTGTTCTCACTGGAGGTACCGAAACACAATTTTAAGGTTTATAAGCATCTTGTGTTTTTTTTTATCAATAAAGAGAATAAAATGGGGAAATGGCTGTAATTTCTTTATACAGGTTACAAGCCCTTATGAAAGATTGTAGATTGTAATTTTCTCAAAAAGATCAGCAAGATTAATGTTTACTGGACTTATTTTGAATTCAAATTAGGCCTAAACCTGTTCTAAATCAAAATAGTCAAGATAGTCTCTAATCGCATTACAAGGTTCCAATGTTTTCAGTTGCAGACCTTCGTACAGTGTTACTATGTAATAGCTGTAGATCTAGTGTTTAGTTTTAACAATATTAAAGCTACTATGAACTGAATTGTAAGTGCAAGTCAATACTAACGCTTGGTTGATAGTAGGTGCAATGCCATAGTTATCTTAAGACTGGTTTTGGTACGAGTAAGATCAGTTCTAGTGTTAAGCCATCTGGATGGACTAAACTCTGGAATATAGTATCAATAGCCAACAAAACTTAGATCTGCGAACTGTTTCAATTAACGAGAAACATGCAGGAGAGTTCACCAAATAGTTTATTTCTTTATTTGAAGTTCACGCAAAGCTACACAATGGCTGTCTGCGCTATCTGTCCCTAATTTATTAGTGTAAGAATAGATGGAAGGTAAATAGTCAGCACCACCCTTCGCCAATTCTTGGGCTACTCTTTCAGCAATTAATAATGGGATTAATAATTACATTATAACGCCCCCTCGGCTGAAAGGACGACCATGGTTGGTGTGACGAGGATTCGAAACTTCAAATCTCAGAATGCGAGTAAAGCACACTAACCATTTGTTCATGCTTGGTTATGTTTCAACAAATAAACTGGACAGGGCACTTCACAAAGAATGAAAAAAACACAAAGATGTCCAGTGCCAATCATAAGTAGCGTTGGGTCAGCTTGAGATCCTGTGCTAGGGAGGCTTTTCAGTATTGGGATGGTATCCTTATGTCCTATTGACCAATGTGCATCCACCTCAAGAATGGCATCTTCAATTATAATAGGCTACTGGCCCACTGTCACCAGCCGTTTTTGTTAGAATGGACAAGAATAGGAACAAGAGCTGTGAATAGCAAATATTCAATTTATTGCCTGTAAATAATTGTAAATCACAAACAGTATCAAGATGGATGTTCACGGGAGCAGTGGAACTCATACCCTTAACAGGAGAAGGAAAAGAACAGAAAAGGGTAGGCCTAATTTTGATTCGGCCCAATCTTCTTAATACTGGATTATGCTCTATCAATGATTAGTACGAGTGCTACAGATAGCTCAAATCAGTGGTAAAATATTTTCCAGCCAAAAATAAAGGCTTTACTACTCTTCACAAACGCCAGAAGCAACACGGAGCACCAAGGGTGCTATCCAGCCATCACGGAGATAATTAGAAATCGCAAGTTTCAGTCACCTCATACGGCTGAAATATGTGATATTAGTGGGATTTGTACAACACAGCGTAAACAGAAAGTGTTTTTATTGAGTGAATAATGAAGCACAAAATCCATGTCAGTTCCTATTTAAAGGACATGATTAACATTTACCTATGTATTGTAGTCACAGATGGTTCCTACACCACATATTGTGAGAAAGCATTTTGGGTTTGTAACATTTCACTGAACAACATTCTGCATAAGATTGGTGGAGCATTTAAACTTCCTATAAGCTGCCAAGAATGTTTCTCCAGCCAAGGCGTTTCTGCGAGGCACTGTGTCTCCACTCGTAAGGACTGAATAATGCTGCCTACCAATGTTCTTATTTTGACATTTATATCACCACGTCCACTTGACATAATCATAGCAGGTTATCTGAACTGTAAGGTATGACTATATATTCTTAACTCTCTCAGACATTTTCAGTGTAAGTGGTTCGGTCATTTAAAGACGACTTATCGTGGTTTCTTGACGTGTGCTCGTTGTGGTGACAAAGACCACGACGTCTACGTGTACGAACGTGCTCTGTGTTAACTGTAATGGTTCCTAGCCCTCTTACTTTTGTTCTTGCCTGAAGTGGGTGGAGGAAAAAGAGGTCCAGTATTTAAAACCTGTAAACAATATCTCCTACCCTTGGAAGTTACTGTCCCCCAATTCATCCAGGATATGTGCTGCTGCACTACGTTCCACTATCACAGTGTGAGTGCAGACAGATCTTTACGTGCATTCAACAGAGTCCTTTTCTCATCTGTGAGCACTCTTTTGCCATCCATAGGTGCTAGAGTAAACACGTCTACATATGCTTCTGTATCTATCCTCATCATCACTTCTAGCGCTGCTCAGATCAACCTTCTTCGATCTCGAGATGCAGAACTATTATTTGGTCATACCCTCAGTCCGTGGAATCTCCTTCTACTGACATAAATCTGCCCAATCGACTCAGGGCACCTTCCATGGAGGTCGAATGATCTCCTTTTGGTATAGATAAATGTGCGGTCGCAAGTAAAATGGTTCTCGACCCAGTTCGCCTCCACTTAAATAAAACTAGACTCTGATAAAGTGGTCTGTCGAGGTTTCCATTTTAATTTGGATGACATTAAAGTATTGGTTAGTTTCTTTCATCCAATGTGTCTCCCTTTAAAAAAAACTTAATTAAAGCTGTTGATACTGTCCTTTTTTGGTAATTTTTATACTGTAATGACTGGTAGTGTAATGGACGATTCCATGGAGGTGTGATAATGCTATTGATTATAATCACTGTTTGTTCTCTCTATTTGTCTCCAGGAAAGACTTATGATCAATTGGATCTTGATGCTCTTTCAAAACAGTTGTTATCTCCATTTTTTATTATGTGAGACTTTAACTAACACAATCCACTTTGCAATGGTGCTGATATTGATGGGAGAAGTCGTTCTGTGGTGCATATGCTCTCAGATTACAACCTTTTTCTCTTCAGTAATGGTTTTTTTACCTAATTTCATGCACCTAGTCAGCTCTTTACTGATATAGATATTTCTTTCTTTTCCTCTTCATTTCTTTCTAATTTTTCTTGGAAGGCTGAGAGTAGCTTATGGGGCTGTGATCATTTTCCCATCGTTCTGAGGGAGAGTGGCTGTGGTTAATGCTATCTGATCTAGTTATCATGGTAGAAGCTGAAGGAAGCTGACTGTCTCTCCTTGACTGCTCTCTCAGAACTTGATCCTGCTGTTATTAGTCTTCCATCTGTTATTAACTAGGTGAAGGCAGTAAGTAATTGCATGATTGAAGTATCTGTTTCCAAACCTCGATATAGTTTCCAAAATGTCCTTGTCCATGGTGGTCTCTTGCCTGTCAGTAGGCATAGAAGACTTTCTGCACGTTGCCAGTCTAAATCTGTACACTGAGTCCCACGAATCTCCTTTTCAACTATGCCATTTACAACTTTCTTTACAATATGCTGCTATGTTTCGTTCCTTACTACAGGATCCCTTTTGGGGTTGTGCTTTTCTTAGTCGTAGGCTGTACTTTTTAGAATAGATAGTCCAACTTCATCCTTTTTGCTTGTATACCTTGGCACAGCTGGCTGAATTGGATCTATTATTGGATGGCATTGCTGAATTCAATGATTGACTCATTCCACCATGATTAATTACCATCCTCACCTGTGACACTTCTTTGAGTTCTTTAAAGAAGTCGGATACTTCTGATCAGAAGTACTGTCTTTCATAATAAACTTAATTTTATTAACCATATTTATTAGGTAGAATCAGACATTGAAAATACTTCATTTCCTAAAGTCGAGACATATTATTCAAATCTACAAATTAAAAGTGTTTGATAACGTTATCAATCTAAATATTTTTGATAAAAAAATTGTTTCCTTTTCCAATATATGGTTTACTTTCTGTTAATAGTATTGTACCACAATCTTCTATTATAAGTATTATAACTTCACAATTGTTCAGGTTTGTAAAATTTGCAATAAATTATAATATTTCATTATCTGTGTAGACTCACTAATGCAAAAATTAATATTTAATGGATTTAATAAAGGATTTCTCACTAAAAGTATTAAAAATAATGTGTGATAAATATAAGAATGTGCCAAATAAACATAAAGAAGTAAAATTAAGGAAATGTTGCTGAAAGTTTCTGACAAGAATTTTCAGTTTTTAATAAGATCGTTTAAACAACCTGACACTACTTTTATGCGGATGAATATTTTATTCCATATAAATGCTTGTTCAGAGCCTGAAACTTTGCAGCTAGAGCGGATTCAATGGCTGGTGTTTGGGAGTTGTATTTGCTAGTTTAGAGAACTTCTTTGGATTATGTGCTAGTATAATTTGTCTACAATGCTACTAATTAGTGCGTTACTACTTTAATGGGAACTGGAATATTAACTTCGAGTGATAAATGGTGTATCTCCCCCCCTCCCCAGAATGTGGGTCCCACTTCCGCAGTCACCACCACGACCCATGGTACATTTAATATCCTACATACGGATACGCTGCCTGTATCCTTGGTATTCTTTTGATTTGTGCAGCGTCTTTAAGTTCATTTTAATGTGGGCTGTTTTTGTTTATTAGAATATTGTTAGTCAGAGATTTGGATTTGTTGTTTTAACACAGTTCTTTTTTATTTTTTTACATTCACAAGCCACATCGTTTAAATTTTATGCTTATGTAAAAACAGTTTGTATATTAGAATTTCGTATATAACTAAAATTTCATACAATAACTTAGTCACCTTTTGCTTCTAATATAATTTTTATGAGATCAAGTAAATATGTTAAACTAAAAGTAATATTCATCACTTCTCAGTTTGTTTCATACTCAAATTTAGAATCAATAGTTACAGGCTTAACAATTATATTTGTTTATATGAAAATATCACATTGTGAAGGAGATGAGTCTCCTACCTTCACTGAGGGACCCTCCCCGTCGCGCCAAACATGCTCGCCCTCCCAGCCGTGAGGACGTTATAATGTGACGGTCAATCCCATTATTCGTTGGCAAAAGAGTAACCCAAGAGTTGGCGGTGGGTGGTGATGACTAGCTGCCTTCTCTCTTGTCTTACACTGCTAAATTAGAGCACAGATAGCCCTCGAGTAGCTTTGTGCGAAATTCCAAAACGAACAAACAAACACTGAGGGACCGATTAACGTACATAGCTATCATGTTTAACAGATTAAACCAGTCTCTTACATTTACTTAGGCCAAAATAATGTTGAGAACTGTTATGTTTAACAGGCCAGACTAGTCTCCTACATTTACTGAGGGCCAGAATAATGTTGAGAACTATATGTTTAACAGACCAGACCCGTCTTCTACATTTACTGAAGGCAATAATAATGTACAGAATTATCACACTCGTTCTTCTAAATTTATTGAGAGAAATAATGCAAAAAACTTTTCTGAAACGTTTTTTTGTTGTTTTTTTTACAAAACTGGTAAATAACATAAAATTATTATCCGTGTTTATCTAATCAAGTTTTAATAATGACTACCAACAAAAACATGAAAATATATTTTTATTGCAAATTTCAAGTGCTGTGTTGTTGGAAATTTGTAATACTGTATTAATAAATGTTTCAAGTATATATGTATATTAACGTAGTTTTGAAAAGCTGTGTTTCTGAAGATGTGAAGCAATTCGTTACTCAACGCTTAAAATGCTGTGTTATGAGATCTGTAGTAGTGTCCTGCTGGTATTTTGAAGCAGTACGTTACTACTGAAAGTACTACATTACTGTCGATTACTGTTCGTAAATATTTTAGCATTACGTTTACGTAGGTGTGAAACATTTTTACTGAATATTTGGATTATTATGTTATTGTATAGCTAAAGTAAAGCATTACTGAAAGTTTGATGTATTATATTAGTGTAAGTTTGAAATATTTTAAAGTATTGTGTTTCTATCAAGTCGAATAAAATCCCTCTCATGCTGAAACGACACAAAAGGAACTTTGTTAAACTCTAACATGATTGGTACAAGCGAACGGAAATGGTAGCACACTTCCTCTGAACAGAATCCCAGTTCCAGCACCAGATAATGACTGGTACTCATGATGTTGTTGGGTAGACTGAAAGAATAAGTGGAGTTCAGAGGTAGTGCCTTGCTTAATGACATAACAGCATAGTGTACACCAGCATCGTACTTGCAACAACGAATCATTAGACAACGTGTCCAAAACGCGAGACCACTGCAAAACGCTGGTATCACTACTTTACTGAATATTTGAAGGATCATGTTTCTGTAGATGTAAGTGTTGGTGAGTTCTGAAAATGTTATGTTCTATGTTACTGAAAGCTTAAAGGTTGTATATCTGAAAATGCTGTCATGAATTGAATAATAGGAATGTATAAATAGTCCCAGTAGCCATATATATCCTTGTCATTGATTCTTTCTTTTTCTTCTTTTGGGAGATGGATCACAGTTCTAAAACTCACATTCGACATTTTCATAATGAAAATCAACTATTAAAGTAACAGTGGTCTTACTGTCATGACAGTAACATAAACAAGCAAGAATAATAAACATGTTTAATCAAATGATGCCATATGTCAGACTACTTTAGCCGTGGAAACACGAGGACTGTACAACCATACTCTCTCTTTGAAAGTCACCCGTTTGTACAGCGGTAAGTCTTCTAATTTACAATGCTAAAATCAGAGGTGCGAGTCCTCTCGATGGACTGAGCGGACAGTCCAATGTGTCTTTATTATAAGATAATACACACACTCTCTTTGAAGAAAATTATAGATGAATAAGAGAGATAGATGTAAATTGTTTGGTACGTAAATATTATTAACACTGAACTATTTTCAGAAATCCTATCCTCGTCGTCTTTTAAAACATATTTTTTTTTCCAAATTATTTATTTGTTTAGCTAGTTCTTGTCATTTTGCTGCTTACAGAATTTTGAATAACATGGGAGTGAATATGACTGCCATTTTATTTACGTTCGGTTGCTCTTATAAGCCAGAATTTTTCTAAATAAAATCCTGTTTTGTTTTACCTTTTGCAGAGAATGTCTATATTCATGAACGTGTTTGACAGTGTAATACAGAGTTGTCAGTGTAGACAATCGTCTTATCATTGTGTAAAATGTGTAACACTCGAGTGTATGTTAATCTCCAATAAATAGCACTGCCGCCAATTGGAAGTAAGTACAATTGTTTAAGGCTGTTGTCTTATAATACTTATCCTAACACCGTTAGATCATTACACACGATTGTTTGGCATGACATAAGACCCTAGCATTTCAGTTCGCGCTCACTCGCCCACGCTCATGTGTGAGGTGATATAAGAACGCCTACGACAAAGCTTAACTTGCACTTTTGACATTTACAGAGTTTTGTGTCTCCTTCCAGAAAGAAATAATTACTGATAATTTACATTCAACACTCAGCCACTCTCAATGAAAGGTAAATGGTGATCTATAATAACACCTCAAGATTCGTAAAATGTTAAACATTTTTTACAGTTTAATTACAGTGACTGTGATTACCATTTTCTGACTTCATTAAACACATTTCTTTCTTTGAATGAGAAACTAGACTATAGGGGCCAAACATGCCCACAGAGATGCTCTATCAAGAAGATGGTGGCATCCCAATACTTAACTGAAATACAGGGTGTTCGGAAAGTCACTGTGCAGTTTTGTATGTTAATAAATATATCAGTGTACAGTGACTTTACAAGATTCACAGAGATTCGATATCAGAAAAATTGCAGCATCCCAATATTTGCTATCAAAAATTCTATGAACAAAATTATATGTAATACATTATATATGTGTTACATTCAGGTAAAATAAGCCGCAATGTCTGTAATCAATGCCTACACTAGATTCAAGATACATACGTATACATATATATATCTATATTAATATAAGTTCAGTGTCTAAGTTCAGATATGATACTGAATGGAATAGTTGGAAAGTGAAGACACAATATTGAATGTAATAATTAAAATTTGAATATATAACACTGAAGGAATATTTGAAAGGGAAGATATTATAGTGAATGATATAATTAGAAAGTGAAGATATGGTACTCAATGTAATAATTCGAAATTGAAAATATGATACTGAATGTAATAGTTGGTAAAAAATGATATGATAAGGAATGTAATAAATGAAAGGTGAAAATATGATACGGAATGTAATAATTTGAAACTGTAGATATGATACTGAGTTGAAAAGTTTGAAAGTGAAAATATGCTACTGAATAGAATAATATGAAAGTGAAGACATAATACTTAATGTAATAGTTGGAAAGTAAAGACATGATACTTAATGGAATAGTTGAAATTGAAGATATGATTCTGAATGTAATAATTGGAAACTGAAGATATGATATTGAATGGAATAGTTGGGAAGTGAAGACACGATACTGAATATAATAACTGGAAAGTGAACATATGTTACTGATTAAAATAGTTGAAAACTAAATACATGATACTAAATGCAATAATAGGAAACTTAAGATATGACACTGAATGCAATAGTTGAAAGATAAGATATGACACCGAATGGAAGATTTCGAAAGTGAAGATATGATACTGAATGAAATATTTAGAAAAGGAAGATGTGACACTGAATTGAATAGTTAGAAAGTGAAAATATGATCCTGAATGAAATAGTTGAAAAGTGAAGACACAATACTGAATGTAATAGTTGTGAAGTAAAGACATGATACTTAATGGTATAGTTGGAAACTGAGGACATGATACTGAATGTAATAATTGGAATGTGAAGATATGATACTGAATTGAATAGTTTAAAAGTGAAGATATGACACTGAATGGAATAGTGTAAAGTGACGAAATAATAATGATTGCAATAATTTTAAAATCAAGATATGATACTAAATGGAATATTTGAAAAGTAAATATATGATACTGAATGAATTGTTGGAACGTGGGGGAATGATACTCAATGAAACAGTTTTAAGTGATGATATGATACTGAATGCTATAATTAGAAACTAAATTTAGGTATTGAATAGAATAGTTTGAAAGTGAAGATATGATACTGAATGAAATAGTTTGAAAAGGAAGATGAGACCCTGAGTTGAATTGTTGGAAAGTGAAAAATATGATACTAAATTGAACAGTTGAAGATATGATACTGAATGGAATAGTTGGAACCTGAAGATATGATATTCAATGTAATAATTGGAAAGTGAAGTTATATATTTGAATGGAATAGTTGGTACCTAAAGACATGATGGTGAATGTAATTATTGGAAAGTGAAGATATGATACTGAATGAAATAGTTGGAAAGTGAAGACATGATACTGAATGAAATAGTTTGAAAATTAAGATATGACCCTGAGTTGAATTGTTGGAAACTGAAAATATGATACTAAATTGAATAGTTGGAAAATGAAGAAATAATATTGAAGGTAATAATTCCAAAGTGAAGAAATGATAGTGAATGGAGGAATTGGAAAGTGAAGATATGATTTTGAATTGAATAGTATGGAAGTAAAGGCATGATACTTAATGGAATAGTTGGACACTGAAGACATGATATTTAATGTAATAATTGGAAAGTGAAGACACGATACTGAATGTAATAAGAAAGGGAAGATATGATACTGAATGGAATAGTTAGAAAGTCAAGACTCGATACGGAATGTAATAATTGGAAAGTGAAGATGTGATACTGAATAAAATAGGTTTAAGTGAAGATATGATACTGAATAAAATTGTTTGAAAAGGAAGATGAGACACTGAATTGAATAGTTGAAAAGTGAAAATATGATACTGAATGGAATAGCTAGAAAGTAAAGATATGATACCAAATGGAATTGATGGAAATTGAAGATGTGATATTTAATGCAATAATTGGAAAATGAAGATATAATACTAAATTGAATATTTGAAAATAAATATATGATACTGAATGTTATGGTTGTAAAATAAAGATATCATACTTAATGTAACAATTGGAATGTGAGGATATGATACGGAATGTAATAGACAGAAAGTGAATATATGATACTGAATGGAATAGTTGGAAATTGAGGATATTACACTGAATCAAATTAGTTTAATTGAAGGTATGATACTGAATGGAATAGTGGAAAGTTAAAATATGACCCTTAATGGAATAGTTGAAAAGTGAAGATATGATACTGAATGAAATAGTTTGATGTGAAGATATGATACTCAATGTAATAATTGGAAAATGAAGATGTGACACTAAATTGAATAGTTGGATCGTGAAGATATGATACTGAATGGAATAGTTGGAAAGTAAATATATGATACTCAATGGAATAGTTAGAAAGTAGGGGTATGATACTGAATGAAACAGTTTGATATGAAGATATGATACTGAATGAAATAGTTGGGAAGTAGAGACATAATACTGAGTGTAATATTTGAAAACTGAAAATATGACACTAAATGTAATAGTTGGAAAGTGAAGATATGATAATGAATGAAAATGAAAAAGTTTGAATAGAAAAATGTGACACTAAATTGAATAGTTGGAAATTTAAAATATGATATTGAGTGGAAAAGTTGGAAAGTAAAAATATGAAATTGAAAGGAACAGTTGGGAAGTAAAGACATGATACTTAATGTAATATTTGGTAACTGAAGATATGATACTAAAAGGAATTGTTGGAACCTGAAAACATGATATTCAATGCAATAATTGAAAAGTGAAGATATGAAACTGAATGGAATAGTTGGAATCTAAAGACATGATAGTGAAAGTAATAATTGGAAAATGAAGATATGATACTGAATGAAATAGTTTGAAAGCGAAGACATGATAATGAATGTAATAATTGGAATGTGAAGATATGATCCTGAATGAAATAGTTGGAAAGTGAAGATATGATGGTGAATTAAATAGTTGGGAAATAAAGATATGATACTGAATGTAATAATTGGAAAGTGAAGATATGATACTGAATTGAATAGTTGGAAAGTGAAGATATGAGACTGAATGTTGTATCTGGAAGGTGAAGACATGATACTGAATGAAATAGTTTCAAAAAGGAAGCCTCTGAATGAAATAGTTGGAGAGTGAAGATATTATTCTGAATGAAATAGTTGGAAAGTGAAAACATGATATTGAATGTAATAATTGGAAAATGAAGATATGATACTAAATGGAATATTTGGAAAATAAAGATATGATACTGAATGTAATAGTTGGGAAATAAAGATATCTCACTTAATGTAACAATTTGAATGTGAGGTGATAATACAAAATGTAATAGATGGAAAGTGAAGATATGATGCTAAATGGAATAGTTGGAAAGTGAAGATATGATACTGAATGTAATAATTAAAAAGTGTAGATGTGACACTGAATTGAATAGTTGGAAAATGAAGATATGATATTGAATGGAATCATTGGAAAGTGAAAATATGATACTGAATGGAATAAATGGAAAGTTAAAACATGATATTAAATGTAATAATTGGAAAGTGAAGATATGATACTGAATGGAATAGTTGAAAGTGAAGGTATAATAATTAATGCAATAATTTGGAAGGTAAGATATGATACTGAATGTAATAATTAGAAACTAAAGTTAGGTACTGAATAGAATAGTTTGAAAGTGAAGATATAATACTGAATGAAATATTTGGAAAGCGAAATATGACACTGAATGAAATAGTTGGGAAGTAGAGACATTATACTGAGTGTAATATTTAAACAGTGAAGATATGATACTGAATGGAAGAGTTGGAAACTGAAGACATGATTCTTAATGTAATAATTGGAAAGTGAAGATATGATACTGAATGGAACAGATGAAAGTGAAGATATGACACTGAATGGAATAGTGTGAAAATGAAGATATGATACTGAATGGAATAGCTGTAAAGTAAAGACATGATACTTAATGTATTATTTGGAAATTGAAGATATGATACTGAATGGAAAAGTTGGAATCTGACGACATGATATTCAATGTAATAATTAAAAACTAAAGATATGAAACTGAATGGAATATTTCGAACCTAAAAACATGAGAGTGAATGTAATAATTGGAAAGTGAATATATTCCTTCTCATTGGCAGAATTGGAAAATAAAGATATAATACTGAATGGAATAATTGGAAAATGAAGATATGATACTCAATGTAATAATTGAAATGTGAGGATATGATATTGATTGGGGTAGTAGAAAACTTATTACATAATACTTAATGTAATAATTGGGAAGTAAAGATATGATACTGAATGTAATAGTTCAATGTGAAGGTATGACACTGAATGGAATAGTTAGAAAGTGAAGATATGATATTGAATGAAAGAGTTTTAAGTGAAAATATCGTAATGAATGAAATATTTTGAAAAGGAAGATTTGACACTTAATTGAATAGTTGAAAAGTGAAAATATGATTTTGAATGAAACAGTTGGAAAGTGAAGACATGATACTGAATGTAATAGTTGGGAAGTAAAGACATGATACCAAATGTAATAATTGGAAAGAGAAGATATGATACTAAATGGAACTGTTGAAAATGAAGGTATTATTCTGAATGGAATAGTTGGAAAGTAAAGATATGACAATGAATTGAATAGTTGGAAAGTGAAAATATGATACTTAATAGGATAGTTGGAAAGTGAAGACATGATACTGAAGGAAATAGTTGGAAAATGAATATATGATAATAAATAGAATATTTCTTAAGAAAATATATGATACTGAATTGAATAGTTGGGAAATAAAAATATGATACTAAATGTAATAATTCGAAAGTGAAGATATGATACAGAAAGTAATAGATGGAAAGTTAAGATATGATACTGAATGTAATAACTTTAAACTGAACATATGTTACTGAATGGAAAGATGAAAATTGAAGGTATGATACTGAATGTAATAGTTCGGAAGTAAAAATATGATAGTTTATGGAATAGTTGGAAAGTGAAGACATGATTCTGAATGGAATAATTGGAAAGTGAAAATATGATACTGAATGGATTTGTTGGAAAGTAAAGATATCATACTGAATGGAATAGATGGAAAGTGAAAACATGATATTGGATATAATAATTGGGAAATGAAGATGTGATACCAAATGGAATATTTGAAAAATTAGGATATGATACTGAACGTAATAGTTGGGAAATAAAGATATCATACTTAATGTAACAATTGGAATGTGAGAATATGATACGGAATGTAATAGATGGATAGTGAAGATATGACCCTGAATGTAATAATTGAAAAATGAAGATATGATACTAAATGGAATATTTGGTAAGTAAATATATGATACTGAATGTAATAGTTGGGAAATAAAGAAATAATACTGAATGAAGTAGTTGGAGAGTGAAGATACGATACTGAATGCAATAGTTTGAAGTGAAGATATGATACTGAATGATATAGTTTGAAAGGAAGATGAGACACTGAATTGAATAGTTAGAAAGCGAAAATATGATACTGAATGGAATAGTTGGGAAATGAAGATATGATACTGAATGGAATAGATGGAAAGAGTAGATATGATATTGAATGTAGTAATTGGAAAGTGAAGATATGATACTAAATAAAATATTTGGAAATTGATGGTGTTATACTGAATGTAATAGTTTGGAAGTAAAAATATGAACCTGAATGAAATAGATGGAAAGTGAAAAAATAATATTGAATGTAATAATTGGAATGTTAAGATATGATACTGAATGGAATAGTGTAAAGTGACGTTATAATAATGATTGCAATAATTTTAAAATGAAGATATGATACTAAATAGAATATTTGAAAATTGAAGGTATTTTACTGAATGTAATAATTCGGAAGTAAAAATATGATACTGAATGTAATGATTAGAAATTGAAGATATGATACTAAATGGAATATTTGGGATGTGAATATATGATAGTTTATGGAACAATTGGAAAGTGAAGACATGATTCTGAATAGAATAATTGGAAAGTGAAAATATGATACTAAATGGAATAATTAGAATGTGAAGATAAGTTTCTGAATGGAACAGTTGGAAAGTGAAGATATGATACTGCATGTAATAATTGGAAACTGAAGATACTATACTGAATGTAATAATTGGAAAGTGAAGATATGATACTGAATGGAATTGTTGAAATGTGAATTTTTTTATACTGAATGGAATAGTTGAAAGGGAAGATATGATATTGAATGGAATAGTTTGAAGAGGGAGATATGATACTGAATAGAATATTTGGAAAGTGAAGATATGATACTGAATGTAATAGTTGGGAAGTAAAAAAACGATACTGAATGTAATAGTTCGAAAGTAAAGATATGATACTGAATGTAATAATTGGAAACTGAAGATATGATACTAAATGGAATAGTTAGGATGTGAAGTTATGATACTGAACGGAATAGTTTGAAGGTGAAGATAGGATACTGAATGGAATAGTTGGAAAGTGAAGATATGATACTGAATGGAATTGTTTAAAAGCAAAGATTCAATTAAGTGTTCTTCATTTTTTGGTATCGTTGTTGTTATCGAATTACTTTCTTTTTTTACTGAAATAATTTGAATTTTAAAACGTTTGAAAAGCTCATACTCAAACCAGTTGTTGATGTGTTAATGATTGGATTAAAAGAATTAGCACTACCAGCTATTGGATGCAAATAATGAATAACACATACAGGCATAAAAGTCTCCTTTCGTATATAATTTGGTTATTATTATATGTGTATGTTAAATGTGGATGTTTGGATAGATAGTTATTCGTATATAAAATATTCGTATTGTTTTGCAACAAAATTAAAAAGTGAAACTGTTTTTTGAAACTTGTAGAAATTTTTTAAAGTTTACGTTCTTATATGCAGCTCCTTTTATGTTACTTGTATTTATTGTGATATTTAATATACATGTTTTCTCAAGGACCACCAGTCTTGTTATGGGTTTTACTTGTACTTATTGTAATATTTAATACACACCTTGTGTCAAGACCCGTCAGCATTCTTTTGGGTTTACTTGTTTGTTTGTTTTTTGAATTTCACGTAAAACTACACGAGAGCTATCTGCTCTTGCCGTCCCTAATTTAGCAGTGTAAGATTAGAGGGAAGGCAGCTAGTCATCACCGCGAACTCTTGGGTTCTCTTTTAACAACGAATAGTGGGACTGACCATCACAATATAAAGTCCCCACGGCTGAAATAGCGAACTTCTTTGGTGTGACGGAGATCAAAACTATTGGAAAATTCACATATTTTGCTCAGTGATTTTAGTGTGTATTTGATGACGTTCATTCTTATTTAATGGAACTTGTGTCTTTTCGATATCTTATTGATATTTATTTATCTTTATTTTACATTAAGTGTTTATAATCTCTTTCTAAAGCCTCTTTTATTTTAAACCCTGGTAATTATTAACTTTTCGCTCATTCTTGTCCATGAATTCGTGATTTATTTTAATTCACCAGAGTTCATTTGTTATATCTTTAACTTTTTCTTTTTCTTCTGTTTTTAATCAGTTCTTTTGTTTGTTTGTAGTTGAGCACAAAGCTACACAATAAACTAACTGTACTTTGCTTATCACAAGTATCAAAACTCGAGTTCTGGTACTTAAAGACTGCAGATATATCGTTGTGCTACGAGGAACATTTAATAATTATTCTATTTATCTTCCATAGCTTCATGTTTTGCTCTACGTCAAATTTATCTCGCTGTCTTATTTCTGAGTGTATGTTAGAATTCTACCCATGAATCTATAATTATTTTCAGAAATCACAGTTCTCTGTGTTATGTTTTGCAAGTACATAAGTCGCTTGTTATAAAATCACCTGTTACGAGTTACAACGCTCTTTCTTTTTTCGTATTATATTGCATGTTGCAATATTTTGGGGCTCAAATTAAAAATATTCCTACGTTTCATTCTCATGCCTTAAAATATCTTTGTGGTTGCAGAATTTTTACTTTTGTATAATCTTATGATGTAGAAGAAACACGTGGATAAAAGTTCTTGTACTGCAGTCTTGGGACAGCGGAAAAAACAATGCAAACATGCCTGAGCTTAATGTGGTCACATGAGAATATGTGACGTATTTTTATGAAACATTTAGAACCAAATGTATTGAACCTTAACAAATTTAAGCTTTTTAATAAAAACGCAGACACGAACTTCGTGTTAATCACATAGAATTTTACAAAAAAAGCTATAGTGATGACGTATGGGTTGCTATAGCAACCTTGTGATGCAGAAAACCTCAATGTGACGAGTTAAGGGGAAATACGCGTTTACTGAAAGAGAAAGTGTGGACATGTATCTTTCAGTAAAACACTTGATTAACGAGCTACCGTTGATAAGTTACACATTTATTAATCAACGTCTGGATAAATAATTATCTTCAAGTTAAGTAAATGTGAGAGAATAATGTAAAAGAATATAGTAATTACTTGGAACTGTCCGAAAATAAAATAAAAAACGTGCATCGCAAAGTTGTCTTTACAAACTCCTATGACCCAAAAATGCACAAAACAGTGGCTATTCTGACCTAGAAACGTTAGCTATTTAATAATGCTCCGTGTCTACAGTGGAGTCGAAGAAAAAGTTTGCCAGAAACAAACAAAAAAGTTTTTATGAAAAGAAACGAACACAGCTGCAGAGACTTAAGAAAACTGCTCATTAACGAACTCTGTAATGTTTACTTTTGGAGCCGAGAATGACGTTATGAGGTATTATTTCTGAAACTTAAAGGAATACAATTTTGAGAACAGGAAAATAATTTTTAACTTTACAAATGTGAAATTAACAGTGATAAATAGGTCGTATGTAGACGTATTTCTTAGACATCAAAGAACCAAGTCAAATTAGTCAGTATCAAATCTTAGAAAACTCGCTTTTAAAATGAGTTTCTAGTAACCTTTGGGAAAGCCGATAGCAAAATATATACATGCATTTGTATACCTGTAAAAGAGAAATTTGTTAAAGAAGTAAATCAATAAAGTTTGTCGTTAAATCGATGAAAGCATGTCAATCAAAGCTTCCCTCAGGTACGTTTGTTCTCCCTAAATTATTCTTGTATTATGACATTCTTGGCTGTATTACATAGCTTATATTAGATGAACTGTACAGAGAAAGATCTAACTTCTTTCGCTATGTTAAAGCACTGCCTGTAGCAGTGGTTTAAGAAATAGAAACTCGAAATAAAAATTTGTTTTGCCCAGGTTGAAGTCCTCATTCCGACATGAATTGTAACAGTCATTTCTGGTTAGCTCTGGGATGTCATTACAGAAACATAGAGAATCAAACTTTGAACTCCTATGCCTATCTAGTTGGAGCTTTATATAAAAGCCCAGTTTGCAATTAACGCTATGTTCCAGTGGCGAAATATGACACCCCCCTTTTGAAAGTATGTAATATGAAGTATATTAATTTAATTATATTAGTTTTGTCGATACTGAAGTAATTCTCTAATTTTACTGGTTTAGGAAATTTTTACCTGAGATTACTATATAAATTGTTTATTAACAAGAAAACACTGTTTGCTTGTTTATTTATTCATAAATAAGCACAAAGCCACACAAAAGATTGTTTGTGCTGTACCCAAGACGGGTATCAAAACCATATTTTTAGATCTATAAGCCTTCAGACTTATCGCTATATCATTGGGTGAAAGAAAATATTTAACATGTTTTTGATTGTGCACAAACGTTATGAAGTGTCATAAATCTCGAATCTTCAAACTATTATTCTACAATAAGCCCCTGGTGGTTTAGGTATGTACCACAGAAATATCATACAAGTTTTTCTTTTTCTTTAGGGATTGTGCACATTACTTCAAATATAGATAAAGTTTTCAGTTGTGGCTCTTCACTCATATAGAGTGAACGTGTATAAAAAAAAATATTTCATTCGTCGTTATATTAAACAAACTTGCCATGGTTTTAATGCCTTAAAAATTTTACATGTTCTACGTCTAAGTCTTATACGATGAATCCAAAAACGATAACGAATTTTCTTCACCATGTACAGATCTATCGAAACATCATATGCACTTTTACATAAGTGAGTAATTTTCACTGAAATCGGGTCACATTTTGTTATGCTTAAGATGTTGACAATCACTGGCTATAAATTTTTCCGGACCAATCACGACGTGAGCGTCTTATCTACAGCTCTAGAACTCACGAGAAAATACACCATTAGTATATAAACTGTTAACAGGTATACATGACGCATCATTTCTGGATAGTATTTGTTTGTGCGTGCACTTTGACATTACTTTTTCTTTTCAATATATTTGTTGCTATGGGAATAATAGTTGTGTAAATAACTTAAACATATTTTTTTAGGGACGGCTAGCACAGATAGCCCTCGAGTAGCTTTGTGCGAAATTCAAAAACAAACAACTGGTCTTCATCTTGTAGAAAAAAAAAAATATTAATTGCAAAATGTTCCTAACTGAATTAAGGAAAACTTGTTATTGATGAAGTTTAAATTTTTAGATGTGTATTACTGATTTTGTAAATGACATGCTATTTACTTCTTTCCGTAAAGCTACACTTTAGACTGTCTTCATGCTGTAGACAGCGAAAAATCGAATTTCTTATTTTAACATTAAAAGTCCCGGAAAATTATAGTTGACCTATCTAAAGAATTATCAAAATGCAAAAACGTCAATCTTGGTTTATTTTGTACAAACCACTATTGCTGTATGTTACAGTCAAAAAGTACTTCTTGCGTAGAATTGTTTTAAAATACTCATAATCTTTCCTGTTACATTTTGAGTTTACTTCATGGTATATTTTAAAGGATTTTAAATTGATATAATCATCCCTAGATCGTATGATATCTTCGTCAGTTTATTAGCTCTGGACAGGTTTGTATCCTAATATAATAAATTTTGATTTTTATATATATATTGTTTTCAAGACCCTATGATTATTATTTTCTGTTGAAACTGTCTAATTATTTACGTTCATAACTTTTTATCCAGTTAATGTGTTTATTTACACAATTTTCAGAAAGCTATTGTACATGTACTCATAATGATTTAATGTTATATTTTTATTAAAATATTTTGCAACTGTTAAAATCGGTTTATATTCATCTTTATGAATACTGATACTAACAAATTAGCATTTCTCTGAAAATACAAATTTAGTAATATCTGATTTATGTCTTAACCAGTTAACTTATATCTCTACGGCTTTCATCCTGTCTATATAATTGGTATATATATATACATACATATATATATATATACAGTTTTTCGTGTTCATTTTTGTATTCAATGATCAGAAAACTGTGTCGTTAAAATTCTCACGCTTTTAATATAATTCTTGCACTCATCGTAATTAACTCTTTCGCGACGGGCACGGTATAATATATACGAGTTCATCTGCACATTTGCAGCAGAATTTTCATGTTAACATTTTTGACAAAGCTTGCTATAAATGTAACTTATTAAAATGATCATGAATTTCAAATTGGTTTAAACTTTTCTAATCACTAATGCTAGGTGCACAAGCAATAATATCTTGGTTAATTCTCTTTACAACAGATGGCAGTAGCAGTAACAGCGATATTCTCTACGCTACCAGAAAAGGTCATTCACCGACTAAAGACTTACGATACTATTTTTATATATGTATATGTGCGTTTGTACTATAACCCTGCATTTATTATTGCATGTATTTCAACAAAATATTTTGTAAACATTAGAAGTATGTTGCACTCACATAGAGATTATTTTAATCTTTAAATATATAATTTCTTTTATGTATTTACTGCACTATTTTAAACACTAATAATCTCGACAATAACGCAGTAAACAGTCCTCTGGTGGGACAGCGGTAAGTTTATAGATTTTGCTACTTTGAATAATGAAGATTTACGTCTTTGACCAACTGGGATATCGGTTGATTAGTAGACCAGTTAGATATTCTAAACTTGATTTTAAGTAAGCTGGTTTGGATGTTTATAGGTTTTTACTACAATGTTCCTTTTTAAAGCTATGTAAGAAGGTTTATTTAATTGTAATAATATAATATCCTCTAACTAGTTGCAAAATGTGTTATATAAATTATTTATGAAATCATTAATGCAAGCTTTTTATACATGACATTCCTTATAACTCCATTTGGACTTATTTGATCTGTTTCTCGTCCAATATGCATGCCTTCCATTGTACTGTTAGAAAACAAGTAAAATGCGATTCACAGCATCTAAGCTACTATAAAATGTTTTTCAAGTGAATCAGTAAACGACCTGACGATATTAGTTCTTGTTGGTAACAAAATCACAAAAATAAATCATTTAGCAGCTTCGATGTCAATAATTATTAAACCATTCTGACAGTTTTATCTGACTCTATGATTTGTATGATTGTTTGCTATGATTTGCATGATTACTTAATAACGATAAATATATTCAAATGACGCAGTTTTTAGCTAATGCACTGTAATCGGTACCCACCTCTGTCATTATTGTGTATATAATGTGTTTTTTGTCATTCAATGGAATGGACAACAAAACCAAAATTTCTGATCATTCGTCAGTGTACTGCTTCTTGGGTAGATTTCTGGAGCATTTGGTGTAATGACATTAACAAGGACAGAAAGTTAAGTGACACAGTTATTCAAAAAGTTTTCCTTCAGTGTTCTTCACAAAAGCAGGAAATCTGGAACAAAAAACTTTTTGAAAAAGCATCAAAACAGCATTAAAGCATGTGTAGAGTGGTAATGTGTCTCTTTGTCTCAAATTGCGCGTAAAACTACTTCAAGTATATATGTGCTAGCCGTCCCTAATTTTGAATTGATAGACTCAAATTAAGGTAGCTAATCAACACCACCAACTACCATTTCTTGAGCTAATATTTACCAACGAATAGTGTAATTAACTTTCACATGTTTTAACGCCCACAATTGAAAAAGCAAGCATTTTTCGAGTGAAATTTACAGAACCTGGGACCCTTAACTTGTGAAAAATGTGTTATCGATAGACAAATGTTGAAAGAATTTTGTTTTCTGATCATCACAAAAGTATAATAATCCGAAGAGATCCCATTCATTATTTTGTTGTTAAACACTAAAGTACACAATGAGCCAGCTGTTCCGTGTTCACTACGGAGACAGAACCAGAATTTTAATATTATTAACTTTTATCTCTAAGTAACTGATGAAAAGGGTCGTAAAAGATAGAGCTAATTTATACGATATTGAAATTAAATTATATGAAAAAGTACATAGCTGTGATCAAAAATTAAAGATTTTGGATGTTTAGAAAAATCACTGCAGTTTATTAAATTATTTAAGTAATCAGGGAGTCATATTTCACTTAGTAACGTGAAAAACTAGATAAGTGTAATTTTATGAAAAATGGCTAAATGCACTTTTATTTTATAAAGGTTGATACGGTTTATGAAAAATCACTGGTATAGTTTATGAAAAGTGATTGAATATAATTTTAAACAAGAGTACGAAATGTTTACCGCCAATTATTATGTTTTACTAAAATATTTGTCAATAATGTTAATATAGAGATTATTAATATTCATAAAATCTAATTAATCATGTTTATTAGGCCTGGCATGGCCGAGCGCGTTAAGGCGTGCACTCGTAATCCGAGGGTCGCGGGTTCGCGCCCGCGTCGCGCTAAACATGCTCACCTTCCCAGCCGTGGGGGTGTATAATGTGACGGTTAATCCCACTATTCGTTGGTAAAAGAGTAGCCCAATAGTTGGCGGTGGTTGTTGATGACTAGCTGCCTTCCCTCTAGTCTTACACTGCTAAATTAGGGACGGCTAGCACAGATAGCCCTCGAGTAGCTTTGTGCGAAATTCCAAAACAAACAAACTTATTATTCAGCAACTTAGATATAAAAATATTCAAGAATTTATCGGCAATGTAAAGAAGTTTATAAAAATCTAAATTACATATAATATATATAAATACATAAAATTTAAATTAGCTAACAGAAAAGTATAAAAATAAAAGGCTGCAAGTGGGCAGGTGAATATCTTCAAATAGTCTAAAATTTGCGCGACTGTCAAAAGTGATTTTACACGATTTATCGTAAACATGTTATTTTTCACCTCATACACGTTGGTATATTTAAAATAGCGACATCTAGAGGTAAGTCTTCATCCTATAATCTTTCCACTAATGTTTTTCTGAAGCCGTATTTATAAACTCGCCAGAATTAAGCATACATAACGCTGGTTTTAAAATGGTTCTATTTTCTTGTTTTCTGAAAGAAAATAAGGTTATGAAAGTTACTCGTGGTATATAAGTATATTATACGTACTTGTCATGATGACAAGTAAACATGCGCTGGTACGGAGGTGTTTTGAAACCAATAATAATCTTCATATGACTGGTGTAGGCAGCTCAACCCACATCTTTTTTTATTGTTTTATTTTTTACTGTTACCAAATGACATAACCCAATCTGGTGTAATCATAGTATAAACGGCCAACGACTACAACATACTTTTATACTGTAAGTATTTTGTACAACGAATATATTACACTGAGTTTTGTCCTTCTACGTTATTAATATAAGTTATTTCAAAGAAAGACGATCACCAGACATAGGCCTAAATTTGTTTCAGTAACTTAATATCTTTTAGAGTTAAACGTTAAAGCGTTTTATTTTCTCTAAAATATTGATAAGAGCACGGACACGACCACAGCACGATGTTTTTATACTGTATTTTAGCAAGACGAATATATTACTCTGAGTTTTGTTCCTCTTCGTTATTGATAGTTGTTTCAAAAAGAGACGCCTACTTAGACATAGGCCTAAATGAGTTTCATTGTGTTCATATCTTTTAAGAGTTAAACGAGAAAGTGTTTTGTTATTATGTTGTTGTTTTTTTAAATAACGTAAAACATCTATAAGGCACTTAACTGTGGGTAATTTTAGATCAAATTTTGCTAAATTAATAAGAAATATGCTATATGTGTAAAACACTAAACGTGTATTAGAATATTCTCGTAACCGAGCATATCGATTTTAAAGCAATGTATTTTTAAACTAGTAGAAAAACTGAAGGCGGTGAATGAACACACTTTACAAGAGAAGTAGCGTTTGAAGCGAATGACTACTAACCGTAACGTGTGTTATCAGAGCAGATGCTATTACTTAATATCAATAATTAAGATACTATGAAGGTTATTGGTTTTGAAGATTACGATATGTTCGCAGTTAATGATCTACATAAACAAATTAGTAATATCGTACAAAACAAAATTGTTTCTCTTTTTGATTCCTATCATTTTTAGGGATGACTGCAGAGTTTCAAAGCTTTACATGACTGACCTGTGGTCATCTGAATCACTGTTCGCGGTGAGGATTAAGCGATGTACCCCACCTTGCCTTCCGTAAGTTTTTGTTTTTACAATTTTGGTATTTCATTATTATTATCAGAGTGTTAGATTATATTTCACTATTTATATGCATTGATGCTTTTCGCTATTAAAATTTCAAGTGTAACCCGATTACATTTACTGGTATTACAACTTTTACCTTGCCAAAAAGTAGCCAGGTGTAGGGGAGAGTATAAATCCTTTATTGTGATGAACAATGTATATATTTTTATCTTTCATAATTTAGAGATATGGTCTTATTCCACTATCACTAAGATGTGATATAACAAAATTTTATAAATGTTTTTTTTTTATTTCATTATTACTGGTATATCTGATAGTTCAGTCTGAAACACAAAGAATATTCTTATCTGTTATATAATCAATTTTATTTCATATATATCTTCTTATATTTATCATTTTTATATTGTACGCTCCTGATTTTTGTTTATATATTTCTCTTTTTTATCTCATTGTGTACTTTCTGCCGCATTTCTCTTTCTTTATATCTAATTTAATTATATTGTCTCTCATTCTATTTGTTTGTTTGGAATTTCGCGCAAAGATACACGAGGGCTACCTGTGGTAGCAGTGTAAGAATAGAGGAAGGCAACTAGTCATTACCACCCACCGCCAACTCTTGGGCTACTGTTTTACCAATGAATAGTGAGATTGACCGTCACATTATAACGCCTAACTGATGAAAGGGCGAGTATGTTTGGTGCAACAGGGATTTGAACCCGCGATCCTCAGATTACGAGTCGAGGGTCTTAACCACCTGACCATGCTGAGCGTTTTATTCTTTCTTATTATTTTATCTTCTTATCTTTCTTTCCTGTTATTTTTATTTTGTATCCTTCTATTAGTTATGAAACATTTTGAAATAACCCTGTTTTCCTTACCTATTCTGATGCAATTTATGTGCTGTGTCACTTGACTTTACGGAATATTTTAAGGTATGTAAATGTTATACATTCATAATTTGAAATGAAAACACTTGAAACTATTTTATCACACAGAAAAAAATTTGAGAAGCCATCTTCAGATATTCAACCATAAATATAGTAAAATGTAATTTTACGCTAGATTGAAGTTCTTTAAATCTCATAGTAATTCCGTAGTATCCACAATTAGTGACGTCATGACCTTTAAAAAGAGGCCGTGTGGTTTTTACAACTATTTTACGTCACAGAGCTGCTATCTAATAGCTACAAGGATTCGACAGATGTTTGACGTCACTTTATTGTCTGACAGAATTAACTGGTGTTCGTGGTCATTCGGTACCACAGTAATGCCATTTGATTGTTACAGTAATGGATTATAGAAGAATTTGTTCTTGATTACAAAATTTTGGCTTTTCTAGAGATCCCCAGGTAGCAGTTAACATTTGTTCTGGTGTACTAAGTACCATTACCAGTTCTCGTTAAAGAAATAATAAGTTATTATTAAATAAAATCTACAAGATATTTAAATAGGATGAAACGAAAGGCACCCAAATATAAAAAGAAAAGTGATTAGTGAAGGAAAATTAAAGACACTCTGATAACCAAAATGGTAAGGTGTGTAGATGTATAGAGCTACTAATTGATACGGTAATAGTAAGTAATCAAAGAAGAATGGTTAGACCTTCGTGAGATAAAATAAAATTAATCAGTATTATTTAAATAATATTATAAGATGAAGCTAGCAGTATTTAATGAACAATTTTATAAATTTTCTATGAAATCGTGGTCACAAATTGTGTATCACTATTATGAAGGCAGTCATTAAAATAGTCCTCGCTCGTTGTGTTTAATCCACCGCTAGGACAGCAGTAAATTTACGGATTTATAACGCTAATATCAGGAATTCGTTTTCCTTTGGTAGACACAGCAGATAGCCTGGTGTGGCTTTGCTATAAGCAAACATACACACATACATTGTGTATGTTATTAATTTTATAACACAACTAATAGGAGACAACGGAGACACTTTGTTGTGTGAAAGTATTTTTCACAATAGACGAAGAATAAAAATTCCCTTCACCATCAAAGCACTTCCAAATACAACATCAATGATTTATCTTTTAATGTCAAGTTTCATTAAATTGTCTTGAATTGATTTCTTAGGTTGTTTTTTATTCGAGAGAAATTAAGTCTAGATAATACCATATTTATCACAACATAACTGATAGATGTTCGATTTATAAGTCATCATGGTAAATGAATAATGGAAGTTTCGTTAATAACATATGACGTTAACTGATAAATGTTACATTTATAAATCGTTTACATTTATTAAATAAAATTGAAGTCTCCATTTTATCGGATCTCAGTCCAGATTCCTCTCGTATTATGATGTATGGGAATATTATAGCTTAGTGATGTACATTTTTAATTTACTTTGGTAATTTAGTTTCTGTGCTGTAAAATACCTCAAGAAAATAGGAAAGAGAAATTTCGGTGTCATGCCATCAGTATTTAATATGGAGTTTCATTAAAACGAATGTGCACACTGTAATTTCCTCGATTATATGCAGTTAAAGAGTTTTGAGGAATGCTTCTAGTAAAAAGAATGACATTTTTTGGATGTAAAAGTTTTTACAACTGAGATTGGCAGTTTATAAGTCGATGTAACAGATGTATGGAAGAGATGTCGAGTCTTGGGGATGTCTTCTCCTGAATATAGAACTTTCACTGATTATTTTTTTTATAGACCGTGATGTTGGTCGCCTTGCAACCATCGACTCAGGGAAATTTGCTTATGTCTTGCGCACCCAACCCAAGAGTAATTTGAACGACTATAGTGTACCAGAAAGATTTGGCGCTTGGCAAGCTCAAAACTGCATGGAATAGTCAGTGTCAAACTTCCAGAAAGATGCTGGCCACAGCCAGTAGCCCCACCTCTAGTTAAGACCACCAGTAAATAATAGACAATATAAATTTGCCACTGGTGGATGATTTCTGCTTGTCAGAGTTGTCTTCCTGACAAGCGAGGTAATGGGCATCACAGGTGAATTTCATGATCCATGATGTGAGTTACATTTCAGGACACAAAGGATTTCTGTAACATTGACTTCAACTAGCAACACTTGATGTTATGTAGAGTTAAATTATGAACCATTATATATAGTTCATCACGCTTCACCAGGAACTGGCCACCCTTTGAAACTAGATACATCATTTGCATCTCCTTCTAATATCTGTTGGGATTACACGAGATAGACTTTTGCCTGACATACAAGACTCTATGAGTAAGACCAAACAGATCATGCTCCCAATGTTAAAGGGAACGGCAAGGGAAGAAACTGGATCAGTTTCTTATGTGTTTCAGATAAGTCACTGCCTGGAATGGATGGTCTAAGGGGCAGGCTGTGCTCTGCCTGGTCCTGAACACAGACGGTTTAGTCATTAACACTATTGTACTCCTGGATGAGAAGCAGCAAAATGACTGGAAAACTGTCGTGTTTGAGCCAGTGGGAAATCAACCAATCGAATGAGCTGAACTCAAGGCTCAGAAAATAATCAGCACTGGTGGTCACCTGCATGAATAATCTGTGCCACAGCACATGACAAAAAATCTTGCAATCGCCTCTGCATACCTGGAAGATATCTTATTAACAAGTTTATTAAGATAATTGTTTTAAAAAATATACCACCACTCTCATTGGATTGTGCCAATCACGTCAGGCTTTGAAGTGGTCACATCGGAATGTGACCAATGTGGAAGCCTGTAATAGTAATTGTAGAGTCATTTCCATCGATGTGCTTCCACAAATGTATACTACACCAAATTAGAAGACTAACAAAAAGTCACAGAATAAAAATATGAGAAATCACACTAGTCTTCAGTAATTGTGTAAGACTATAAAGGTCCTGTCACAGAGTACACCCCACAACGGTGTCGGTTCACAGAATATGTGGTGCCATAACAAGAGTACGTAGTACCACAAAGTCCACCCACAGGGTACTTTCCGTAGTTACAGCCGATGCCTCTGCCTTGACTTTATCTAGAATGTATGGAGAGAAGCATCCGGTTTGTTTGTGAAGGAACTGTAGTACTTTGCAACATAGTAAAGACAGCAGAGTTATTGGCACCAGTTGACAAGCTAATAGATTCTCACCAACACTTTGCCAATTGGCAAATTAGGTAGGGATGTCCATACTAATAATCAGTTTAATATATCTGGGATGATCAGCAACAAGCAGTAGATGCCGTGGAAAATACTTCAAAAACTAACCGAACTCAAGGAGATAGAAGAATACATTACTGTAAACTCCAAAGCATCGCTATTAAAAAGATCAAGAGAGATTTCTTAGAATAAATTGAGTGTATGACTTTCTCCCAAGCAATCTAAGGTGAATAGAAACTGTCCATTTTAGAGTATATTATACTGCACAAGCACCATTCCTAGGAGATGGCAGCTTAATGGATGGAGTCCTGGGCCTTCTACACCTGGAAACAAAAATGGTTTAGGCAAAAAAAAACACAAAAAAACACTCATCCATCGATATGTGAAAACAGTTTATTGAAACTGAGTTAACCTGGAGAGGGTTTGAGCAAACCAAAGTATTCACAACCACCAATTCAAAAACAATGTCAGCACTAGAAGCTCTGCAGTATGGTTAAATGAGCAGAGGGGGGTTCAACCACCTTCTAAAGTAAGTGATTATTTTGTATATAGTTCATTTATTAAAATATTGTATACTTTATACTATATTTTGATTTTGATATTTTATACCTTCTTCACGCACGAATGCATTAGTAAGAAAAGGGCCTAGCTTTTATTTTATTTTTTAAGTTTATGTGTGTAACAGTCGGATTTTTATTTAGTTTTAGTACCAATGTATCCAGAGTCTTTCACACTTGTTTATATTTTAACCCTCTCACATCAGATAAATCAAAGTGCACATTCATAACCTTTCACAGTGTTACATTCAAAATTTTATTAAACTACATTAATACTACTACATGCAAATAAATTTGACGTAAACACGTACTTAATAAATTAACTCTTCATGTCACAGAAGTTTTAAATTTTTAATTTTGCAAGGAAATATTTGTAAATTCTCAATCTCTTCTAGTAAGAGAATCATTACATTTAGTGATGTCGAGAAACCCACTTGTTGAGAATTTTATTTGCAAAAACGGCTCGTTTGGGTTCAGAAAATATTTTAAATAGAAGAGCGAACAACGTTTCGACCTTCTTCGGTCATCGTCAGGTTCACAAAGAAAGAGGTAACTGACCCGAAGCTGACCACATGTTTGGAAGGGGTTGTATAACTGAGTGTCGCAATGTAGAGGGCGCGGTTAGATGTTTGAATATATAATAATCTATAATATTAATGTGGCATGTTCCACCTTTTATTTAAGAACCGTCGTTTACCTACCAATTATTACTCTAATTTAAGAAGCTAACAGAAATTTTGTGTAACTTATAAAAATTAAATTAATACCACAAAATTTAACTAAACCTACATCAGAAACAATACAATTATTAACAGCTTATCGAAAGCTGTTAAAAAAGTTAGTATACCTGTTGACTATAAATATTTAAATTTACCTTTCTTACATATAATTCGTAAGTTACATAAAACTCGAGTTCAGGTTTATTACTAATTCATTAAATACTATTTCCAAAGCTATAGACGTAATGTTGAATAAAATTATATTTTCTACTTTCTGAGACAAAATATTAATTGTTTAACACATCAAAACATATTTTGGATAATAAAAATAACATACAAGTATTAGAATGCTTAGAATCTTTAGGTGTTTCCAATTCAGCCATGTCTGTTTTGAAATGTGATTTCTCCATATTAAAAGTTTAACAAAAGTCTTCAGTTGTTTAATAGATGTATCTTATCGGTTAAAACATAGCAGTTTGTAATTATAATTTTTCAAATATTCTATGTAAAAGTTTCATTAATTTGTGAGTTCATAACACCTCTATAATCTTTAATGATAGAATATTTAAGCAGGTAATCAGCATCTGTATGAGGGGCAATTTCTCATCAAATATGAGTAGCTTCTGCTTTTATTTTATGAAAATTTATTTATGATTTAATAGACTTACTATTATGCATTTATCTTAATACCTACGTTTATTTCACTTTGGTGCATGTGACGTATACTGTTAAATACGTATTGCGCAAGTCCCGCCTGTTCTCTAAATTTGTAAAAGATTCTCGAAAACAAGAACTAACAATATATGGTTTACGAAAACACTGACGTGTCTTCCAACATTGTCGGACATACGAGAACTTCACCTTTTAGCTATATAAACCGACGCGCCGAGAGACAGAACAGAATATTATTGAGAATTTTATATGCAAAAACGGCTCGTTTAGGGTTCAGAAAATATTTTATATAGAAGAGCGAACAACGTTTCGACCTTCTTCGGTCATCGTCAGGTTCACAAAGAAAGAGGTAACTGACCCGAAGCTGACCACATGTTTGGAAGGGGTTGTATAACTGAGTGTCGCAATGTAGAGGGCGCGGTTAGATGTTTGAATATATAATAATCTATAATATTAATATAGGTATAAAAATCATTACATTTATTCTCTAAGCTTACCTTCCTCTCTAATTGGCCCCGCATAACTAAGTTGTTAGGGTAACCTGAGGGTCGCTGGTTCGAATCATCATCACAATAAAAAATGCTCAACTTTTCAGCCAAAAGGCCTTATATGGTTAGGATTAATCCCACTGCTCGTTGGTAAAAGAATAGCTCAACAGTTGGCGGTGGGTGAGGGTAACTAGTTACTTTCCCTCTTGTTTTACACTTTTAAATTAGGGACGATAGCGCAGATAGCTCTCGTGTAACTCTGCACGAAAATTCAAAACAAACACATATCCTTTCTAATTTATTTAGCAGCCCACTTCGAAGTACGGAATTTAACGTAAGTTACTTCTTATAACATGAATATTACTAAGGCAAGGTATAAATTTGATATGTCACAATATCATTTGTTTAGATAGTCGTAAACTAAAATATCATCCAATTGTCACATTCTCTTTCACACATTGTCAATAAATCTCTCTAATGTTTTACATCATGTGTAACCAACAGAAAGATAAAGCTGTGGTCTATCATATGACATATAATGTTTTGAGTACAGAGTGTTAGGAATGTTGTTTTCTTTATAATGAAAAAGGAGTCTTAAGTGAAAGTACTTTCCTCACAACGAGAACATGACTTTTCATTAAGACTGCACGTGTGGGTTTGAATATATCTTTATTGATGTAACTTTTAAGTGTAGCACAGAAAAAACTGGAGATCTTAAACTGTTATTTTTAATAAACTGTGCCATTTTAACATGTAAAAACATAACAGTTTATATCAGTACCCCTCTAGTGGCACAGTGATATGTTTCTGGACTTACAATGTTAGAAAGTGGGTTTTGATACTCGTGGTGGGAAGAGCACGAATAGCCCGTTATGTAGTTTTGTGCTCAACTTAACGATATCAAGTATATAGCAAATTTATGAAAATTTCGAGCTCTGTACATTGAATCATTTTAATGCAATGAGTTGTGTATGACTAAGTAAAATAATCCTAACACCTTCCCAGTGTGTTCTTCCTATACAAAAAAAAATGTATAAAATGTTCACTTTTTCTCAATTCTTTCAGTAATTACTAGCACAAATAGCTGCCTGTAGGTCGCCATTTCTGCGAGTGAATAATAATAATACTTCTACTGTTCTACGCGGTATTCTCGCGAGCAACACATACATAATTTCTTTCAACAGGTAACCGATGCTATACGTTAGTCGAATGGTTTACAACTTGTTTGACGGAATTACTAGTTAAATGGCAGTTTAAAAGGCAATGAAATAAAAAAAAGTAGAAACAAGCTAGTTAGGGTAAACAATTGTGGTCTACTGTTACGATTTGCAGCCTTTCTAAAAATGAAATATACTCTTCAAAAAAAAAAGAAACGCAAAAGGGATATTTTTGTTATTTTAAAGAGAAATATATGTACTAACGTTACAAGCTTAGAGTATGTGATATTTCACGTGTTAAGGCACTGATTGTCAGACCAAAATGACAATAAAAGTTGTGCACTTTGAAGACGGTGGAAAACATCAGATTTTTCGCCAAAACGCATTCGTGTCCAATAAATTTGTTTGAGAGATCTGCATGTTCTGCAAGTGCAACATTTGCAAAATCCCTATAAAAAAGACGGGTTCTCGGTTTCCATAGCTCAGTGTTAAGCCACCGACACGCAATACAGTTACGCCAACACTGACTGAGGGCCTGGCATGGGCTAGCGCGTTAAGGCGTGTGCTTTGTGATCTGAGGGTCGCGGGTTCGCGCCCGAGTCTCGCCAAATATGCTCGCCCTCCCAGCCGTGTGGGGGCGTATAATGTGACAGTCAATCCCACTTTTCGTTGGTAAAAGATTAGCCCAAGAGTTGTCGGTGGGTGGTGATGACTAGCTGCCTTCCCTCTCGTCTTACACTGCTAAATTAGAGACGGCTAGCACAGATAGCTCTCGAGTAGCTTTGTGCGAAATTCCAAAACAAGCAAACAAACAAACAAGACTGACTGAAGCACAACGCAACAACGCCATTGGTCGATGGGAAGCAGGCGAATCTCGATCAGATGTTGCCAGAGCTGTGAATGTCCACGCAAGCACCATCACAAGGCTATGAAATCGTCACCAACAACATGGATCAACTTGTGACCGTCCACGATCCGGCAGACCTCGTGTGACCACGCCCGTACAAAATCACTACATCCGGTTACGTCACCTTTGGGATAGGACCACCACTGCGACGTCTACTGCCTCAATCATACCAGGGGTGCGTAGGATTTCCGATCAGACCGTACGCAACCATCGACGAGATTCTTAGGCCCAATGTGCAACCCATCATTTTGAACGTCAACGACGTTTTTCAACATGACAACGCCCGTCCTCATACAGCCCGACTCACCACTGTCTTTTTGAGACACCACAACATCAACGTTCTTCCCTGGCCCTCCATATCACCAGATTTAAACCCCATCGAACATCTTTGGGACGAGTTGGACCGACGTCTGCGACGACGGCAATCTCAACCGCAGCTTTGCAGGCTAAGTGAACAGCCATTCCACAGAATGTGATTCGTCATCTCATCGCTTCTATAGGCAGTTATTGATGCTCACGGGAGGCATACTTGTTATTGACGTTGGGTGACGTTAAACTTCAACTAGTGAGCGTGGACTTCGCCTTTGCAGACTTTGGATGTTCAGCAGTGAATATGCAAAGTTTCACACATGTCATATAGAACTATCCGGAATAAATTTTGTTAACAATATGTCTCAAATTTTGCCTTTTGCGTTTCTTTTTTTGAAGAGTATAGTAATTTAGATTTATTTCATATTTTTTATGGTTACAAGGTCGGTGAAATCGGCCAAATTTGTATAGAGCTATGATAAAAGCAATAATATAACACATAACGTTTTCCAGAAAAAAAATTAAGAAGTTTTAAAGGTTATGCAAATGAAATCCGAAAATGTTCAGATAAAGGAGAGTATTATTACAACGTTACTCACATCAAATTATCCATATGGAAAGCGTTAATATATATATATATATATATGAGTGTGTGTGTGTGTGTCATTAAAGATTTGTGTACATCTTGAGTAAGGCTGTTCTGCATATTTCACTCTATCCAGTTTTTTCGTATTTTGAGAGGATTTGATGTGATATTTAAGCTATAAAATGAAAAAAAAAGATTTTTATAACACTGTAAAATGTAATTCAACATTAAAGTGTTTTTTGTTTCAGTGTTGTGTTTGCTTTTTTTATGAACGACAGTCTTAAATCATTGTTTAATATATTTTATTTTGCTTTTCTTTATAAGCTTTAATAGACTACTCACTTTGATATTAAACAAGGTATCTGTGTTTTGTTTATATGTTTCTTGTTCTTCCTTATTTTCGAATTTGTTTGTATAAATACGTATCAGTACATTGTTTTTCTGTGTTAAAAGGCTATTAATATGCTTATTGTTAAAGGATATGTTATCATTATGTAATATATTGTGTTCTGAAATTTTTAAAGGGTTTTGTATAATACTTTTATTTTTATTATGTATTGTATTTCACATTTTGAAACAGATTTTTTTGTTTTGGTTCAGTCAATATGTGTTATTGTCGGACGATGTAATCAACAAAAAGCTTGTTTTTAATATTTCATTTCTTTGGTATCAGGTATTATTTTATTTTAATTTTTTGTTAAAGAATTGTATTGTTTATACATCTTGTAACTGTTTTTTGAATAAAGTTTATGTTTTGGTTGACCATGTTACGAGGTTAGAAAATGATTGATATTACATCTAAATTTAATTTTCAGATTAGGACAAGCTTGAAAGAAAGGGAAGTAAATTGTGATATATGGAAAATATTTTATGATTTTACCTCCTTAGTGATATAGAAATTTGTAGAACTTATCAATTATTTAGTTTTTATATTATTGTGGAGGCAAAAGTTGGTCCACAAACTTTGTTTCTTGTTCTTTATAGTATGTGTTATTCCTTCAGCCAGAAAAGATACTAGAATAATATAACCTATGTCTTAAAAGGATTGCTACTGTAATATTCTTTTCTTGGTTATTATGATACTGACGAAATTTAACACCTAACAAATGTTGTGAACTAAGAAGGTTTATGATGTAACACTATCAACTGGACAAAGAAAGCGAGTTTACCTGTTAAATTCAGGCATACTTTCTACAAGATCATCTAATAAAGGCTTATTTCAAAGTTGTAGAGGTAAATACAGCGCAGTAGAAATGACTGTCATTTTGCTTGTGTAGAAACACACATACACTTAACGTGTTTCATTTTATATTTTTCAATAAAGGTTTTGTTCATTGATGCAACTTTGCCCAAATTCATGATTTTACACTTAAGTTATCTCTTACAGAACACTCCCCTCCTTTCTTGATCGAATCTGCTGTTATTTGCAGCGTTGCCAATCTGAAAACCACAGTATTATTTGCCAGGTAAATGTTAAGCTACAAGAGAAATGTATTTTGTTGATATTGGTGTTAGCTAAAGAATGGCACATTCAGTAAGTTAAAATGTAAAATCAAGTCATTTTATTTATATTAATGTCTTGAAGAAAGGATCTTTGTAATTGTCAAGACCATTCTTATTATCTAGGCAGTTCCCTGGTTGATTGCTAATTTTATTATCTTAAGGTGTTCACTGGTGATGAAAGCGTGTTTACTCCAATAAAAGTTATTACCAGGAGGTCCATTGCTAGTTTAAGGTCTGTTTTCACTGAAGTCGAGAGATAGACAGCACGACTTTCAGAAAGAATATATATCTGTAACACACCTTTTTCTTAATATTTCTTTTTTATAGGTTTATAATGTTCACAAATGATTTCGCTTTTACTATAGTTTAAAAAGCTACTGACTGTCACTTTCTTATAGGCTGAAGCACAAAGCTCCCTTCCAAAAGATCACATTACTATCTACGTCCTCTTAGCAGGTGTGGCGGGAGGTTTGTTATTAGCGGTGGCTGTGATGGTGTGTTGTAAAATCTGCCTTCGAAAGAAGAAACCTTTGACAAGGTGAGTATCTAATAGCATTTTCCTACCAAAGTCTGTAGTGTTTCCAATCTAATCATTTTTCGTGTTAAAAGCAGTATAAAAAACAGTGCACATATAAGTGATTAATTAGTTATTAGTGATCTGATATTTTCCTGTTTCCCACCTGAAAATACTCTTACAACTTGCAGAGCATTTATTAAACGTTTATATCATGCTCTTGTCACCATGTGATCATTCTAATGAAGATACTTTTCTACATAGCTCATCAACCTATATCTATCAAGTGGATCAGTTGTTCTTGCTATATTTTTATTAGGCCCGTCATGGCCAGACGGTTAAGGCACCCGACTCGTAATCTGAGGGTCGCGGGTTCAAATCCCCGTCGCGCCAAACATGCTGGCCCTTTCAGCCGTGGGGGCGTTATAATGTTTCGGTCAATTCCACTATTCGTTGGTAAAAGAGTAGCCCAAGAGGTGGTGGTTGGTTATGATGACTAGCTGCTGCCCTCTTCTCTTACACTGCTAAATTAGGGACGGCTAGCACAGATAGCTCTCGAGTAGCTTTGTGCGAAATTCAAAAAAACACAAACACAAAACACATATCATGTGCTTCCTGATGTGGAGAAATTTGCATTATCTCAAAACTGCCAACCACCCAAACCTTATTCCATACTCTTGGGGAGAACAAGATGTGTTTTCCAGCTACAATTACTTCTACAGAGAATTTCTCGTCTGTCAAGAATGAAACTTCTGCATCTTTTTGTAATGTTCATTCATGTGACATTTCTACACATCCCTACGCTATTGTGACTTCTCACTTCCAGTGCTCACTATCTTTGATGCTAAACCTGTTATTTCTCTTTTATCTCCAGCCAATTCAAATGGACACTGACTCATTACCCATTATTTTGTCTTTCCTACCTGTCTTTGGATTCCGAGATTTACTTGACTCATTCTTTATTTTTGAAACATCTAAAAACCATCTCCATGTTGATATTCAATAGATCTTACCCACATATATGGGATGACTATGTAATACACTAACCATATTGCACAATACTATTTGAATAAGATGGACATTGCTACTTTGGGTTTAACACTGTTATTTAGGAACTTGGACCGCTTGCATGAAAGCTATAACCTTCATCTCATCATACTTTTTTCTTCTGTGTAATTGTTCTTTACAACCCACCATTACTAATAAAGAGATATTTTATCTGAACTAATTGTGAATGGCGTGACTGTTCAATAACCAGTTAACATACAAGACTCAAAGACTCTGGCATATATATAAGATATATATATGGATAAAAACACTTTGGTGTGAAAAATATGTCATATACAACTCCAATTGTACAGTTAAATGCCTCAATAACCCTGTTTGTCTACATTGTAGGGGCCCTTACTTTATTCATTTGCGTGATAAATTCTATTGCACGTCTGTTTATAACACCTACAAGGAAAATCATGATATCTATTCTTATTAATGCTCAGAGAGATTTCTGCCAAACTATAATGATCCTAATACAGCTTTCCCCGTTATTAACGTGGACCATCTACTAATTTTATTACATAGTCTTCAACCACTAAAAAAATTATATGTTTCATGATAATTATTATACAGAATATCTATCCATACCATCGTGGATTTCTTCTAAAGAGCATTAATCATGTAGCTAAGTCTGTTTTTAAAAATTCATATGTTAGCTGCACATTCTTGACTTAACATTCGTTTGCATATCAGGCCTTTGTTGGAACTAGGATGGGAAGATCGCTAAGAGATAGTTACCTTTCTTTTTATCAACATTCATTTATTTTACATGAGTCAACTATTTCTGGAATCAGTTATGTTTGTCGACTTGATGATTATTTTATTCTCAATGAGACATTCATTAAATCATCCCAAATTGCAATACTACCTGGTTAAATCTTACATTGCAATGAAAATCCTGTGGGAATTGGAGAGGCGGAGTTATAATAAAAATTAGAACTACTAATTCAGTTCAGATACATGGACTTCAACTGGGTCCACAGCCCTGAACACCTCATACTTACTGTCTACTTTTCATTACGGTTCATTACCTTCAACATATTAAGTTTGAAGATTCTTTCTTGGGTTAATTTCATCCTCTATATGATCCATACTTCTTAAATATACTGTTATAGCTGATAATGTAATAGATCTTTTTTTTTAAATTACATCATTTTAATTCCACACCAGACAATAATACTGGATCTCTTTCATCCTCTGCTCATCTTGAATCTATTATCACTCTGTTGTTATGGTATTGGAAAGGTTGGTTTCACTTTTACATGTTCAGATTTTATCTCTAATTGGTAACGATCATTTTCCAACTTAAATTCATGTGTAAATAGAAATATATATGTGTACGAGAAAAGTGGCTCAAAAAACTTCTTTGAATTACCATGATAGAGACTGACCTTCTTACTAGGTCCACATCAACAACGCCTTGCAGAATATAGTTTTAGATTTCTTCTCTTGTGAACTTATTAACTCTTTTGCTGAAACATTTGAAACTGTTGCTTCAGCTAGCTCCCAGCATGTTCCTACCGTTTGTCCATTTGAAACTGTTGCTTCAGCTAGCTCCCAGTATGTTCCTACCGTTTGTCCAATTTGCATAAAATCTCATTACGTTCATGAACCACTATTATTACTACTCTATTTCATGAATTCACACCATTCAGAAACCCAATCATATTCCAGTATCCTAGGAATATTCAACGTGTAGCATGTAATTGCATTCTCGTGGTTAAAAGACATATGTGGTGAAAAGTATGTAATCAGGTTTGGAGTTCTTCCAGTTTCTCCAGTATCAATATAATTTAATGACAATTGTGTTCTACTACAAAGCCAATCATAAATGTTAACTGTTTACCAACAACGTCTCTTGACAAAGCCAGTTTCTTTGCATTCTTACTCGAGACAAACTTTCAAGCTCTTTTACACACACCCCCATTGACTCTTGATACTTTGGAAGATATTTTCATATTATGTGTTATCTCTCTACCTAAACTTACTTCCAATTTTAACCATATTCTAACGAACAACTACTTGGATGCTTCAATAACTGTGTCTAATATTTGTACCTTAGAACGGCTGGTATGGGTATTAATACTTTTATTGACAAGGAGAGTACAACGTTTCGACCTTCCTAGGTCATCTTCAGGTTAAGAAAGAGAGTTTGAATGTGATTGTTGACGGATACGTCTTAGGGCCGAGAGTATAAACGGGTTCGGGATTGCAGGTGGATGTTAGGTTATTAATTAGTATAGTTATAAAGATGTTCCTTTATATTGGTTTAATTTTGATTTTAGTTGCTGTATAAGTAAGGCTTCTTTGATTTTGCGTTTGTTTATATTTGTTTCTCTACTTAATATCTAGGTGTTTTCTATGGTTGTGTTTATTTGATTTGCAGTGTTCAAAACTTGTGATGGAGTGTTTTTGTGTTCTTTGAATCTAGTTTGCATTTTTTTCTCTAATATAGAAGTTGTAGCAATTCTTGCATTATATTTTATAAATTATGTTGGTGTTGTGTTTGTCAGTGTAATTTTTACATAGTTTGGACTATAGTTTTGTACCTGGATTTTGAATAAATTCGGTGTTTACTGGAATGTTGTATTTTGTTATACATTTTTTCCAAATTTTTTTTTCGCTAATATCGGGAACATATAGTATGCAGCAGTATAAGGTTTTGTAGTTTTTGTATCTTGGGATTTTTTGTTGTTTTTCTAGATGTGTGCGTATGATTTTTTCCGTTGAATGTATGGATTGTATATTCCTTGGGACTCAGCACATGAAGCAAAACAAAAACTCAACATACTAAGAAACCAAATAAACACAGCCGTAAAACTATGTTCACCTGATAAAATTAACGATGAAATCAACAAAATAAAACACTTCATCAACAAATTTTCTCAAAAAAACGAGGGAAAAATTATACGTACATACCTAGACCAACAACAAACAACAATAAATCCCAAGATACAACAAACAAAAAGTTTGCGGTGGGTAGTGATGACTAACTGCCTTCCCTCTAGTCTTACACTGCTAAATTAGGGACGGCTAGCGCGGATAGCCCTCGAGTAGATTTGGACGAAATTCAAAAACAAATAGTGAATATACAAATGCTCATTACTGTTTTTTTCCCAGATAGATCGCTTGTATATATTTGTATTATGTATGTGTGTGTGTGTATATATATATATACATACATAATAAAAATATATAATGTTTTTTTTTCACCTTTCATTCTTGATTCTCGAATTTGTCTTACCCTTTATAGTTTTTAATTTTGCTTACTTTATATTACTTTTCTTAAACCTTTAGTAGACGTTTCTAACAATCGCCTTGAAAGGACATCATCACAGTCTATTCAGAATTTATTTTACACTTCAGTGAAGCATAGTTGTAAAACAGCGAGTGAGTTTCTAACAGAAAGGAAGTCGATGAAAGAACTCCGCGCAAGTCTGTTCTCATAGAAACAGATCTGAAACATCCACTCTGTTAAAGGTCAAGATATCGTGAAATGTCAAAGGATTGTAGAAGTTTTTTTCTTCTTTTGACTAGCCTAAAAGGCTTGTGTTTAAATAACTTCTACTGAAACTGTTATATTTCATTTCCGTTATACTAGTTACTTAACCGACACCTTTCACAACTTCAATACTTAAGAAATATACAACCACAAGCAAATGACTAGTTTTATTAAGGTAGTAACTGAACTAAAGATTATTTCAATAAGAATTTAATTAAATATTAAGGACGTTAAAAAGGCGAAATCGTAAAAATCCTCTTCGTCAGAAAGGCAGTACATTCAACACATCTTTATTCATATCTCTCGTTGTGTGTTTGAGGATTATCAAGTTATATCGTTTTGTTTGTGAGGGATCAACTAATTCAGGTTAAAGATACCTGGTACTCACAAAAGTAGAGTCAGCTTAGTAAGATTTGATCTCGAAACTTAGATTATCTTGATCACAAACCAGTATTATATAGCCAATTACTACGAGACTCCATATAATTGGTATTACTGCGCTCACCAGAAGCCCATTTAGTTATACTCTTAAACTAATTCCTCTCACATCCATAAAGCTGTATATTAGTAGAATAAATAAAACTTGTTCAGATAATTGTTAGTTTGTAAAAAACAAACAAACAATATCGTAGAGGTATTGTTGCCTTTAATAATATTTGTTAAAAACCGGTAAAACTTGTTTCGGCTGGCTTGTGGTATTTAATAATACTGGTGACACATTTTAGTTTATGGCGAATTAACTCAGTTTTAAAACTTTTTGAAATTCCGTCGCCACTGCTATGTTATGAATTACTGAGTTTAAAGTCTGGGGTTCGATATCTGTGATGATAAACATAGTATAATAAACAAATAAATAACATATTCTAACTAGAATTTGTTAAACTCAGTAATTCATAACATAGCAGTGGCGACGGAATAACATATTCTAGTTAGAATTTTCAAAATCTTGAAGACCGAAGAGTAAAAGTATAATTTATTGTAGTTCAAAACAGTTAAATCTTTTAAGAAATAATAACATGGTATATCAGTAGAAGACATATCTACATATATATATATTGTTTGATGATTCTTTTCGGATAATTTTTTCATTGATTTTTGAATTGTCTTTCATTTTCAGACAGCATGTGGTTTTCAATCGGGGTTCCGAACGTCAACACTCGAGGGCGCGCAAGTATCATAGCCTCGATTCCAGTATTAGTGTGGACATAGAAACAAGCTGTGGGTTCTCAGACAACAACTCATCTCCAAGGTAATTTTGATTTTACGATAGAGTTTGTCTGTCTTTCTTTTCTTTTAAATGAAAGAAAAGCATGTCTTATTATTAAATTTTACAGGCGAAGAAATTTACTAACACGTAGTACCTTTTTTATCTTTATAATTAGTCTTGTAGCCTTTAAAAAACATTTTAAAGGCTAATTATAGTGGTGCATGGAATGGATTTGTGTGTGTCTGTGTGTTTTTCTTGTAGCAAAGTCACATCGAGCTATCTGTTGTGTCCGCCAAAGGGAATGAAACCCATAATTTTCGTGTTCTGAATCTGAGGACTTACTGCTATCCCACCGTGGGACAAAATGTGGGTTTGTAAGTGCACTCTGAATTTCAAGCATGATTTAATATTTGCCCTACTATCTTACAAATGAACCATTTCCAAAAATTGCACTGCATCTCAAAATAGGAATTTGTTATTTTTCTGATTTTCTTTGGAACTTTATTTTTGTTTTTGGCACAATAATCGTTAAAGGTACTCCAAGAATACTTGTGTATAATTTCATTATGTGTGTTTCTTTTGTTTTTGATATATTTTCAGAATATGTATTTGTACCTTTATATTTGTAAGTGTTCTATCGTTATTACTGTCTTTAGACAATGTAAATACTTTTGTCGAATCTACTGATATAAATAAATAACGTGTTTGTGGTGAAAAAAATAAATAAATAGAAAATATATTTACTGGAGTCTCACACTAACTAACATTATATACTCTGTTTTGTGTTAGTTTCTAAAGCTAGGGCGCAAGCCATTTGAAATTATAGAACAATTAAGAATTTATCGACACCCCTATTATTCAACTCTTGACGGTTATTTACCACAAAATAACTGGTAAATTGCAAGGGAGCATCACAGAGTATTTCCCATGATACCTCGAACGAATAATTCTTTTCTTAGCCTATCGTGTGTTTCTTAAACGCGTAAATAGTTGACATTGTTTTTCTACTTGTAATGTATTGTTTGTTTTGAATTTCGCGCAAAGCTACTCGAGGGCTATCTGCGCTAACCGTCCCTAATTTAGCAGTGTAAGACTAGAGGGAAGGCAGGTAGTCATGCCCACCCACCACCAACTTTTGGGCTATTCTTTTACCAACGAATAGTTGGATTGACCATGACATTATAACGCCCCCACGGCCGAAAGAGCGAGCATCTTTGGTGCGACAAGGATTCGAACCCACGACCCTCGGATTACCAGTCGACCGCCTTAACACGCTTGGCCATGCCGAGCGTCGTGTAACCTAATAGCAGAGGACTATATTTGACAAAAAAATGTAAAAATAAAATTCAGTAGTTGAGAGGCAAGAAACGTATCCTATGACAGTCATTACGTGTGTCATTTCGGCTACATGTGTCACAACTCTCATGAATAGATTAATGTAACACAATATGCTCTGAAATTCAGAACGAACACAATATTAAAAAATAGACAAAACTAAGACATTGATAATCAGGAATAGTATTCCACTCGCCATAAATGACGTCATTCCAAAATGGACGAAAATTCGTGTCGCATCTCGCGATTGGTTTGAGGTAAAGTTAGACTAAAAATGAAGTCGTATTTGTCGAAAAGTATTTCATCTTTACACCGTCATGATTTAATGCTTGCTTTTACATTTAATTTAGTTTGTATATTAAATTTTTCACTTCTCACTACCATGGTTTGATTGCTGTTAATCATTCATCCACTCTACAGAATGTGCCGAAGTACAAGACTTAATACTTTGTAACTTGATTTGGTTTCTTTATTTAAGAAAGCTACACAAGACCCATCTCCAGTTTTCAACAAGGGGCAGTAGTTTCTTAACCACGCTCTCCGTTATAAAGTGCGGAGCGCGTGTTTCTGAACCAAATCCTACACAGTACAATTTATATTGGAACTAACAAATGCCCGTTGAAACCATTCAACCGTAATATTTCTTAATGTATTGATGAATAATAAATGTAAAATGTTTGGTGAATCTCTACTGTCTGTTCTATATTCATGTATCTACTTCACACTGTGTGCATGGATCTATACTAAAATCAGTATGGAGGTTCACTAGATTCATGCGGGCCATGTACAGATTTTCAGATTTGTATGAGGGGTTCATTAGATACATGGGTAGATACATGCAAATTGGATACATGGGTAGATACATACAAATTGGATACTTTGGATACATGGGTAGATACATACAAATTGGATACATAGATAGATACATACAAATTGGATACATAGATAAATACAAATTGGATACATGAGTAGATACATACAAATTAGATACATTGGATACATGGATAGATACATGCAAAGTGGATACATTGGATTCATAGGTAGAAACATGTAAGTTGGGTACATTGGATACATGGGTAGATATCTACAAACTGAATACATGGGTAGATACATATAAATTTGCGTTCTTATGTTTAGTGTTTTGCAGTTTTTATGAACGCTTTTGGGCGTGTGTGTGGGTTTTGTTGTTGTTTTTTTCTCTACAATTAAATATAAGGGAAGTATTTTTTAATGTCCTAAGATAACCTTTCATGAACTTACATACCTTCCCTCCAAGGGACGGGTACTCCATCTATACCTAATGAATGTTTTAGTGGGCCGTTTTCAAAAATCTTTTTTTTTTTTTCATTCATTTTCTATTTCAATAAGGAAAATTTCATCGCGTCTATTTTAAAGCAAAGAAGTCGAACTGAAATATACTCTTAGTAAAAATTTTTGGTTTTCGATGCAATGGCAGCATCCAATGCAATAGAACGCTCAATTTCGCGAAGTAGCCGCGGGTATTTTTCTCTGCTGGATGTTACCGTTCATCAACATTTTACTGAGCACAAGGAAAGACTGCTACCAAAATGAGCACTTTTAAACATTTGTCAAAGCGAATATGTTCAATACAAATCAGTTTATTCTGCATGGTACAATACAATCATGCATGTATATAATACCACCCCCCCAGTGGCTCAGCGGTATGTCTGTGGACTTACATGCTAAAATCCGGGTTTCGATACCCGTGGTGGGCAGAGCACAGATAGCCCATTGTGTAGCTTTGTGCTTAATTCAAAACAACAACAACAACATATAACACCAATATATATTTATGTATATATATATACATAAACTAAACAACAGATATATATATATATATATATATATATACTCCAACACATATCTCTCTTTATGTTTTTCTCTTTCTTGTCCTTATCTCCTAAATCAGTTGACGGAAGAAGTCTCGTTTTTTCGTAAAATTCTTTCACAATTTTCTTTTATTACACTGACCGTTTGGCGTTTGGTACGTACGAAGACTGAAGGATTAATGTTGATATTGAGATAAAATTTTAGGTCCCCCGCTTGCACAGCGGTATGTCTACGGATTTACAACGCTAAAATCGGGGGTTCGATTCTCATTGGTGGGCTCAGCAGATAGCCCCATGTGGCTTTGCTGTAAGAAAACATACACATGAAAGTTTAGGAACTGCAAAAAAAACAACAGAAAAACGAATGATTATCCTGTAATGTACTCTCGAAAATAATAATTTGGATATATAAGGGCATGATAGACAGACATTTGGCTGTTAAATATATATTAACTATTAGAAGCAAGGGCAGTGGCCTTTTAGCGGTGATCTAAAGTATCAAACATGATAATTGTGATGTACAAGTGTTCAACCGTGGCTTAAATTCCATAGTCGGTATCTTAACGAAATTAATAAATTCGTGTTTTTGATAACGCCGAATTTTCGTAGCAAATTATTTTCTTAATAATTTTTATGTTTCATTACTTTTCAACAGCTTGAGATATTTTCAATATTCAAGATAACCTTACAGATATGCATATGTGTCTGTTCATTAGTGTGGTAAGCCAATACTTCTGCTCTGCACACAGCCAGATTCAAGAAGGTCAAGGGAACATTGGAGGTGAACTTGTTACTATGGCAACAAGATCTTAGCTGCTGACGCTGCCTTGAGGTGGATATGGCAAACAACATCCATTAATGCACGATATTTCTGTTCGCGCGGTGACGTAGTCCTTCGTGGGGCTTCATACTGCTTGCAAACTAGATCGTCGTTTCCTAACTTGTGGTTGCTATGGCAATTCCTTTACGAATCTCTCACTGTCGATAGATGCCCAAGAAACAGTGGAACGTGGGCGTAGTTTCACCTACACGGAGCTGGTGGTAACACCACACCTTGAGAACTATGTTATGAATGAGTTCATTTACTAATTGGCCCGTACAATGTTTGGCACTAATTATAGATAATTTAGTTATTATACTCATCTCATTATCAAAGTTCGGAGGGTAGAAGAAAAGTTTTCCCCACCGTGTAAGATATCGTGAGTTAGCGAATAGCTTATGTGTGGTTGAATGAAATGAACGTGTGTGATTGTAGTTCTACGAGGTTTTACCTGTGGCCTTTTTAAAATCCATGAATCTCAGAATTCTGCTTTAAACCAGTGACAGTCTAGAATATTACTTGTCAATCTATTACTTGATACTTAGTAAATAACCCTCGCTCCTTCTAGCTATTCAGACTTAAGTAAAATTGTCTTGGGACATAATTTTGACATTGTTAATTTTAACTTAATTTTCATAAAACGGTGCATAAAATTATCTGCATATTGCTAAAGATAACGTTCATCAAAGTTTCTCGGAAACATTATCCTCAGTCAGTCAAACCAAACTCTGTTCAGGTTGTTCTGGAATGTAACACAAGATGGTTCTATGACATCAAGTACACGTGATGGACTCGTGAGTTTCCCATGTTCTGCTTCAAGTGTTTCGGGTGTAGTTCAGGGTGGGTTAAACCGTTATCTAATGCTTTCAGTTTATTCATGTTGTTATATTTCGTTCATAATGTATAATGTAATTTGTATGCGCTCTGAACTTATCACTGATAATATAAGTACATTTGTGCAGAAACTTAGATAAACTGACCAACAGATTAGCTATATTATACATTAATTGTATAACTGAGATAAACTGACCAATAATTTAGATATATTATGCATTAGTTCAGAAACTGAGATAAACTGGCCAATAATTTAGACATATTATGCATTAGTTCAGAAACTGAGATAAACTGACTGATAATTTAGGTATAATATGCATTGGCTAAGTAACTAAGATAACCTAGTCGATAATGTAGAAATATTGTACATTCAATCAGTAACTGAGGTAAACTCGCCATATGTGCTTATCAATGGCTCTGACTAGATGTAAGTGCAATTTTCTCATGCAGTTTTAACCCATATTAAATATAATGTCTCTCATTTTCTTGAATTACCAACCAACCATCAAATTATTATAGCAATTTACGTCATTTGTTCTATGAAGAGAAGTAGTTAGATCTATTTACCTTTTTTTTCAAAAGTTGTCAAAATTAAAAAAAATAATAATTCATAGTTTCTTTTAAATTATTTAGAAATTATACTAAAGCTTTATTACTGGAAAGAATATCTTTGTTTATGTGATAAATATGAATGTTTTTAAAGTTTTTTTGTTTTTTTTTAAATACATTTTCGTGCTCTTTATAGCGATCTAATCACGGACTCTTCCTGACATATTAGACACCATTTCTTTTGAAGTGTCTATGTTTTTGTTACTTATATAAAATATATACATTAGCAGTAGTATTCAATCTTTTGACGGCAATGTTTGCAGTAAAATGAGCTTTGGTAATATATCTGTATATATCATGACACAGAATGATATACGTTTCTCTGTTATATTCATCACCAAATGACACTAAGAATGGAAAAAAAACAACTTATAATAAAGGTACATTTTTAATAACCAAATATAATTCAAAATGTAAAACCAAAAGTTAAACTTAAATTATTATTCTCTGCCCGAAAAACATATTAATACTGGTAATAGTTGAATATCACACACGTCTTACTATTAATTGTTACCGTTCTACAGGGTGTTCGGAAAGTCGCTGTGTAGATTTGTAATCATATGTCTGTTTCAATCCAGCAACTGATAGCGGTGTTTAAAGACAAAATAAGAATGATCCAGGCCTGTATTGTTGCCAACGGTGGTCACTTTCAACATTGTTTATAATTGTCATTCATATTTGCCTCCTGTGTTCTATACTGAAATATGTCTGTTAATATATAAGTGCACAGTGACTTTCCAAACACCGTGTATATGCAACTTGTAACATAAAACATGTTTTAACACACTGTATAGATTTACTAAACTAACGTTGTGAGCATTTGAGACATGCCTAAGTTTTAATATTGCCAAATATGATCAAAGACTGTCAGTTAATATAAATTAGAGTAATGTCGTATACCTTAAAATGTGAAATTACGTATTACAACGGGTGAACTGTATAACATGTTGTACGTGTTAAAAACGTAAACAATAATAATTAACAGTTCGTTAATTTGCTTTTCTTTTATATCTGTACAAAGTATACAGATGTGAAAACCTTTTGATACAAATATTATGTGGTTAGACACACGCTTTGTTTTATTTAAAGTTAAATTAATGTTGTAGTTAATAGCTTTTACCGACAGTCTGTTGTCTGTCCTACATCTACATTTATGAGAAGTTAGATCCAACGTCTCTAACCGAATAAATGGAAAACATTTTAGGGAAATATTTTGTTTTTGTGCGTCTAGCTTTCAACTGCTTTGCTCTCTGTATGCTTCGGTTTACGTCACATTATCTAATAACGTCATGGTATCTACGTCTGACGTCATTAGCGGAAAGAAAAAGCTGTTGAAGCTCATTGGTTAAAGGCTGTGGTAAGAACTCCAACCGTAGGTGGTTTTATTAACGTGACTATATAATTATGTTTAAATCATGAAGATTAAAATTATTTAATCTATAAGTTTTTTTTTTTTTAATTACAGTCCTTAGGGTATGTTCTGTTTAAATTATATAACTATTCAGAACTACCTTGATGTAGACAAACGCGTATATTTTCTTAAACTTAGCAACGATAAAAACATTAACTGTAGAGCCGACAATTAAATATATATAAATAATTTTAATTCGTGAGAACATAGAGTCTAGAATCCTGCATTAAACTATAAAGCTTTAAAATACAGAAGTTAACTAACAAAATAGTTTAAAGTCTTGCGTTCAACGGATGTGCAAATTCTAGAATCCAGAAGTTAATTACGACAGTACGACAGACATAGTCTAAAATCCTTCGTTTAGCAGACATACAAATTCGTGAATCCAGAAATTAAGTTACAACATAGAGTGCAGAATCCATTATTCAATAGTAATACGGATTCAGGAATCCAAAAGTTATATAATTAATTGACAACATAGTAAAAAATCCTTCATTCAACAATAATAAAGATCTTAGAATCCAGAATACAACAGACAAGAAAGAATCTGGAATCATGCGTTTAGAAGATATGCATTTTACGGAACATTAAAGTTAACTGGCATCATAGAGTCTAGAATCCTACGGTCAACAGATCCAGGTATTCACGAGTTAACAGAAAGCATGTTCAAGAACCTTGCAGTTAACAAAGATACACGCATTAACGAAAACAAAGGAGAACATGAATGAAATGCATGAGACGACGAAAAAAACAATTGTATCTTTCTGGGGAAACTGTACGTAATATGGCTAAATATTTAGGAACTATGATACTGAGTAAATGTGTATTTTTTCTTGATCAAACTAATTTTAACAATAGACCAAACTGTCATGTTCGTATAATCAATTATATCGGTTGTTCTTCTAAGTAAAGGATAAGTGAGAGTTGTGCTGGCATGTTTATCTGTAGTAATATGTGTATAAATGATGTATTGGCATGTGTATTTGTATTCACTTTTTTATATTTTACTATTTCGGAAAATTAGTGGTGTTCGTAACGTTTCCACTTTTAGAAATTATGTCAAATATGGCCCCCGAAATATGTTTGAAGAATGTCTTTGAGAGAGAAGTGTATATGTGAAAACAGAGTCAATTCGGTCTTGGGACAAGAATCGGTGGTCATAGAATTAGCTCCCTTAGTTTTTAAAAGTCTTGATATTTGATTTTTTTTATATTTTCTGAAAAGTGTGTCACACTACAGGTGTAACCATGGTATGTATTGAGAAGAGAAATCGTTAAAATTAGCTTTCCGAATAGAATATGGTCGAATAAGAAGGCCGCCTTAACTTCGAATGCGACTTACATCAATTGAGATAAAATAACAGAGGGTTTAAAAAAACTTATTATTTTAAATTTCATTTCTATTTAAAACAAACATCGAATGTTGACAGTTTTAGATATTAAAAAATGACTTCGTGTAGTTGAAAGCCATTTAACCAGTAAGGTTGGATAAAACATATCCTAAAGATGGAGTAACTTGGCCCTAATCTAACTCATAGCAAATGTAATTTATAATAAATGCTGCACTTATAATTCTTCTGACAGATATCAGGAAGGCTGTTCGCCATAATGGCGCTTAAATAGCGTGAATATTCAACATAAAAAATGTACATGTGGTTGGCCACCTCCAGCGGTAAGATACTATTACCATTCACATTCGCTCCTGTCTGCCTATGTATTCCTGCACATGAACAGTAATAACATATAATTCATTCTAGATGGCAGCATGTCGTAGCTAATGATATGCAGGTGTGATCCTTCTACATGGAGGGACCGTTTTATCTCATTTCTTCTAGTGAGTTTCTGTTGAATAGATTTAAAAAATAAAATGGATTGCCATGTAACTTATGGAAACCCATAAGTTGTGGCATAATATATGTTTAGGAGCCTTATGAGATCCATGCAAATAACGCACGTGATAAAAACCGTTATTTACGTCAGTGATCATGGGATACATTTGCAGCGAATAACAAGTAAGTTCTTAGAAAAATATGACATCTTAACAATCAGAATAGAATACCTAGAAGAAAAAGAAGGATTTTACAATTATGGGTGTAATACAACATAAAGCTGTTGAACATGTGAACATTGTATAATAAAAATGCCAAAGATACAGTGACCTAATATCGAATAAATACATGACTAATTATTTACGTGAGAAAATATTTTTCCTTTTTTCAAGGTTGTTCATCACTGACATTCAAGGACGCAAACTGTTTTACGAAATCGCTAATTGTTGTTAATTTTACAACGGATTGCACAGAGTGTTTTTTGTTTAAATAAATAATTTCATTTCTCCGTTTCATATCACTCATATTCTCCATTGGGACGACGGTAAGTCTATGTATTTACAACACTAAAATCAGGGGGTCGATTCCCCTCATTGAGCACGTGAGATACCCCGATATGACTTTGCTACAAGAAAATATGTACACATATCGCTCGCTTACTTCAACATACAAAACTCAGTACACAACAGTGCCAAAGACAGGTGAATAATACGAAGCTAGTATTGCCTTTTATATTATCAAAATTAAGAATGTGACGAGCACATTGTGTCATAATTTCATTCATTTATCTTCCGTGGTACCGAGCTCCTTAGCCAGTAGTAGTAACAACTTCACAAGTTGTTTGATGTGTTGTTGTTTCTATTTTTGTAGCAGCAAGGAGCCTAAAGAGCAGTACACACTGGAGGAATACAACCTTCCTGTTTCTGGGTGTGTGTCACCAGGGTCCTTGTCGGAACAGCTACCAGGTAAATAAGATTTATGTAAATTAATACTTGTAATGAACGTTAATGTTGATTTCATTTCGTGAAAGTAATTTCTAAGAGATTTCAATGTGAATTAATTATTATATTTTAACTGTACTGTGAGGTTACTTGTTCACGTATATGAGGATATCTAATGGCACAGCGATATGTCTGACGCCCCTCACTGCTAAAAAAACCTGCTTTCGATACACGTGGTGTAGCTTTGTGCTTAATTCCAATCGATTAATTATTATCTCAATATAAGTATAAGTGTACAAACCACAATAAGCTATATATGTCCCCTTCCTTCTTTACAATCTGTTTCCTTAACAGCATTTTTCATCGTGGTTTTATGAGGTTTATCGCAAAAAGGATAAAGGAAAAAATATTCGCACTAATGGCTTAGTGCAAGTTATCTGTCATTAAAAACACTTCATGAAGTTCGTTATTAGAACATTGTGATTGAAAGATTGTCTGTCAAGGGCATAGTTTTTTTAAAAAAAAGAAACCGGTGTTTAGTTGCATATGTTATCTTGTGTCACCGGTTTCATGCAATTAATTAAGCAGTGTTGAATGCTGTCGTCAGCATAAGGAACATCAAGGAGTTGATTTTAAGTGACATGTATATATGTATGACGTATTTTGTTTTTGTATAATAAACCTCTTTCCACTCATGCTTCTTATAGAATTTTTAAAAGACACATAACTGATGAAGTAAGTTTTCAAATAATATTAAATAATATTTCCTTTAAGCTCTCTCTATATAAATAAAATACATTCAATTGTTCTAAAACAGTCGCTTTTTTAACGTTCCACAAAATCATTGATAAAAATAAATAAGAAAGATTTTACAAAGTAATGTTATATTCAATATCTTGAAACAATCATAACTAAATCGTATTGGGGATTAGGCTTCTGACAAAACCTGTAATTATTCGATAATGGATGCAAGTTTTTAATTGTTTGCGAATTTGGTAATGAGGAAGGAACCTAAAGAATGAAATTATTGTTAAAACCCTAAACAAGTAAAATACTATAAAAGCATGTTTGGTACAGGCGACATCAAATTTTGGGGGTAGAATCTACTCCATCTGCAAGAACAGACGGAAATTTCTTATCGTTCGTACCAAAGTGGCATCACCTAACCTATTTATGTTGTACTAGTTTTCGTCAACAGATGGCAATGAATCTTTCTAAACATGTCTTCAATGTTGTTGTTTTGAATTAAGCACAAAGCTACACAATGGGCTATCTGTGCTCTGCCCACCACGGGTATCGAAACCCGGATTTTAGCGTGTAAGTCCGCAGACATACCGCTGAGCCACTGGGGGGCTTGAATAACAAATTTATTACATGTTATTTTATGAGAGTTGGAATGTAAATTAGAATAATTATTTTTATTGTAATTTTTCATTAGAAATATAACTGCTGAGCATGTAGAATTACATGCTCGTGTTTGACATTTATTGAAGTATATTTTTTTTTAGTTAGGAAGACGTCAAGTTATTTTGTAAAAACATAAAAATATTACAGTACACCTTGTACACATTTTATATAACAAATATTCCCTTCGTTCTGCGTAAAATGTATTCATCCCTGCATTTGTAAAGATCAGGAAACAAAACTAATTGTTAGGTGTAAAAACGTGATCTTATATTGTTAATATCATATTTCGGGATTCTTTATTTCTCTGTTTTAAAAAGTATCTAGTCGTATATCAGTTTTAAATACTTAGACGTAAGTCTGTAAATTCCAAACTTAACTAACAATTTTACATCTATCATCTTCTGGCCAAGATCAATCCATTTATTCAGTGAATGTGTAAACACAATATTCAATTTTATCTTTGATAATAAACGTTCATTCCTTTTGTTGTTTCAGAAATTCCAGAAACCAAAACACCAGAAGTAAAAGGTCCTGAGTATAAATCACCAGTTGAAAGGTGAAATATTTCTTCAAAAGAACTCTTAAAGTAAAGTACTTCTGTAATTTAGAATGATTGTAAAGAATATTTTTCTCCATAACGATGCAGAACATTCCGTGTAGATTGGAGCGCTAACTTATTCAAGAGACAAAGTTGAAAATATTGTGTATTAACATGCTTGAAAAGCAAGTTATCGAAGTGCTCAACAATTTAAAGTTAAGCCATTTTTGATGTAGTAGTGCTCAAAGGTAAATACGTCTGTTACCATATAAGAGTTTGAGTAAATCTAAAATTAGTGAGGTTGAAATAATGAATATTAAGTTGAGTAGTCTACGTACGAAAAAAAAAAATTCGCTCTTCAGTCTTGCCAATTTGTAATAAAAAGAGTGAATTTTTTACTTCATTACTAATATGAGTAGTTTTATGAATTAATACTGTTGAATAGTCAGATGAATGAGCACGTTTGAAGAGTCAGTTGACGGTTTTCAAGTTGAGTAAGTATGAGAAACAGCAAGGGTTAACAAACAGTTAACCTGTTTTTTCCTATAAGACCAGTCTGAGTAGTCAAGTGAATTAGCACTTTTGAAGAGTGAAATGACATATCTTACCACAAGATGAATTATCACGTTTCGAGAGCAAAATAACTGTTATTTTTACAAGATTAAGTTGAATGGCTATGTGAATTAAGCACTTTAAAGAATGAATTAACTTACTTTACTACACAGCTATGTTTAGTGGTCATGAATTAAGACAAATGAAGAATGAATTAACCTATTTTCTTACAAGAGTAGGTAGAATAATCATGTTTTATTAAATACTTACTTGAGTATCAATGTGGATTAACACGAGTAAAGGATAAATTAACTCATTTTCTTACAAGAGTAAGTTGAATTATCATGTAGATTTGCATGCTTAAGTAGTGAAGAAAAATGTTTTTGAAAAATATGCTGAGCGAAAGTCTTGCTTATGTTATAAAACCTTGGCTGCTTAAAACAATTTGCAAACTTAAGCTAAATGAGAAAAGCAATAGGGTTGTTTTTCTTGTTATAAACTAACAAACTAGGCTAATTAATACGTAATTTGTAATTGCGTACTAAAAAAATATGTAATTAAGCTTATTGTGGTAAAAATGATAACAAAAATCGTGTACAATCAACTACTTTTTCCCATAGTTCCTTCGGTCCAGCAGGAAGTAGGAGGTCATCTGGAGGTGGAATCCAACGACAAGCCTCTCTCTGTATATCAGATGAAGAAGATATTGAAGCAACATTCCAGCGTCAGTCGACTGAATCAGATCAGTCGGTTCTTTGCGAAAGCTTGCCATCAAACGAGACGGGTGAGTCTAATGGTTCGAGGGTGCACAGTCCTGGTGAGCTTGAAATGGGAGCTGGTGTAACCAAGGTATCGGCTGTGGTGCACCATCACGCAGAACATCCAGTGACTATAACCAGTAGAAGTCCTACTGACAGTACACTGGTGTCAAAAGAAGAAGGATCTTCTCAGTGTAACCACTCCCATTCTTCTCTAGATTCAAGTAGCACAAGGACAGTCATAACACGTGAGGCAGTCGGCAGTCGTGTTGATGTTAAGGAATCCTCTTCGCAAACCATTTGGACTAGCATTAATGCTGTTATCGTTGAGGAATACGTAGAAGTAACAGATTCGTGCCAACGGTCGAGTGTTGCAAGTGCAAAAATAGAAGGTTATGATCATGTTGCAGTTCCTTCTGAACAAGCAGCCGTTGAAAGTGTAGCATTAGAAACGTACGAATACCTTCAGGTGAAAGAAGATCCACATCTCCGAAAAATGTCAGTCTCCAGTTTGGATGGTGTATTAGACGGAGAGGGATGGAAGGAGGTTCCAACGCCTTTACGTGTAGTAAGGAGTACTGAAAATGGAATTTTGGAACAGAAGTTGGAATTATATCAGGAAGAAAATCGTAAAAAAATACTAAGTCATTCAAATATTTCCAGTCCTGAGCAAGAGAGCACAGAAACGTACAGGATTCGTTACAACGATACAGGAAGTAAGGAGGACGTGCGGGAAGAAACTATAATACTCTCATCTTCAGAAAGTGAGGAAATGGAAGAGGAAGAAATAGTCGACGAGGAATACGATTTTGAACGTCAACAGTACCGTGAACTGTGGGAGCTTCGAGCTGCTTTTGAAGAAGAAGAAGATATTCAGGACATTTTACAAATAGATGATGATGATGACTTGAGTGACATTTGTCATTTAGGAGCGTATGATAAAGAGGACAAGAGTTTAAAGGTTTCAGAAGTGCATGATGAAGATGGAGAAAAATGCGGTTCTGTGATTGAAACAGAACAGATAAGATCGCCAGAAAGTCAAGAAGATAAGTTGTCTTGTGAAACAGAAGGAAAAGAATCTCAAGAGAAAGACAAGTGTGTAACTGAGGGTGAAAATCATGATTCAACAGCTGTTAAAGAAGAATGCAAAAATGATAGGAATGATCTAATTGAGAGAGAACAACGAGCCACAGAGAGACCTCCTGATGTTGATCCACTCCTTTTGCAGGCTAGATTGTTGGATTCAAATGTAGATTCTGTTTACAGTAACGCGAGGTGCGACCCATCTAGGGAAAGTCTAGTTAAAATAACTAATAATTTACTTCATGTTTCTTCGTATGAATCTAGAAGGCACAGTTATCAAAATCTGCTTGCTAGACGTTTAGAACGAAGGTATGCATCAGATCCCGTACAGCCTATGACGAACAGCACAGACAACAGCTTGGACAGTATGGAAACTGAAGGCTCTTCTACTGACATCAGTAGAACAGAAGGCTACACTACATCCATGGATTCCACGACCACTGACAACACCGACAGTACAGGAGATGGGCAGTCACACATGTTGCAACAGATGAAGGCAGATAGTGGCTATAAATCCATGTCTGTCGATGGAAATGGAAAACCTCCCAAACTAAGTCGAAAGCAAATCCAGCCCGCCATCGACGAAGATACTGTTACAGTTCACGATTCTATTCTTCACAAAGACTCACTTAGCGTAAACGGCGTCCCAGAAATCAAAGAACCAATGAAGTTCCTAGGAAGTTCATCAGAAGAGCAAGTAAAAAGAAAAGTCGTGTCAAACAAAGAACGCCTACTTTCTTTTAATAGAGATTCAACTACTTGTGGTGAAAATGATCGAAAGAAGATTAAGAGCGCTTTTAAGAAAAGAAGACAGTACGTAAAGAGCCGTCATGATCCAGATGCGCTAAGTGATGGTGCATTACAATGGCACATTGGTTCTTTCTCGGACTTTCAGTCAATTTCAGATAATCGAGAGAATGTTCGAGAAAAATCATCAGTATTTCATCGCTTTTTCCGATCAAACAGACTACACTTTGACAGATTCCTCATGCGTGATTACAGCGTTGACGAAAAAAGTGACACACTGTTCCGCGAGTTCGCTCGAAGCGACCCAGTGTACGAAGTAGATTACAATGTTTCATCAAGGTTTCTACACGGACATTTTCGTACGTATCACCACTACTCTTACTCTCGAGGACAGAACAACACTAGCCCTAGAATGTCCCGAAAAGCCCTCTCACCCCAGCTTAGCATAGAAGAAGAATCTTTTGAAAGTGATGAGGAACGGCACTCAGCTGACGAAGACTGGCACTGTCGTACTGAAGCACTCAGTCGAAATCAACCACAGGTAGCTCACGCAGCAGGAATTCCAGTTATTCGACTTCCAATGGAAAACAATTACTGAATAATCGTAGCGTTATTATGAACTTTAGGAGGTCAGTAATTGCAGCTTTTACATTTTTACGGGTACCAACAAATTAAAGTACTGAGTGTTATCAAAATTCTGTTAACAAGAAAGATCTCTTACAAGGTGAAGCCAGATCTTTAGTGAGAACACGACCCTAAAAAAAACAAAAAAACTAATCGTTGAATGGTAAAAAAAAGAAAATATAAGAAATCAGAGAGTTAACGTATTAATAACTTATTTTAATTTATAAGGATAGATAGGTGATAAAAATATTGCCCTGAAGCATGATAATCGTAAAGGCTAATTGTCGACTCGGACCATAAACAGGACGTTTACTGCACATCAGTTTCGACTTTCTATACTTAGGAAACAATTCCTGAGGAATCACGGACTTTGTTTGGGGAACAACTGTTAGAGAAAATTTCTGCTGTAAAATGAAGTATTGTTGTTTGTCTAAAATATTATACATATATATATATTATATATCTTGTTGTCACTGCACAAAACGTGTAGGCTTTCTTTACATTATTATGTGAACTTAGCGCGCGAAATGCCTGAGAGGTGCTTCATAAAAGGTTTTCATATTAAGAAGTTAAAGAGACATCAAAGCTTTCTGTAAATACACTTTTTCATTCTTGGGATTTTTCTTGTCCATCTGTGATCCATGTCCTATAATTAATGTTATATCACCTAAACCTTGTGAATCCAAAACTATACAAGTTGGAATAAACTTTTATTTTCTCTCAATTTGAATGAGACTCATAAGATTGCTTTGTTTCTTGGTTTCACCTACAACGTCTGACTGAAAAATCATTTTAATAATCCAGCAGAATTTCACTATCAATAAATTATTCAAATAGCTTTTTACTTTTTTTTTCAATAGCAGTTTAAATCACTTGTGGACGTAATTACTGATAGTAGCTGTTTGAAAAAATCCAAAGTTTACTAAAACTGTTCGACGTTTTCTTAACCTAATTACATCTTCATATCTTTCTATTTGTACAGTAAAATGTACGTTAAGAAAAAAATAAAGTTTTATTAATATTTCTTGAATTATAAAACAGACCAGTATCTAAGCTTATAGAATATTAAACCTCATAATCTTCATAAATAATTATATGATCCTAACAAGTGAAAACACCATAGAAATAGTTTAACTAATTATTAATTCATAAAATAACCTAATCTTCCTCAATTCAATTCAGAGCATTTTGTGGGTTATTTCGGAATTATTTCTGTTACTAAAACTTCTTTACCAAAGAAAACTGTACTTAACAAATTAAACCTTTGACTGTAAACCATAGAATTTCGAGGGTTTAGGTTGAAGTGCTCTTACAAACCAAAGCACCCAAGACATGATTTTTGTTCAGAATAAAAAATAAGTACTACCTCTTAAATATTTTAAACACTTTTAAAAATTCACACTTTTACAATAATGTATATTTGTTTCTTACATTACAATATGAAAAAAAATGTTTTTTTCCTGTTATTTCGTTTTTCTATGTTCGTTTAACTTCTTTGTCTGGAGATGTATAAAGAAAAAATTGAACCCTTCCAATCTAGATATCTTGTGTACATGTATAAAGAAAACTCACAACTTCCAAGACTGAATGTTAATACACTATCTGCGTTTTTTGTCAATGAACCTTGGAGCAGGACATAAGGCGATCATTTTGTTTCACGTTCTGTTGTTTTCGACTATATTTTTTGGTTACTCCAAACAATGGAGCAATGTTCGAATGTTTGTAATTCATCATCTACCACTAATTATTGAAATGCAAATAATACTGTTTTGATATATCTTTATAAAATCATTTTAAGTGGGTCTGTCATAAATGAGCTTCTTTAAATACGTGATTTTTAGTCAGCTTCCTGGTCAGATGAGGATCTACTTTAATTGTTTCTATTATAAATACGATGATTACATAAAGACAAGTCGCCGTGAACTTGATGATCGCATAAAATATAGCTTGTTTGGAAACAGCTTGGGTTGAATTTTCAAGACAGAACTTACTCTAATCACTGTATTCATGGATATCATAATAAGATATGAACGATCTCTAACTTACACTATCACTGATTTATTGATAAGAATTTATTTCAGTGTGTTGTCTGTACAAGTTATAGGTGTAATAACATGCTGTGAACATTATTGCAATATGTGTTAATAATTACGGTAGGACTGATTAGGCGAGACATTCCCGACATTTATTTTGCGATTAGTAAGGGTACTCGAAAAGTACTTGGATATATATAGTGTTCAATTGAGTAATGCCCATCTGAACTAATTCGATTAAGTTAAGAATATAGACGTTAGTAATCAGTTTCCCTTTTCTGCTGAATCTCCATTATGAGGAAGACTTCTCAGATGATCCTCAAGGTAAGAAAATTAATGTGTTTTTTTATGTGCTTAAAGTAGCTGTGACATAATTACTATCCATAACCAAGGCCAAGTAAACAGCCTTAATATACAAAAGATTCTGTTAACCAGGAGAAATTAGACCCGTACACATTGCTATGATTAACAATTGATCAAAAGCTCATTTAGTGTAAATAGTACCAGAGACGTCGCTGAGGGTTTTCTTTGATGGGGACGTAAAAAGGTAATGTATGAACTGTGACAGACACTCAAAATGCAAGGTGATCATACAGAAAGTCTTTCAGTTTAATACGTATTCCGGTTCATCTAATAAATAACATTTCATAAAAAATACGAAGTTGGGTTTGATAATTCTTATTTCCAATTTTTAAACTTTGCAAAATCTTATCTAGAAATAATGTTAGATACAACTCCAGAAAATAAAATTATTTATTTTAACCAAACGCTTTAAGGGCTCAAAGAGTTTTGGACTTCAAATGCTGTCTGAAGTGACATTCATTGAAAAGAACACAGTAATTCACCACTATGAAATGACGATTCAACAATAAAAGAGAACAGTTGCACTGAGAAATAAGTAACATGCAAAACAATGATAAATATTCTTAATAACAGATAGGGCACCAAAGTTTATCATTTAAATGATGATACAAACATAAAAAGTTGCATGTTAACTCTCTTGTACTAGTTCAAACGAATAAGAGACGTAAGCTACTTAAAATACAGCATTTCTACTATTTTTCAAAATGTTTACCGATTTTCTCAACATATCTTTGACAGAGAAATTGATAAATTTGTCTGAATTTTAGAGATATTGTTTATTTATACTTTTATCACCAGCTGAAACTAAATATATTTCTAATACACCTTTGATGTGTTATCAAAGGTTTTTTATATTAAAGAATCTCATCAGCTACATAAAGAGAAAGCTTACAGTTATAGCTTTATTTATTGGTCATGTTGAATCTTCCATCTCCTATTATTGCTTTCTTTCTATGCTTTAGCGAATGAAGTTCATCGGGCTATCTAGCCCTGGCACGTACGAACACAGTCTTTTAAAACTGGGCTTGGCATGGCCAGATGGTTAAGGCACTCGAATCGTAGTCTGAGGGTCGTAGGTTTGAATCCCGGTCACATCAAATATATTTGCCCCTTCATCCGTGGGGGCGTTATAATTGGTCGGCCAATTACACTATTCATTGGTGAAAGAGTAGCCCAAGAGCTGGCGGTTGGTTGTGATGACTAGCCGCCGTCCCTTTAGTCTAAACTCGGGACAGCTAGTGAATATAGCCCTCCTTTGCGCGAAATTCAAGAGTCAAACCAAACCTATGAAACTGAGACAGCACTTGCAACTATGACCACAATCCATCTTACAATTACACCTTTTCTGGTTCCTGAAAATTTGTTGCAAATGGTGGAAAAGTCATTCAACATACCTATCAGACGTCACTTTGTTTGGATGTTTCGCACATAGATTGTTACCTGTTCACTTATGGATTCTGCTTCATTGGCAGCACGCATTGGTTGTTGAACTGTGTAAACTGAATCAAATCTTCTCTGCTTCTAGATAAAAACGTCTAATCTTGCATCACTTATATTTGTAGCCGAATTGAACCCATCAGATGTTATGACCACAAACTTGTTCAAGATTTGTACGTTACTACCATAAACTGATGATCCACTCTGACTAAGTTTTGTGAATGTGCTAGACGCCTCACCAAAACGGTTTCGGGTTTGCCATACAGACTTCTTACCTTTACGGCAAAAGGCATACACTACATTACAAAGGTTGAAGACAAGGAAGAATAGGGTTCCACTTGTTCTCACAGACCCTACTGGGGAGACTATCTTATCTATTGAAATACACCATAAATGTTTCCCTGACCAAAGGTAATTCATATTTTATCATGTGTGTTTTCTGATAGCAAAGTCACATCAGGCTGTTTACTGAGCCCACCGAGGGAAATCGAACCTATGATTTTAGCGTCGTAAATCCGTAGTGTTACGTTTTTTTGTTTTATGTTTTTCGTAGACTAAACTCAACAGAAAAACACAGATAACAGCTTGTATAATTTATTACACTAAACTAAATATATATATGTAACAGATATAACATAAATTACATAACAACAGTGACAGATATTAAATTACAACATTCAAAATTAATTACAACACAATATAGTACTGGTTTCAACCTTCAAAGTTAATTACGATACAAAATGGTACTAGTTTCAACCTTCAATGTTAATTACGATACAAAATGTTACTGGCCTGTGTCAAATATAATGATCTAGAATGAAAGTCCAAAAGTTCAGATCAGAAATCCGAAATACTAGTCTAGGAGGTGAATTTGGTCCCACGAAGAAATTTCGAAGTTTGAAGTTCTTGTTACGGTGTTTTCGATGAATGTTTCAACTTCTCGTTTTCCGCTTCGGTCTCCCCTAAAAAGTCCTGTACGTGTTGACTTTCAGTATAACCACTAATTCGAATGAATCGTAGAGATTGACGAAGTAAAATCACAGCTTCTGTAGATCTAGCCCTAGTCACAAATTTAAGTCGAATAATCACAGCAAACACTTAATATTTCTCAAACGAATGACTGACTCTCTTTTTTTGAATAAAACTAATGTCTGACTCTTTTTTCATCCTCGCATCTTCGTCTGTTTATATATTGTAGGCCTAGACTTCTCGAACCACCGCGAAACTTCTACAGAACTCCAGAGCAATCCGCGCATGTCCGTTCTTGCACGAGACTTCTCGTCTAGACACGAGTCCGACAACATTTCACTTACATACATATGATTGGTCTACTTAATTCTAGAAAATTCTAAATGCTATTTTAAATGAATGACAACATATTTTATTAGTTTAAACCTTGAAACAATAATATAAATATGGAAATATAAACAATAGAAATGAAAATTTAAACACAACACGACATGTCGCTTACAAAACATTTACACGACATTTACATAACAGTAGACTTACCGCTGTAATAGAGGGTTGCATATTTTATCAAGTGCAATCTCCTTTAGTAATGACAAAATAGATATAGTTATAATTTCAGCATTAGTATCATTGGCGTTGATCATGAGTGCCTTATTTCTCTCCATTGTTGCATATTTTGCATGTACAAAAACACACGTGTCTACCTCTTCTTGGGTACAGTGTTAATTTTGCTAGACATATAATTTGGTTATTAACAAAATTTACTCCCCTTTTCATGATAACTGTGGAATCCTTCGACAAACGGAAAACGTATTGGTGGAAAGGAATCTTCAGCACACCCTTGATGAAGTTCTTGTCTAATTTTGACTCATAGTCTGCGTATAATTTCAGTTACTTTGGCTAAATGAAGAGCATTACCATGTTCAAAAGATTGTGACAGGATTGAAGTTAAGTCTTTCTTTTTTAAGGCAATGAGTACGTACTAGCCTTTCTGGTGTGTAGTGGTGAGATAAGCACTCACCTTTAACTTTGTGAACTCACATCTGGTGATCTGATAACAAGTTGTTAAAGTCATTGCTTGTAGTGGCTGACTTACTCTGACTTACCTTGACTGGTAATCTTTATCTAGGTGATGTAGAAGTAAAGTTTGAAACTTTAATTGGATAAACTTCCTTGCCAGTCAAGTTTTACATATTCTTCTCGTAATTCTTGGCATTTGGATGAACTCATATTTTGGTTTATAATGTTACTAAGTGGGCAGAATGGTATTTAAGCTCCTGTGCCTTGACATCTCCACCACCTAGTTTGTTTTTTTTAATTGGACTTAAATTGCTGACAGTCCCAGCGTATTGATTTATTCTGTCATATAGTTTCATAATCATTGCTCTTGTTGAAGTATTGGCCTGTAACACCCATAAAACACACACCGATGTTTATTTCTACCTTACAGTGATTATCTCCTGCATTTGTTGAAACAGTATACTTTCTTTTCGAGCACTTTGCAGCTTTGTGTTCTTAAACATAACTCTACAGCTTTAATACTTTCCAATATTTCTTTTTAATATTTTTTGTATGATGTCACCTTTATCTAGTCTGGTTGAGTCTAGGTTTGACTGATAAAGCAATTATAGCGAGAAACATAGGAATATTTCTTGCGATGTTGTTATAGCCATATTGTAGAAAATTGGTGGTCTTCCATTTTGTACTATTGGCAAAGACAACATTTACTCCAATTTATTTGCCATTTAGATTTATAAGCATACACATGTTCCTTTTATTGCAGTAGCTCAAAGAGTTAACGAGGGTTTTATATACTTTGATGTATGGGATACAACCAAATTCCTGCCTTTTCCATACATCCAACTAGATCGTTCATCCAGTGTCATTTAAGTCAAGAACAATTTGCTCGCCTAATGGATAACAAAAAAACACGTCAACACATGCTGAAATGAATGCAAGAGAAACATTAAAACCATTTACAAAATAAGATTTCAAATGATCAAAAATATGTAATTAGATATTTGTGTTACTTAAATTAGACAAGCCTATCAATTTCTGTATTGAAAATACACAGAAACAATAAATACCAGCAGTCGTCTTGGATTTTGGGGTAACTAACGTTTTTCAATTCTTCTTGAAATGTGGCCCAGTTGGAGTATCCATACTCAGTTCCAAACCATCTCTCCAAGAAAACAAAACACTTGTTCATTCTACTATCAGTATGTATAGTGTGTCCAGTCACGTGCATTAGAGAAACAATATGTTTATCACATAAACGTTCCAGTAAACAAATTCGTACTCTAGTCAATCTCAAAATCAGGTACAAATTAACACAGATCAACATGGTCTCCCCTAAAAATAAACAAAAACGTTCGCAATGTATAAATTATTTTTGGTAATTATTAAACATTGTCGAAAATAATAAAGAATTTTATTATTTTATGGTGATTTTATAAAGGGAAAGGAGCTTGCTTTATTACACATTCTTGCAAATTTAAAATTCATAAAAGTTATTTTGTTTTAATAACAGATTTTCCAAAATTTAGCTATGCAGATTTCGTTCTACTCTTACTTTGATCAAATTATTATTTAATTTACCATAATGAACACATATTATTATGTTTTTAACAATAACACAAACAAACTGAAAAAAAGGAAAAAACATTGATGTCGAACGAATATGGATCCTCATTCATCCTGATTTTCTTTGTGAATTCTAAGTCTTTTATTCTCACAACTACGTGTTTTGGTCTTTCTTTTATATACTGCGTCTGGAGCATCTCGTTTCAAAGATCAGCAGTAATCAGCCATCATGCTGATGTTCTAACTTTCCTGGCATCTTAATGAAACTTTTCCCCTTCTTCAATGATGGCACCAAGATTTCCAGGAAAATAGGCAATATGAACAATGAACTTTCAAACTCATAATACAACCAACTTTTTGAATTTATCGGGCATATTAGTGACAATATATTCATAATTTGCGTCCGTGTTTTTTTTCTTATTTTGTCAATAACCTCTTTAAAGGTAATCCAAGCTTCTTTTTCAATTTTCATTGTTATCCTTTCAAACACTTCATCTGAGACCTAACAAAATCCCTGTTTTTAAGTTTTTCTTTTAAAAGAGCTGAGAATTACCCACATAGATACTTGAAACAGTTGTCATCTTTATCTAAGGCCTTTATGAAATGCTTCATCATGCCCAGATTTATGTGAAGTGGAAGAAATAGCACTTTCTTTATGTCAAACAACTTTCACATTAAATGTTGCCATAGCGACGAATAAATAATGTTGAAAAGAATAAATGACGTTTTGTGAAATATCTGTATGTGATGGAAGAAAACGGATATCGTTTTCAGATTCAAAGTATAGAAATTACTGTAGGAAACTTCAGGACAATAAAACTACCTCCGGCCTGTCTTAACAAGCACAAAGCTACACAATGTTGTGCCCACCACAGGTATCGAAACGAGGTTTTTCAATTTATAATCCTTTAGACTTACTTTTGAGCCATTAAGAGACAGGAAACTTGGTGATCTGAAATTCTAATGTACTGAGTTATTTGTTCTTGCATTTTTAGCTAAAGAGTTATCATTTGTGAAAAGTTATACATTTATTTCACTTTATCTGGCAATAGTTTTGTGGAAAAAAATCAAACATATCTGCGTTTATTATGACGATTAGGCTTTTGTGACTTTTTAAAAACATACTGAAGACAAAAATTATCTCAAAAAATACTAAGAATTGTCATCATACTACTGAACCTACGATCAAAATACTGAATCTTTGAAAACGAGTCATAAATGTTAGAGATAAACATAGTATGTTTTGAAGAAATTTAATACTTGAAACAATAACAAGTCCTAAAAGACATAGATATTAGTTATTGAAGATAACTTTTTAATACTTAAAAGTTTTCAAATTTGGACTTTTTCATCGCTTTCCCAAACATGCTTCCCCTTTCAGCCGTGGAGGCGTTATAATATGACGATCAATCCCACTATTCGTTAGTAAAAGAGTCGTCCAAGGGAAATACTGAAAATCTCCCAATAACAAACAGAATTAAATTGTCATTCATACCATGTTGAAAGCGTTGGTCTTGGCGATGGAAAACAGGATTTATCTGACAATTAAACATGATATTTAGGCTCAGCATGGCCAGGTAGGTTAAGGTGTTCGACTCGTAGTCTGAGGGTCAAGGGCTCGAATCATATCATAGTCGCACCAAACATGCTTGTCTTTTCATCCTTGAGGACGTTATAATGTGAGGGTCAATCCCAATATTCGTTGATAAAAGAGTAGCCCAAGAGTTGGCAATGGGTGGTGATGACTAGCTGTCTTTCCTCTAGTCTTGCACTTATAAATTAGGGAGACACAAATAGCCCTCGTGTAGCTGTGCGCGAAATTAAGAAAACAAACAATCATCGTTTTCCAAAAACCTCAATATTAAAGATCTTTGTACACCATTTTCTCATAAAGGGATAAAAAATTAAAACAACAACATTATTTATCATGCTCTTAGTTAAATGTGATGGCCCACTGCCAACTCTTGGGTTACTCTTTTACCAACGAATAGTGGGATTGACCGTCACTTTATAACGCCCCCATGGCTGGAAGGGCGAGCATGTTTGGCGCGACGGGAATACAAATCCGCTACCCCCAGATTACGAGTTGCACGCCTTAACACACTTGGCCATGCAGGGCCCATGACTTCATGATTACAATCTTACAGTTATTAGTTTATAAAAAAGAAATTATACACTGGGGAACACTTTTTCAGTAACTTTGAGTTGCGTTGGATATTTTAACTGATTCTGAAGGAGTTTTAGGCGCTGATTTCAAATCTGAAATTGGTTTTTCTCTACAAGCTCTAGTTTGTATGCAATGTGAGGTTAATGAAATTGTACAAATGTGAACTTGCGTAAACAATGTATAAGCATTTTCACGTCCATATATATAGATAGCTTCTAATATTTTGATCATTCTTCTTTTGTTTCAGATCAAACCTGGCTTCCAAAAATAGATATCATTGCAGAAACAAGCCTGATGCCTACTGCTACATATGTGGATGCTGCACACTCAATCGTCAGAGACGTAACATATCCTCGTTCGTCAAGCGTGCCTACAAGGCATATTTTGAAGTTCATCTTGGTGATCAAGACAAGCAATGGGCTCCTCATGTTGTGTGCCACAATTGTGAGGAAATGCTTCGAGACTGGACCAAAGGAAAACGCAATGGTCTGCCGTTTGGTGTTCAAATGATTTGGCGCGAACCCACCAACCATGTAACTGACTGTTATTTCTGCATGGTAAACACAACGGGTGTTGGGAAGAAAAATCGACATAAGATTATGTATCCGAACATTCCCTCAGCTATTCGGCCTGCTCCGCACTCTGAAGAAATTCCTGTTCCAGTTTTCAAAGGCTTGCCTTCATTGGAAAATAAAGACATTGGACATGATACAAGCGAATAAGACAGTTGTGACAGTGAATTGTCAGAAAAGTGTACACAATCGGAGAACAGTTCTTCAGACACTGAACCTTTCCTTGTCCCCAAGCCTCTTCCCCAGGCTGAACTGAATGATTTAGTGTGGGATTTAGGTCTTTCAAAGAAAGCAGCACAGCTTTAAAATATAAATAAAAATGTCAAATTGCATAAAATCTGTAGCTTGCAGACAAAAACCGACTTCAGATTTGAAATCAACACATCAAATTGACTATAGAAAGGTCTTTTTTTAAATGCAACAAAATGAGTGTTCCCCAGTGAATTATTTGTTGCATACTAAATTTCGCTCATTTTAAATATTATTGCTTATTTTAAAATAGTATTAAAAATGCGGCTAGGATTTAACATAATTTTGGAGTTTCAATTAACTTAAATGGGTCAAACTAGGTGGTAATGATACATTGTTTGCCTGTTTTTAATTTCGCGCAAAACGAAGGCTATCTGCACTAGCTATCCCTAATTTAGCAGTGTAAGACTAGAGGAAAGGCAGACAGTCATTACCCCCACCGCCAACTCATGGACTGCTCATTTACCAACGAATTGAGGGATTTACCATCACATTATAACGCCCCCACGGCTGAAAAGGCGAGCATGTTTAGTGCTACGGGGATTCGAATCCGCGACCCTTGGATTACGAGTCGAACGTCTTAACACACCTAGTCATGCCAGGCCGCAATGATATATCTATTAATAAATAATTATAAAATTGTAATAGATATATACATAAAAAGAATTATTAATTTGAAACCCACGTAATTCATACGTGTGTTTTTTACCTGATGCCTTCTTAGATTCTCTTTTTATCTGTTCGTCTTTCAACCAGTTACATTTTTCTAACAATACTATCTCTCTATCCTGTAATTAAAAACTTGACATTTTCTAGTCAAAATCGTAAAGTTGAAAATATCAAGCTAACTGTTCTTTATAGTTCCTTACATACGTGTGTATATGTGTATGTTGTAAATTAATACAAACATTGTGTTATTACGTAGCAACAAAAAAGATGCTATTGTGATTTTTAACAAATAATCTGCGGTTTTCAATTCAAACTTGTGTTTACTTAAATACATTGCTGTGTTGTATAGTCACATATTTTTATTTTTATGTAGACCAATTAAAACAAAACACAAAAACTGTGACTGAACCAGCATACATGTATTGTATTTTGTTAGCCTACAATGATTGTGTAGCTCCTTACTTGTACTTGTGTTGTGGTCATTGAAATGTCAAACTTGTGTTCTGCAGAACGCGTATTTTTAAAATGTTTTTACAGTGTATATCTAATGCAATATAATGTTCAAATGGTTCAGATATAAAAAAGTCTTTTCGATTTCCCAAAGATATATGTAATTCAAAGACATCAAACATGTATAAGACTGGTTAAGTTTAAAGGTTATAAATTACACTATTTTTTATTTCTAGAAATTAAGAATCGAGCATGAGACACTTTAAACCTTTTCTCTTCGCATACTTTTTACAATCCTTCTTTTCCAAATAATTATTTACTTTTATCTTTGATGTACCTGAAAACAAAATTACCAATATTCGTTGGTTGGGTGTCAAAATTAAAAACTTTTGAATATATTAATCCACATTTCATAACTGGAAACGTTCTGCAAAGTCTTGAAAAAAAGAGACGTGGTTATGAAAGTTATCATTCGTTCCTTTCTGACCTTGGAGGCCACGTATCGAAGGTCCAAATACGTTACCAAAAATAACTGATAGTCCTAAACCTTAGCTTCTTGTTTAAATGAAATTATAAGGCTCAGCTGCACTCGACATAGGTCGGCGCAACTCAAATCTTTATCAATTTCCGTTTTATAAATTTGCATGTGCCTAATAAAAATGTTACATTAAATTAGCTATATTATTAAGTAAGATGATTGTTAATTCTGACCTATTTAAGTAGCTTTGATTAGTAGTTAGTCATAATTATTCAGTTAAAAGTAAAATTCGTAGATAATCTACCTTCAACAAATGTTTTCGTTTCAGAAGTCTCAAATAGATAACTTGTTGACTTCATGTACTTGTTGCAAAGAGACTTTAAACACCTACTACTTGTTTTCATAAAAGGTTCAACAACTAAATCGGACAAGGATCTGTTGCTAGGACACATTGGTGTTAAACTTTTAACTCATTCTAAAAATGTGTTTTTGTTTAGAAGTTCATCATTGCTAAACAAGTGGACAACTGTTACTAAGAGAAATAGGTGTTTGACTTTGGATTGTTTCCAACACGTTTGTTTTAGGTAAGAGGTTCGAAATCTACGTATATTGACTTTCAAGTATCTACAGTGCACATTTTGATAAAAGAAAGTTTGCACTAGTAAGAATATATAATGTGAAAATTAAAATTTACAAGCCGATTACACGTGGCGTCAGTGCATTAGATCCATGTGTGATGTTTCATGACGTCATATCTGCACCCTGAGAGAGGAAAAAAGTTCTCCTTGACAGGAAACGGAAAAATAGTGACCCTATTGGAAATCTAAATGCACATAAAATAAAAATTTCGCAAAGTTCAGGGTTGCACATTGCGTAATAAAAAGTTTTTTCTTCAGTATCACATAAGCAATAGTTTCATTATGGTATGATTTTCTAAATATTGTACTCATATTCAACTAACGATACAGTAACATGTATTTAAAACCTAAAATTTTTGCAAGGTAAAATTTAAGATAATTTATTATATTATATGAATCAACAGGAACGTCTTGGTACTGACAGATGTCTATATATGTAAGTCTGTGTATCTTTATGCGTGTGAATATTTTTGTTGCCTTTCTTAGGGGAGAAAGAGAAATTAGTGGAGACTTTTCATGAGTTGTTTTCACAAAAATGAAACTTGTTAAAAATCTGTACGAAGTTAGTGAAGTGTACATTTAAACAAAGTATAATAACAAAAAATTTTGAGAACCGAAATTCTACTTTTTTGGCAACTCAAGTTCATTATTCAAGATATAAAAATTACTTCGGATAAAAAGTTCCAAAACGTTTCGGACTAAACCAGGTATTTTGTGATTATCATAGGGCTGGTAAGAATGCAAAAATACTGGATTCAGATGAGAAAAGAAAATAAGAAAGTATAAATATGTTCTCAAGAGCAGGTCTTCTTGAAATTAGTAGGCCTTACTCATTATTCGCTCAGACCCGGCATGACCAGGTGTAGGTTAAGGCGTTCAACTCATAATTTAAGAGTCGCGGACTCGAATCCTTGTTGCACAAAACATGCTCGCCCTTTCAGCCGTGGTGGCGTCATAATGTGACGGTCAATCCAACTATTCGTTGGTAAAAGAGTAGCCCAAGAAGTGGCGGTGGGTGGTATCAACTAGCTGCCTTCCTTCTAATCTTACACTGCTAAATTAGGGACAGCTAGTAAAGTAATTTACGAGACACGCTACTCCTGCGAACACTATAAGATGTATATACATCTTTGATGACTTTTGATCATATTATTGCTAAACACATTTAATCTTGTTGTACTGTCATTTTAACTATAAAACAATGAGAGCTAGTTTTTTGTCTGAGTAAAACGTGGTTCATTGCATCCTCTAATTTAAGATGATACAAATAAACTAAGAAACTCTTGGTTTTTATTAAAACTTTATTTTTATAAATGAGAATTAAAGAAAACAAGTTTTGATAGTGAATTAATCTTTTTTATGTGTGTGTATGCAACATAACTAAAACGGTTTGTTTGTTGTTAAGTGCAAGGCTATACAATGGACTATCTATGCTGCATCAACCACGGATAACAAAACCTGGTTTAAAGCGTCTCAAGTCTTCAAACTTACCATCCAGCCAGTAGGAAGGAGGAAAAACGAACAAAACAGATCTTGAAATTATTCGATAAACAAAAATACCAGATTAAAACGATTGTAACCAAACAGATATACCTACTCATCGTCGATAAATTTGTGATCAGCCCTTTATTTAGTCAAAGTTCTTTACCATAAAGTTTTGATTTGTTTTTTCTCGCTGCGCATGATCGTCACACTATTGCCAAGAGCACGTGCATGGACGTCTAAACTGCAGATCAACGGAACGCATGCAGTTCATGCAATAAAAGAAAAAACAAACACTTTAGCTACTTTACTGTTGCTTATTTATGTAACGTGGTCCATACCACCGTGAACTGAAACCTTGAAACATTAACCATGTGTTGACAGTCGAAGTCACCAGTTGATGCAATAGATAAGACAGACCCTTAAGCTGTGTTGATTCGCTCAGTCTTTAAAGGACTGCGACCCGTACAGAGAAACCAAGAATGAGCTAAACGGTAAGAGTTCTAGAAATTTACAATTAGACGTTAGAATTTACCTTCTTTTGACTGCGAGTAATTTTGTACTTATTTATTCATAATGGATGTATTAGTTGTAAATGAATTACATGAAATTGTCTGTTTGGTAGTTTTGAATTTACACATTATCGTCGACTACTCGTGAAAGTTCTTCAGATAGCTGTTTAAATGATGATTTGCCAAATGTTAATATCTACTGTAATACAATTTCTCCTTTTCAACGTTTATAATAAAAAGGGGGACATGATGATATAACAATTAAGAATCCATAAAAAAACAAATATATTCCAAAAATTATTTCTTATCAATTACAATTTTTGATGTAAGTCTTACTGATTAGTTTTTATAATTTGGGAACTAGCTACTATAACTCCATTTTTAAATTAATGTTAAGCAAACACCTTTATTTATGTCCCCCTGTGAGTCCGCTTTACATTTCCGGAATTACAACGCAGACTCCAGGGTTTGATTCCCGCGTGTAAACAGTACATAGGTATTCCATTGTGTAGTTTTGCACTAAACACCAAACCTTTATGTGTGTATAATTCCTTGAATAATGTGCAATCTTCGTACAAAAGGTGGTTCACGGTTTTGATTGTTCATTCTTAAAATATTTCAAATTATTTTCTTTGATTACACACCAAATAAAAAAGTCTAATTTCACTTTCATGCTGTTATAAACTGAGACTTATTAGAGCTTCTGTCTTTTGAATAGGACATGCTTTTGTTCATCTGTTTGTTTTATAAGGTTGTTATAAGCTTACATCTAGCATTTAGAACGACATTATTTCTTCATAAAACCATTGAAAAACTAATAGTATCTAACTAAATAAAAAAACAAGACTGGCTGATTGCTTGAAATTAAGTACAAAGCAATACAGTGGGCTATTTGTGTTTTGCTTACAACAGGTATCGAAACTCGGTTTCTAATGGTGTAAGTCCACATACATACCACTGTGCCACTGGGGATCAAAAACCAAGACGATTAGGATAATTATATAAAATAAACATTGCGATTTCGTAAATAAATCACGAAAAAGGTTTGTTACCACATCTGTTAAACATTTTGTTTGTTGTCAAGCGCAAAGTTAAACAATATGTAATATGTTCACAACGAGTATCGAAACCTGGTTTTTAACGTTATTAGCCTTCAAACGTATTGCTGTGCCACTGAGGATAGCAACTATTAAACTCGGGAAAGATCGTTGTTACAAAATTTTCTTCCTTTAGTTTCGCACCAAATGTGACCTAATGGTTTATATGCCGCACTAAATCTGAGAGTTCATCCATGATTGCGTCTAGTTGTCGTAAAAATGCGCACTTAATTTAGGGATTTTGGGTTCGTTATAAGAGTGACATTCAAATTCAACTGTTCGATTATAATAACGGAAGAATTATCAGTTGAAGCTGCAGATTTGTTTTTGTCCCTCTAGTTTTTGACTACATAATTTAAGATGGTATCACAGATAATCTTCGTCCAGCTTTGGTCGAACTTCCAAAACAAACAAATCCTGGTAATCATGCTTCTTTGTTGATTGTTTTTGTTTGTTTTCATCAGGCTTAGAATGCAACAAATCAGGTCTCGTTTTCATGGTGGGCACAGCACAGGTAGACTGTTATATTACTATGTGTGTTTCGATCAAACCAAACCAACTTTCCTGATTTATATTATTAAAATAAATTATTTGTGTATTGGTATGTTCGCAGTTTAATAAACATTAAGTCCTGGTAACTAAATTATTAAAACAATAAAAATGATTAAATAGAATAATATACTTTTTCTAAATGAATTATCTTTTAAAAATCCAAATGACTGTAAAACTATTGATTACATTAATCGTTAACAGCGAGGGAACCTGACTGATGAAAATAATGCATCATAATCTTTATAAGTTTGTTTGTTTCTTTAGGAATTTCGCAAAAAGCTACTCGAGGGCTATCTGTGCTAGCCAGGTGGTTAAAGCACTGGACTCGTAACCCGAGGATCGCAGGTTCGAATCCCACTCGCACCAACTATGCTCGCCCTTTCAGCCGTGGAAGCGTTAAAATGTGACGGTCAATCCCCTTATTCGTTGGTAAAAGAGTAGCCCAAGAGGTGGCGGTGAGTGCTGATGACTAGTTGCCTTCCCTCTAGTCTTACACTACTAAATAAGGGACGGTTAGAGAAGATAGTCCTCGTGTAGCTTTGCACTAAATTCAAAACAAACAAACAAACCGTCTCTTTTCGTAAGTGTATAACTTATTCTGATCGGAAATTACTATTTTTCACTAATATTTCGCAGTTACATAGTTTAATGAGGTTTAAAGAGTACCAGTAGAGGGATTTTTGTCGCACGTCTTCCTTCTTCTGTTTCTTTCTTTAAATCGTTTATTTGTTACAGCATCATCGAATTCTAGAGTGCAAAAGTTACAATGGCTATCATAACTACATTACTGGTAGCAGTTGCTGTGCTGTCAATAACATATGGGAGTAAAGGACCTGACCTATGTCATCCTCCACCAAAATGGACTGTTGAAAATGGTCTGAATCCGATGGAGTCGACTCGTGGAAATGTGACCCTTGTCGCTTTATTAAAAGCATCGTGACCTTTGTGTCTGCAGCAGGCCTTCATGTAAGCCTTTTTGTTATAAGATAAAGGATCGTTTCGTTAAATTTCAAGATAAAGTAAATTCAATGTTTAATGAAGTGCGCGAAGACGTTAGTGTGTTATATTATTTATTTTGATATCAAATAACTTTATAGAAACCGTCGCCAGGATATTTCGATATGCATTCTATTAGTTGCGCGTTGCCCAGTAGAATGAAAGGTGCACTGAATGGGACGATTTGGTCACATAAGATGACCTCTTGTAGACGTTGAATTATATTAGACCAGTAATAGACTATGCAGCTCCAGCATGGGTAACTGTAAGTAATAAAACAATCAAAACTAAACTACAAACAATACAAAACACACTTCTCACAACAGCATACAGAGTCCCGAGATCAACATCATCTAAATTCATTCATAATTACTCGAACATACCAACCATATCAGATAGACTCCTAAATATTACAATTAGATATTTTAACAAAAATTGGATGAAAAATGATTTATTATGCGAACTAGACAGGTACCTCATACATGATGAAGAAAATCCTAAATACCTCTCCCCAATTAACATATATTTTAAACATAAAGAAAAATAAATTAAAGTAAAATATGTATGTATATAAACTTTAAATCTTATATTTATAGTTTACATATTTATGTGTTTTAAAATAATAATAAGATAAAATAAATAAATTGCCACCAGCTAACTTGACCTACTGTGAATAATAGACTATAAATGGACATTGCCCTGAGAAGGACCTAACATACAAACAGTTAGGGAAAATAAGTTCAGGAAGGAGGAAGAGGTCAAAGTGAACCTGACCCTCCAGGGCAAAATACACAGATACCATTGATCCAAGTAAAGACGTTGAAGGCTCGAAATTTGAGAGAAGCAAAAAAAAGTAAAAGTGAAACGTGGATTAAGATCAAAACTTGCTTGCATTACATAAATATAATTTTGATTAAATTATCGGTTTGATGTAATCGAGTATACTTGAATCAAAAAGTGATGAAAATAGTTTTCTTGATCGAAATATGAATTTTAATATTACAGCAGATTTCGCTTAGTGTAGCAGTTAACTTTTAAACATATACCGTATTTTCCGCCTAATAATTCGAATTTCTGGCCCTAAATTTTGGACTTGATTTTTGGGGTCGGCTTATTAGCCGATCACCAGCTTTGGACCTAAAAATACCGAAGACCAAAATTGGCCCCAAAATCATACCTTTGATCTCACAGATACGACAGAGTTATTTCAGTTGAATAAAGTTTATTTATTAATAGAAAAAGGTCTATACATTACGAATGACATGTATTCATAGAAATAACAAAATTCATAAAAAATACACACTTTAATCTCATAAATTTATTAAAATCCATCAAATTCATCATCTTCATCGTCAGAAGCACCAAATAATAGATTCCAATCCTCGGCAGAGACCTGGTCGTCGTACGGGTCATTCTCTGGTGTTATTAGCTGAGTGAGTGGAATGTTGTCTTCCTCGTCGTCGTCCAACCACAACATATCATCTTCCGTTCCATCCATTGTATTTGAGATGCTGCATTTTTTAAATGACTTCTCTACAGTTTCAACACTAATATCGTCCCACGATTTCACGACCCACTCACAGACGGTAGCGAGTGATGCAGCGCGCATATTTCCGGCAGCAGTAAAACTTTGATTGCCGGAAACCATTCACTCATTCCAGCATTGACGGAGCCTGTCTTTAAAAGGTTTATTTAAAAACACATCTAAGGGCTGTATCACAGATGTCAGCCCACCGGGAATAACTGCAATATCGGTATTGCATCTTTTGATCGCGGCTTTAACGTTTTCACACAGGTGGGACTTAAACATATCCCAAACGAGCAGAGAACTAGATTTCATCAGTCCGCCAGGACGACGCGCCCACACTTCGTTAATCCATCCGTTTTCTTGTACATGGACGATCACTCCTTTCGGAAATTTCTTCTTCTTAGGAAATGTTTTTCTTTTGAAAATTACCATAGGCGGTCATTTTGAAGAAACTTGTCACTTCTTAAAAATGGCCTCGACTTATTGGGCGGTAATAAGCAAAAACCCTCATTTTCAGAGCTGGAAACTGGCCTCGGCTTATTAACCGGAAAATACGGTACGTCCTTTTAGCCGTAGAAGGTACGTCACCAAAGAATCAACTCTGTACAGTTTAAATTTTTTGACTAAACTTTTCATGCTTAACAATAAAACTCAAACAACTGTAACACTATCTATGTGATATTACTACGATATTTACTGTTTCTATAGATGATACTTTTTCACAAATCAATAAACTTAATGTCTATAGAAGACACGATTTATTCAAAGCTAATAACCTTAATGTTTACAAAAGAAAAGTTTTACTTACAGCTGTGACGTGCAAACTGTTAGGTTCTCGCCACCACCATCACCAAGGGGTACACATAACTATGATTATAGAAACTTCTGAACTATATTTGAATGTACAGATTTAAAAATACAGAAGACTTAAAAACTACAGTAAAAATATTATTACTATTAAGTAATATTGTAATAACAATTAAGATGGGGAAAATAGCAGGTACATTATACACACAGATTATGCAGGGTAAGAGGAGCACAATGAAACATGTATTTGGTAATGGAAGTGCCGTAAAAAATACATTTGTGCACCACTAACCTAGAGGTACGTTAATTACTCCAGTAAAGTTACTGGGTAGGGTACTAATGTCGTCACTATATACAGCAACGAGTTTTTGGCTTAAATCTGGCGTATTCCCACAACAGTCCTAAATGTTAAAATATCATTATTGTAAGGTTTTTAGACATTCTTACATCACATTATATGCACTAACTTCATATCTATTTTAAGATAAGAGAAGTAAGCAGGCAAAATGCGGTAAAATTGTTTTTTTTTCTTCTCGTTGAAGACGCAAAAGGCAGAATAGACAAAGAACAACAATCATGTAACAAAACTCCAGTGCCATTGGTTAATTGGAACTAGAATTTGTTGGTAACTGTAATACGCATATTATAATTCTTATGAATACTGTTTGGTCCTTTTAATGGTGATTGTCTCTCAGCCACTAGGTCTAAACTGATGGCTTAAGGACATTAAACGACAGAACTGAGAGAGAGAGAGAGATGATGGAATTCTCTCTAAGTTACTGAAGTTCTCTGGACAGTTTATTGTGATAAATTGGGTTTGAATCCCACTTCAAATTGAATAATAGTTTTCACTTACATAATATATGATAATAAAGTGTATTTTATCTTAAATATCATAAAGTAAGACAGGAAAACATTGAAAAAATATTTCTCTTTTTATCATTTGTCTCACTGCTCTTTTCCAGTATCAGTGTGAGAATTGACTTAATACAGTACGTTTAGGCTTTCATCAAGATAGAAATAAAGTTTACATGTTTTAGAAAATGTCTTGCTGTTAAGTGAGAGCAAGTAATAAAAAACTGAACATAAAACAAATATTGCAGTTTGCTTAACAACACTCATAAAAGGACAGAACCACTCGTTTCGACATACAAAATATCAAGATATATAAACAATTGTTTCTGGAAGTGCAAATATTACGTCTTCCTTATACTTCTCAAGTGATGGAAGTGATATTTCTAGTCAAAACAAAACTGGTGTCTGTCAGTATCCAAATATAGTCAATTTCGTATAAAAAAAGCCACCCGCTAGTAAAGTCTACGGATTTACAACGCTAAAATCAGCGGTTCGATCCCCTCGGTGAGCTCAGCAGATAGCCCGATGTGGCTTTGCTATAAAAAACACAAATGCACATTAAACAGAAAGATTAGCCTAGCAACAATGATATGAAAGGAGATGACAAGTTTTTTCCTTGTTTAATTTTACATACAACATATCTCTACAGGGATTTCCCTTCCATACATAATTTGGTTGTATCTTCTTATGTAACATCTGTATAGAACTGACCCTTTTCTACTTATTTTATACTGTACTTGTGTATTTAAAATGTTTTAGTCACATTCCAAATTAATAACATTAATGTCTGTATAAGACTCACTTTCTGAAAAAAATTACCAATAATGTCTTTGGAAGACTTATTTAATTAAAACTAAGTAACCTTAATGTCTACAGAAGACTCATTTTGTTCAAAATAGATAACTTTAATATCTATAGAAAACTCGTTTTGCGCAAAACTAATAACCCTCGTATAGATAGATATACAGGGTGGTCGCTAGAAAAGCGGAAAATTTGTCAAACAGCTATTTATTTTTACAAAATAATTTTTACAAAGTTTTTTAAAAGCATATGTTATATTACACTCATAGATGCTCAAAATGCATTTTATGATATTAAAAGCATGCATTTTATTCATGATGTAAAGAAATCAAAATAGAAATGAGTAAGCACGCATTTTATTCATGATCTCATCTGACCCTCAAATTTTCCGCTTTTCTAGCGACCACCCTGGATAAGAAATATAGAAGTTTAGCATTTATTGTCTGCAATATTTAAAGGAGACTCGGTTAAAATCATTAATAAAGTTCATAACAGAAAATAATAATAATGAAATAACACTGCTACACCACATGGTAATAGAGAAAACGTGTATTCACATTCATAATACACTTCGTGACCACAGAAACAGCATTTTAAACAGCACTGTAAGACACATTGTTTATAAAAAGAGACTCTTTTAACTTCATTATAATACACTTCAGCATCACAAAAAAAAACGTTTTAAACAGCATTTCAGTATCTAATATTTCCTGTAAAAAAGTTTATAGTACCATTAATATATATCGTGTTTACAAAAGGTACACATTAAATATCAGATGTGAGATGATGCCCGGTTTTGTGCGATTGTAGTATAAAACAATTAAGTACAATACAACATTAGAACACCTGTACAATGTCTATACTTTAGTGAATAAAACCTACGATATTCAATACAATATAATTCTGGTAAAATTTAGTACCTCTAGGTCTAGTGATTTGTATAAGCATTCTAAATTTAATTTTTTAGATGTATAATCACTCTGAAACGTTATGTTGACAGTAAATGTGTTTTGGCATTTTTAGTGGTTTTTTCTACAGGAGACACGGTTTTCGATATCTTTACAACACTCAATTTAATTTTATAGAAATGTTGTATGTTAATATAATATAGACGAAATATTTTTGTTAGTTGCAAAAGTAGATTAACATCTCGCTTGTAAACAGCCCTAAAATATAGTTGGTTGTTTTACAGAACCATGATGTAAAATTTTGTTTAAGAATTCTGCACAGCATGAGGTATTTCCATGTGCACAGTGACATTGTAAAATTATGTAAAAGGTTACAGTAATTCATCGACTACAAGAAGGTGAAGTTTTTGCATTGTTGTGTCATCTCTGTAATGTACAATGTAACAAAACCGATATATATATATGTATGTATCTCTGTAACAATTAATTAAGATAGAAATACGTATTAAAGGTTGAAATTTGTATTCAGTTATTTCAGAGTGAACTCGCCTTCTTGTTTTAAATAGGTTTTTTTTCGTACAATAAACTGAAGCCAAATGTTTTCTGAAGGAAGCATCAATGTTTACAATTTCTTTATTTGTGTACGATCTCTTTGCGTTGTTTATAGCTAATTTATTTCCCGTTGATAGGCTTGAGGGCATGCTGCAGTATTTTCGAGCACTTGGAATAGATGATCTGTCATTCCTTGTGGTAAACTCGAAAGATGTTATGTCGCAACTGATGCGACCTTATTTAAATAGAAGAGTAACATTCCCTGTGTACCAGGAGACGTCGAATGAAGAAGTGTGGAGCGTTCTCAAAGGTGGCAAAGACGATATGTTCGTTTACGACAGGTATGTGAAGCTACTGAAAAAATATACCACTCGACTCTAACTGAACGAAACGATAAAATAGCTTTAACCCTAAGAAGTACTTCACATTTTAGCTTTTAACCTTCTAACTTTAAAATCATACTTTCGAAGTCATGTGGGGGATAACGACAATGAAACACGTTTATTTATCTCAGACAGCTGTAACATCTGCAACTTATGTGTATTCCAAACTTCGAGGGAGGTTTTTACCTCATACTTAAAATACACAAATATTATAATTCAACTATTCGTATCATAAGCAAAATCACCGAAAATCTTTCTGTCTGTAGGACTGTCACAGGCTTCTTTCTCACATAAAATATTCGACATATTTTATTCATTTAGGAAACTTTATATTCGAATAGCATTTAGTGAACGGTAGAATATGTCTTCCTGGAAGTCATTAAAACTGTTCTAAAGTTATCCAATCCACAAACCCCTCGAGTGACACGATGGTATATCTGCGGACGTAGAACGCTAGAAGCAAGATTTCGACACCAGTGGTGGGCAGAGCACAGTCAGCTCATTGTGTTCCTTTGTGTTTAATTAGAAACAAATCAACCTACAAGATTCTCAAAAAATAATTGACCAGCTAAATTTGTTTTACCGTTAAATCATTTTTAATTTGATTTCAAAACTTGCATTCAAATTAGTGATAATTTCATGAGTACTAAGATAGCTCTTAGTTTTGGTAATACCTTTATGGGTGATATTCAATTAAACCATTGCAAAACAAAAACTAAACCCTAACGCATAAAAATATTACATTGGTAATATATTAGTTATTCAGATAATCGCTGCTGAAATAACAAGTTTTCTACAGGCTAATTCTTTGCACATGACCAAGTTTACTCTTCATTACTCGCTTATCTAGATAACTTTCTTGATGTTAGTGTTTTCACTATAAAAGCTGTCACCATGATAAACCTACATAGTGTCGTAAACCTTGGTCTTAACTCTTTTATTAATTGGCTATAAAACAGATCTTTTCTCCAACATTATCTATGCTTGTTTCACTTGATTGATTTAAGCAATACATCTATGGTGTTTATAGTGAAATAAAACACTATTTAATTTGAATTTACTATTGTAAGGCTCTGGTCCAAAATTTATCATGACAAACTCTAAAATAAACAATGGTACATAGATCTCTGTACATAGTAATTTTTTTTTTATTTTGATGTATCATGAATCGTTTTAATGTCTCTGTGGTTTATTTTATAATTTTAAAACAAGCCATGATACTTAAAACCATTCAAAACAAACAAACCATGATACTTAAAAACACTCAAAACAAACCATGATACTTAAAAATAAACACACCATGATACTTAAAGCTACTTAAACAAACCATGATACTTTAAACCACTCAAACAAACCATGATACTTAAAACTACTCAAACCAAACAAACCATGATACTTAAAACCACTCAAACCAAACAAGCCATGATACTTTAATCCACTCAAAACAAACAAACTATGATACTTTAAACCATTCAAAACAAACAAACCATGATACTTTAAACCACTCAAAACAAACAAACCATCATACTCAAAAACATTCAAAACAAACAAGCCATGATACTTAAAAACACTCAAAACAAACAAATCATGGTACTTAAAAACACTCAAAACAAACAAACCATGATACTTAAAACATTCAAAACAAACAAACCATGATACACAGAGAACCTAAGAAAAGATAAAACCACACAAATTTGTATTGCTTTTACGCTTTTTGTTTCAAATACATGAACATTTTAAGCATGTGACTTTTTCCTTCTTTCATCTGGTACACGTTTTAACTTGAAAAGCAGTATCTGTCACAGAAATTCTGTTTATAGAACATTACACTTTTAAATTTCACTCGTAAGAAATTCCAATATACTTTTAAGTATTTTTATATTTTCACATTTTAATTACAGAAACTCGTAAACTTGTACATATTAACAATAAGAAATGCAATTACATATTCCCTATTTTCTCTGTTTTGAGCAAGGAAAAACAATACACAGTATTTTTATCTATAGCGGTTATGCTCAAATCTAACACCTGCGCTTTAATTTTTATCATGTGATTTATTCGTAAACAAAGCAATTCCAAGAGTAGCCACCAAGTGTTAGATTTGAGCCTATGTGACTTAGCAACATTTTTTATGTGACTCATTGAAAGGAGCACACAATTTAGCCTTTGTTTTGTGTAGCTTAATGGAGATTACAGGCAAAATCGTGTGCTCCTCTAAATGAGTCACATAAAAAATGTTGCTGAGTCACATACTTCTTAACTAGAGTATCCAAAGTGGTCACAGGTTTTCATATTTCGTGGTCATCCATTGAGTAGCCTACTTGGTCCAGCTAAAATGTTTCTACGCTTTGGCCAAGTCCTTTTGTGTGAACGATTTTTTATTTACTACTGTGGGCCTATTTTGATGTATTGTCATTATTTGATGTCTTTTGTTTTATGCAGCACTCTTCGAGTCTCTGTCTAGAAACAGTACAATAGGCTGTTTTGTAAGAAATGTGAGTCCTATAGACGTGATGGTTCGAACTGCTTAAAATATAGAGCATTCGCTCCAGTGCGAGCGTTCCCGCGTTCAAATTCTGCTTGTGGGACACACAAAATATTAATTGCTACATAAAAACCGTCTCAGTCAAACTCAGGAAATCATCAAGGTCACACCATAGCTGATGGCCATTCTTCTCCGTTAAACTCGAGGTCACTATGAAAAGTCAGGTAAAATGTGTCGCCTTAAAAGACTCTAATAGAGCTGGAATCTCAAGCTTGTTATTTCTCCCTAGTTTCTTTGTAGTTAAACATAGAGCCACACAATGAGCTATCTGTGTCGTGTCAACCACGGGTATTGTAACCTCGTTTTTAGTGTTTTAATTCCGTAGACTTACCACTGCGCCACTGGGAAGGCATCCCTCATTAATTGTTTGTTTGTTTGCTGTTTTAATTTCGCTCAAAGCTACTCGAGGGTTATCTGCGCTAGCTTTCCCTAATTTAGCAATGTTAGACTAGAGGGAAGGCAACTAGTCATTACCACCCACCGCCAACTCTTGGGCTACTCTTTTCCAACGAATAGTAGGATTGACCGTCACATTATAACACTTCCACAGCTGAAAGGGCGAGCATGTTTGGTGCGACCGTGATTCGAACCCGCGACCTTCAGATTACGAGTCGAACGCCTTAACCCACCTGGCCATGCTGGGCCTGCATCGTTAATACTTTATAATATAGAAAATGAACTCAACATATTGGCCAATTAAAGGTTTATTGACATGCAATAAATATAAACAGAAATTGGGGAAACATGCCTGATTTAAGCTCCACCTAAAATTCCCAGTCATGGTTCTAAAACTGTAAGTGTACTTAAAGTATAAGTAACACAATAATAAGTACGTCTACAGGTCTCTCAGAATCCTATGTTACGTACATTATAAGCCGTGACGGATTTAGTTATTTCCTTTTGCTTATGTTTATTATTAGTATAAATAGAGCCCGCCGTGCTCCACTGTTTTAACTGACTAGATATTTAAGACCTAATTCCGCTCCTAATCATTCATCATAAGTTAAATGCAAGCAGAATTTCGTGGTTACCTATAAAGGTTATACAATCACGTGACCAAAATAAACACGGCAAGAATTGGCGACCATATCAGACGTAAACATTAATCGTGTAAATACTGTTCACAAATTTACTAGCAAACTTGACAATATATGCAAGTCAAAATATGAAGAAAAGGAGTCTTGACACGCTGGATACTTATTCCATCCTTTCTTGACACGCTATATACTCATTCCATCCTTTCTTGACACACCATATACTTATTTCCTCCTTTCTTGACACGCCATATACTTATTCCATCCTTTCTTGAGACGCCATATACTTATTTCATCTTTTCTTGACACGCCATATACTTATTCCATCTTTTCTTGACACGCCATATACTTATTCCATCCTTTCTTGACACGCCATAGACTTATTCCATCCTTTCTTGACACGCCATATACTTATTCCATCCTTTCTTGACACGCCATATACTTATTCCATCTTTTCTTGACACGCCATATACTTATTCCATCCTTTCTTGACACGCCATTTATTTATTCCATCCTTTCTTGACACGCCATATACTTATTCCATCCTTTCTTGACACGCCATATACTTATTCCATCCTTTCTTGACACGCCACATACTTATTCCATCCTTTCTTGACACGCCATATACTTATTCCATCCTTTCTTGACACGCTATATACTTATTCTATCCTTTCTTGACACGCGATATACTTATTCCATTCTTTCTTGACACGCCGTATACTTATTCCATCCTTTTTTGACACGCCATATACTTATTCCATCCTTTCTTGACACGCCATATACTTATTCTATCCTTTTTTGACACGCCATATACTTATTCCATCCTTTCTTGACACGCCATATACTTATTTCATCCTTTCTTGACACGCCATACACTTATTCCATCCGTTCAACAGTGACAATCGCTATAAATGTCAGTAAATTAGTCGACATTGCAATTGCAAAACACAAATTAGATCAACAAACAATGTTAAAGTCCACAGGTTGAGAATATAGATATCAAATTATTTAGTCCTAGCAGTATCAAGACCTACAAAACCCTGTTATTTCCACAATGTGGAAAGTGTACGAGATATTCAACTACATAGCTCACTCGAAGCTAGTCCTGTTGTTTTTATTCTATCAGTGATATATCTACAATCAAGATATGCTACATCGTATTGCATTGCGCTTCAAGTTTGTTTTGTAAGACTACTTTCTTCAGCACGCAGTACCACATATTTCTCACAAATAAGCCCTAGATTTTAAGTCTACCTATCCTGACAAGCCAGAGTTTTGATAAAACTTTATGGTCCATTGGGCCCCTCCACCTAGTACCAGTTGCACGAGCCTGTATCATAGTATTTAGCTTATGAGAAGCACGAAATATTAACAAGCTGTAGATTTTATCAAGACCTATGCACTATAACTATGTCAAGGTACTTTGTATATACAAGCAGTACAAACCAGATATAAAATAAGAACAATGTAGGCTGTGATACGAAGATGACTTCGAAGCCATGTCATTGTGGCTCGGGGATGCACGTTTTACTTCTGCACTCCATTTAACTATATATATTGGATCATTTTGAAACGTACAGAACGATAACTTCGTATTTTTTCTGGTTATTTGTACAATTAACTGCTGCACACTTGACTGTTATTTCAAATTCTGATACCAGCAACCACATCGTTATTACAAGATTGTCTCTCCACTACGTTCAAATTGTCGGTATTCACTTTTCGGCTTGCCGGTAATATATGCATGACGTTATGCGCATAGCGTCTATATCTGCCTGTATCCTGCGCAACAGAATTCATGAAAAAATAATTCAGGATTTGTCAGTTTCACTGGCCACATACACTGCTGACCAAAATCTTAAGGCCAATGACCATAAAGAAAAAATATACATTTTGCGTTGTTAGACTCAACCACTTACTTGAGTAGAGCTTCGAAAGATGAAAATAAGAAAAGGGAAAATAAAAATAAAAACTTTTTAGCATTTAATATGGAAAATGTGAACATTATGAAATTAGCCTAAATACCAGCTGGTCAAAAGTTTAAGACCATACTGAAACAAAGCTTTAATCGGTAAACACGTAACAAAATTTAGTCATTTGTGTTCAAGTACTAGCGTTGTCAACATCTCCCACTGACATCTCTTGTGTTACATTGGGTAAAAACATGGCAAATACTAAAAAGTTGACAGAGTTTGAACGTGGCAGAATTGTGGAGCTGCAAAAGCAAGGTTTCTATCAACGTGCCATCGCTGGTGAGATTGGGAGTAGTAAAGCTGCTGTTAAAAATGTCTTAAAAGACCCTGAGGGAAACAGAACGAGAATATCAAGTGGTCGGCCAAAGAAAATTTTGCTGGCATTGAGCAAGAGGAAATAATTTAATCTGGATGATCCAGATGGCTTCCAATGTTACTAGCACGATAAGGATGTCCCACCGGAGACATTTTCTACACGACATAGTGGAGAAGGTTCCATCATGATCTGAAGTGCTTTTTCCTTCGATAGTACAATGGAGCTTCAGGTTATTCAGAGGCGTCAAACAGCAGCTGGCTACATTGGCATGCTGGAGAGAGCATCTTTATTGACTGAAAGCCCTCGTTTGTGTGGAAATGACTGGATCTTTCAACAGGACAGCGCTACAATCCACAATGCCTGCAAAACAAAGGACTTTTTCACAGCGAATAACGTGATTCATTTGGACCATCTGTGAATCAGTGATGTCGAGAAACCCACTTGTTGAGAATTTTATATGCAAAAAACGGCTCTTTTGGGCTCAGAAAACACTTCAAATAGAAGTGCGAACAACGTTTCGACCTTCTTCGGTCATCGTCAGGTTCACAAAGAAAGAGGTAACTGGCCGGAAGCTGACCACATGTTTGGAAGGGGTTGTATAACTGAGTGTCGCAATGTAGAGGGCGCGGTTTGATGTTTGAATATATAATTTTATCTATAATATTAATATAGGTATAATGGCGTTCCTTTATATTGGTTTATTTTGGGTTTAAGTTGTTGTATAAGTAAGGCTTCTTTAATTTTTCGTTTGTTTATGTTTGTTTCTTTATTTAGTATTTTAGTGTTTTCTATGGTTATGTTGTGTCCATTTGACTTGCAGTGTTCGAAAACGTGTGAAGGTGACTTTTTATGTTCTTTGAATCTGGTTTCCATTTTTCTACTTGTTTCTCCTATATAGAAGTCGTGGCAGTTATCACATTGTATTTTATAAATAATGTTGGTGTCGTGTTTGTCAGTGTAGTTCTTACATAGTATAGACCTTAGTTTTGTGCCTGGTTTTTGAATAAATTTAGTGTTAACTGGAATGTTATATTTTGTTACTAGTTTTTGCCAAATGTTGGTTATTTGTTTGCTGATGTCAGGAATATATGGTATACACCAGTATATGGTTTCGTGATTTTTTGATTCGTGAGATATATTTACTTTTGTTGGTTGATTTTGCTTTCTGTCTAGGTGTGTGCGTATAATGTTTTCTACAGTTTGTGGAGGAAACTTATTGATGTTGATGAAGTATTGTTTTATTTTATTTAATTCATCGTTAATTTTATCTGGTGAGCATAGTTTTATGGCTGTGTTTATCTGGTTTCTTAGTATGTTGAGTTTTTGTTTTGTTTCATGTGCTGAGTCCCAAGGAATGTATAGTCCAGTATGGGTGATTTTTCGGTGGATTTCTGTTTTGAATTGTGTGTCGGTTCTTATAATTTTGAGGTTAAGAAATGATATTTGATTGCTTTCTTCCTGTTCACATGTGAAGTTAATGTTGGGATGTATAGAGTTAATGTGAGTGAAAAAGTTAAGTATGTGTTCTGTAGATTCGAATCCCGCAACCGTGTCATCTACATATCTGTACCAGTATAGTGGTGGATGTAATGCTGTATTAATTGCTTGTGTTTCAATTTGTGTCATAAAAATATTGGCTAGAACTGGCGATACTGGGTTGCCCATGCTTAGGCCATTTGTTTGTATATCGTTTTGGTTGTTGAACATGAAGTTTGTCTTTATTGTGGTGAATTCTATGAGGGTTGCTAACTGGTTACTGGGAATGTCTATAATCGGGTTAGGGTCTCGAATATAGAGTTCTAAGGCTATCTTGCAGGCTTCTGTTGTTGGAACTTCTGTGAAGAGGGATATAACATCGAAACTGGCCATTAAGGCTTTATGATTAAGTTGATTTAGATTGGACTTGAAATTAAAAGAGTCTTTGATGAATGAGCTGGCTGATGTTGCATATTTGGAGAATGCCCATGCTATGTATTTACCAAGATTGTAGTTGAACGATTCATATGTTGACATTATTGGTCGTAATGGACAATCTGGTTTATGAGGTTTGGGGATGCCGTATATTTGCGGTGTGCGTGAGTCGGTTTTACGTAGGTAGGAATAAAGTGTTTGTGAAATTGTGTTGGCTTTTTTCATTTGTAGTAGTAATTTGTTTAGTTGCGTCTCATGTGTCTTTGTTGGATTTGTGTGTATTGGTTTAAATTTGTTCGTGTCTGATAGGATGTTATTCATTTTTTGTATGTATTCATTCGTGTTCATTATTACTATAGCGTTACCTTTATCTGCTTTTAGAATTTTTATGTTTCTGTCTTGTTTTAGGTTTTTAATGGAATTAATGTCTCTTTTTGTAAGGTTGTTTTTTAGTTTTCTGTTTTGTGAAATTATGTTGATAGTTTTGTAAGAAAATTCTTTGAAAAAATCGTTTAAGATAATGTTTTTAGGTGTTTCTGGAAAATATAAATTTGTAATTTTACCTGGGAAGTTTGGCTGTTGGATGTCAATAAAATTATCTAAGTTGTCTTCTTTCTGTTTGTTGTTTTTGTTTTCTGTAGAAAGTATCACAAGTCTCCTGGCTAGGTCTTCTAAACATGTTTTGATTTCTATGGTTGGAATGTACCTTGGTGCTATTGCGAAGTTGAGTCCTTTGTTAAGTAGATGTATCTCGTCTGTGTTTAATTGTCGGTCAGATCTGTTAATTATGAGGTTGGTCAACGGTTTGTCATGTTGATGTCTTTTCTGTTGCTTACATCTTAGTTTTTCAAGTTTTTTGTTGTGGCGGATCTTTTTGTCTCTATCGTTTTTAGTATTGATTTGGTTTATGTTTCGTTGTATTAGTCCGTAAATCTCTGGTTTAATGCAGCATGCTAGTTGTTCGCTCTTCTATTTGAAGTGTTTTCTGAGCCCAAAAGAGCCGTTTTTTGCATATAAAATTTGGACCATCTACGTGTTCGCCCGAACTGAATGAACCCCATTGAAAATGTTTGGAGGTGGATGGTAAAGGAAGTCTATAGACATGGACGTCAATTCCAAACAGTGCAAGATCTTCGTGAAGCTATCATCACCACTTGGAATAACATTTCATCCAACCTTCTGCAAACGCTTATATCGACCATGTCAAAGCGAAATGTTTGCAGTTATTCGCAATTATGGCCGTGCAACTCACTACTGAGACCTCTTTTTGGGTATTTCCAACCCTGTTTAGGACTTCTTTTTAGTATGGTCTTAAACTTTTGACCAGCTAGTATTCGGGCTAATTTCATAGTGTTCACATTTCTCCTATTAAATGCTTTCAAAGCTGTACTCAAATAAGTGATTGAGTCTAACAACGCAAAATGCATATTTTGTCTTTACGTTCATTGTCCTTAAGATTTTAGCCAGCAGTGCATATTAGCAGACATACTTGGATTAGGCTCGACGATGAGTAAATACTTGAGAGTAGAAACAGCCTCGTTCACATCCGGGTACGTCCTGTTTACGTAAAATGCTTAATTAAGCTCGTGCAACTTGTTCTAAACTGTTGAAAAATTACTTGATTGTATATGAATAAAGTTATATTTATTTTACATTTCACGGAAGAGGTTACAGTCTATATATTTGTAAACAACAGCAGCACTGAATGTCCAACTCACGTAAAGTCAAGTTGGCACTAACCACGCGAGTAATAAGGTTATTTGTGATTTTAGTTTTATATTTGATTTGCAGAAACGAAAAATTCATAACGTACATATATAGCAAATGCCCTAGTTTGTTGTTTTTCTTCCAACTTATTTCGTAGTTGCTTAGTTAAGCTGAAAAACGAACTAGAATGGAAATATTTTTACTAACCATCCTGACCCGGCACGGCCAAGTGGGTTAAGGCGTTCGACTCGTAATCCGAGGGTTGCAGGTTTGAATTCTGGTTGCATCAAACATGCTTGTCCTTTTAGCCACGGGGGTATTATAATGTGACGGTCAATCCCACTATTCGTTGGTAAAAGAGTAGCCCAAGAGTTTGCAGTGGATAGTGATGACTAACTGCCTTTCCTCTAGTCTTACACTGCTAAATTAGGGATAGCTAGCGCAGATAGCCCTCGAGTAGCTTTGTTCGAAATTCAAAACAAATTAGCTAACCTGTCTATTGTAAAACTATGAGAGAAAAATGTTTTAATAAAATATACGATTAATTTCTAGTCAGGAATGTAATGTTTTAAGTAGTTTTAAACTAAACTATTTTTTTAAAATATTGCTACACGAAAATACGAACTTCTTCATTTTAATGTTCAGTTTACAGTAAATTGAACATTTCTTGAAATATTATTGAGAACAAACTAAATTAAGACTGCGTTTCGTCTCCTTCTCTCCTTAGCTGATATTCACAACGTTAATAGTTTAAGCTATTGTTTTATTGTTTATCATGTCTAAAATTAACCACAGTAAACGACGAATAAAATACATTAGTGATAGTTGGTTACACTTTATTAAAACAATATTCCAGGTCAATGCTGCCTCTGTTACTACTTTCTTTATCTTAGATGGTACTCACCTTGGAAGCCATGATTACACACTGTTACTTCCTTTGTAACAAATTCCTATTGAAAAATGAAATATCAGACAATTATACATCATATATACATCTCAGCAACGTTCTATGTATCCTACGCTATAGATGTACATCGGATTCCAGAATCCCATTTAAAGGAAGACTAGATGCAAAAAAGATTATTGGAGTTAAACTGGGCGCCTTGACACGTACCTAGCCAGATGCGATTGCTGTGAATCCACTTTCTTTTATCTTATTTTTTGTGAGAACAGCTCATCCTTTTGAGGTGTGGCTGAGAGTTTGTAAACTTCAAATCCTAGTTTATTGTCTTATTGTAAGAGTATTCCCAACTTCATCACAATGGGTTTTCTTTGATAATCGTACTTTTTACTTTGCAGATGACAGTGTTGCTCCTAAATGATATGGTCCATTTTTGGAGGTCGTTCTTCTTTATGGGTATTAGGGTATGTTGATAATTATATACCCAGGAGTGTCAGGTGCAAAAAGACCTCTTCCTCCATCACTAACATCAATTTCCAGCTACCACTATGATGAAGTTGTAGTGCTTGAGGGTCAGAGTAACCCACACTTACTCCGACCCATTTCAGGGCAATATCCATATGTTGTCTACAATGGCCTTTTTTAAAATTAAATTTTTATTTATTTATTTTTATTTTATTTTTATAAAATATTTTTTAAATATGTATATAAATCTAAATCTAAAGTCTAGTGTTTGGTGGTCTGCTTAATTTCTATTTCTTGAATACATATTCATAGAAGAGAGGTACTTGGGACTGTGTTCATCATGAACGTGGTATCTGTTGAGGTCACACAATAAATCATTTTCACGTCAAGTTTTAGTGAAATAACTTAGTGTATTATGTAAGAGTCTATCAGATAATGTTTAAGTTTGCTTGCTTGTGTATGAATGTTGGTGAAGTGTTTTATATGCTGTGATGATTATTGAATTTTGTATTTTTTGCAGTTTGTGTAGTTGATTTTGTGATATGTTTAACCAGGCTGGACTTGCGTATTCTATAATGGGTCTAATATGTATATTGGAGAAGTGCCTTGATTTTTTACCCGATAGGCTTTTTGCATAATTTGCTCTGTTTCAGATTCAAGTCAGTATATTGTTAATATGTTGTGCCCACGTTAACTTACTGTAATATCTTAGGTTGGACGTCATTGCTTTACTAAGCTCCATTATTCGAGTTTCAGTTTCCATGGGGAACACTGAATGCTGTGTCCTTTGGCTCAACATCGTTTAACAATGCCACTGCATGAACACATTGTTTTAGAAATAAATGTAATATATATTTATCTAGTTTCAAAAACACTTCTGAGAAAGAATGTTCTGTCGATTGATCGGAATAAACCTTAACTCTTATATGCAAAAACGGCTGTTCTGGGCCCAGAAAACACTTCAAATAGAAGAGCGAACAACGTTTCGACCTTCTTCGGTCATCGTCAGGTCATTTTGTGAAACCGTTGTTATTATAAGTTACATTATTTTACTCTGTCTTAAGTGACTTGTTTTTTCCAGGTGTGGTGTTCTCAGTTACTTCATACCCTTTCCCCAGAGTGTCATAACACGAAATAATCCAATTATAGCTGCTGCTATATTCTCCACTTATTTTGGCAATCCATGTAATAATACCTGTGGAAATGTTACAGAAGACTCGGTAAATTACACTGCCACCACTGCTGAAAACGTGGAAACGGTAAATTACACTGCTGTAAACGAAATTAATGTCACCGAAGTTGTCACTATGACAACGGAAGTCGAAGCAAACGAGACTATGACTATAGTTACTTCAGATTATTTGGAACCTGATTACAATACAACAACCGACGTTTATGATTTCTCTTGGGATATTACCACTTCTGAAAATAACACCGATAATCCTTTGAATCAAGACACTACAACAACCTGGTTATCAGACAATAATTCTACGTACAATGTAAGTGAATCCATTTTTAACAGCTAGCCTCCTTACAAAGTGTCAAAAATATTATTAATTAATAAGCAGCCCCAATTGCCCCCCGCTAGTACAGCAGTATATTTACGGATTTACAACGCTAAAATCAGAGATTCGATTCCACTTGGTGGGCTCAGCAGATAGCCCGATGTGGCTTTGCTATAAAAAAACACAACCAAACACACAGCCCCGATTTCTTTAAAGAAATAAATTTTCTGACCAATTATGTTTTGAAATAACATATTTTATGTTGCTTTTGTTAGAAACTGGGGATTGATTCTGAACCACTTTTCTCTCTTTTATTATGATTTTAAATCTATTATAGAAATTCTGTTGTCATTTTTATCAGCAAACATAACTTATAAATTTTCCTATTCGTCTCAATATTTTGATAATGAATTGGCATGAAACATGTAAAGTCTGTGCAATAGATATTAGTAATTGTAAACACTAAATATGGTTTTCCAATTTACTAGCCATTTACAATTTGCTTCATTAAAGGATCCCATAGAATGAGCTTAATATAGAAATTTCAACAGTTCTAGTTGAGCTGAGAGTGAGTTGTGATTAAAGGAACTTTGTAACCGGTAATCTGAAACCACCTTTAATTCCCGTTCATATATAGCCCGACATGACCAGATTGTTAGGGCACTCGAATCGCAATCTGTGGGTCGCAGGTTCAAATTCCCATCACACCAAACATGTTCGTCATGGAGGCGTTATAAGTGACGGTTAATCACACTATTCTTTGGTAAAGGAGCAGTTCAAGACTTGGCGGTGGGTGGTAATGAATAGCTATCTTCTTTGTCGTCTTACTTTGCTAAATTAGGAACGGCTAGCGCAGGTAGCCCTCGTGTAGCTTTACGCAAAATTCAACAACATAAAAACATTACTAATATTTAAAGATTGTTCAATTTTAAGAATTAACTTATTACAGTAAAAATATAGTAAATATAGTAAAAAAGTTTCCCAACTCACTCTCTAAAAACAGAAATCTAATTATAACTTTGAATAAAACATTTGCGTTGATTTTAATTGGTGCTTTGATTCTACAAACTTTCTAATATTGTGGCAAATTATATTGAAAAATAAAAATGACGAACGCTGCTTCTAAGTTTTCTAATATAATTGTTTTAATACATTAGCTGTTACTTTAAAACAAATTGTATTAGTTATGGAGCTGTGACTACTAGAGGACTAGTTTAAAACATAGATTAATGAAACAAAATACTAGATTAAGTCATCCACCATAATATATTTTACAAGAAACTATCACCTATGAAGAAAGAGTTGTATTGTACAAGATGGTATGTGAGTCACTATTCTTAATCCTTTACAGTCGTGGAGTCATGCGTGGCTCACCGACCAGCGTATCCGGACTGTGAATTTGAAGTTCGTAGTTCGCGCCTAGGCCATTACATTTAAAACACGTTACGCAATTTTGAGCCGTATAAAAAGCCGTATATGCGTTATAAAACGGATAGTCAAGCCTCTGTATTGGGTTAAATGAATGTAGCTCAAGAGATGACCTGGAATGCTCTTGATTAGCAATTTTAGTTCCTGTTTATTCTGGATATTCATATGTTTTGATGTCATTCTTAAGCTTGTTGCATAGTCGACAAGACCTTATCACATTCTGTAAATATACTTATTACAAGCTCACTATATTTATAAAATGAATTAGCATTAAATAAATTACATATAGTATATTATAAAGAAATAATATATCGTGTAATGTTTCTTTCAGTACGACCTTAATACAACAGAAGGAGAAAAATATGAAAATGTGACTTACATCTACGTTCATCCGTTAGACAGAAAGACCTACGTTTTGTATCCCCAAACAACATCGCCACCTAACAGCAAGAAATCAGAAATAGAATTGATGTTCGAAACATTATTTAGTTTTTTCACTCGATCAAGAAAAGACAATGAAAATAAAGAAAATAAAGTTGTTTCCCATAAAGATACTGACCAGAGTGCAAAATATTCCTTGCAAGGTAAGTTACACGATGATACAAATCACCAACATGTATGTGACGGAGTCCACTGCGAAGAGTGGACAAAAAAACAACTCAGGCTCGCCTATAAGTGCTGTAAGCAAGTCAGTCGCAACGAACCAGAGCTGAGTTACGAAGTTTGTCGAAACTTTGGAAAAACACAATGTAAGAAAGCTCAAGTCGTCTTCAAATGCTGTCCTTTGAAAGAATAGGAAAATTCCAGCTTTGAAAACACTTCAAATGAGGATACTGAATATTTCGAAGCCGAGAAGTTACCTTTCAAATATTTGTGTAAAAAGTCATATCCAAGTTGTCAAAAACTTCTAAGATTTTAAAAACGCCTAATAAAAAATGAGGCTGACAACAATAATTTGTTTCCCTATCCATTTGAATGAAGAAACTCATGTTTTATAGTATCAAATAAAGTTTTAACCCTAACCCGTCACGAGAACTTCCGTTATACAAAATACAAACCAAAACAATATTTCTTTTTTCACTAATAGTTCTTTATTTTAAACACAATTGATCATTGGCGCACTGCCCATAACAGAAACTGAACTCCGGAATTTACTGTTGTAAGTCCCCACTCAGCTCACTGTTGAGTCAACTGAATTGGTTTAGCAATAGTATAGGCAATAATAAATCGTCTTTAAACAATACTAATATGATTATTGTATGTATTAATTTGCCACTGTAAATCTTTCCGAGTTTCGTAATTACTAATATAATTCCCTTGTTTTCTGATATTCTGAAACAGAAAGCACGTTTTTAAATATATCACGTGCGCTATAAATTGACAAGAAAAAATAAAAAAATTTACAAACACTTTTCTTTAGAATAATTGTTTATAGGTTATCAACATTAGTTATGTTATTCGTCTGTTTGGGCAATTTGAACTTTTCTAGAATAATCCTTAAAACAGTCAGATTTAAATTCAAGAATCTTTGAATTCAGTAATGAAAAGCATTATTACAATTTCCTAGTGTTGTCTGAGCCGTGGCATAAGTGAGTCCCCGCAACTGCATGGGGAGAGCCAAAAAAAGAGACAGAATCAGCCAAAATCGTAACTACCTTTATAGAAACATAAATGTAGGAGGCACAATTACTTTTCATGCGGGGGTCCACCTTTTATAGTTACGCAACTCTATGTGAGCATAACCTTCTGTGACTGAAAAAACTTCCGAAGAAAATTTGTATTATTTGACAGAAATTGAATCTAACTCAAAATAAAAAGATTTACAACCCTCCAATATATATATATTTTTACTGACTTAAAATAGGCTTCAAACATCTTTCATGAGATGGAAATAGGGTGTGCTTTCAACCAATACACACATCGAACCATGAATTCATAACACAACTGTTGTTAACGGAACGGCCTGGCATGGCCGAGCGCGTTAAGGCGTGCGCTCGTAATCCGAGGGTCGCGGGTTCTCGCCCGGGTCGCGCTAAACATGCTCGCCCTCTCAGCCGTGGGGGTGTATAATGTGACGGTCAATCCCACTTTTCGTTGGTAAAAGAGTAGCCCAAGAGTTGGCAGTGGGTGGTGATGACTAGCTGCCTTCCCTCTAGTCTTACATTGCTAAATTAGGGACGGCTAGCACAGATAGCCCTCGAGTAGTTTTGTGCGAAATTCCAAAAACAAAAACATGTTAACGGAACAATGGCATTCTGGTAATCCTGTGCTTAAGAATCAGTTCAATTTTCATGCCAACTACCAACGTTCAAAAGTATGTACAAAATTTCCAAAAGATCTGCATAACTGTTTGACTATTTTAAGAAATATTTGAAAATAATAGTGCGTGTGTGTGTTTTCATACAGCAAAGCCACAGCGGGCTATCTGCTGAGTCCACCTAGGGGAATGGAACCCCTGATTTTAGCGTTGAAAATCCGTGGACTTACGTCTGTACCAGCGGAGAACGAAATGAGAGTATAAAAGATGTTTTCTAAGGGTTTAACTAATTTAAGAAATGTTTAAAATGATAGATAGCATTACTGGTATAGGGATACATAATTCTATTCCTTCTGTCTGCTTGGGTCAGGTGACAGGTTATTGTTATCTCAGTATCGTGCAGTGGATTCGATAAAAATAAAAAGATTAAAGAAGTTGTATTACTCATAGAAATTAATGTATTAAAAACTTGTTTATCTAAAAAATAAACGCAAGTCTAAGAAATAATTCTCTTCAGTTAGAGATAGCTTTTTTCTAATTCTTCTTCCAAAGTGTTTATGATGACGTCAGGTACATCCCGCCAAGGACCCTAACGAATGATGCTTCACCTTGGAAGTAAACGTAGCTATAGAACATGAGAAAATAAAGCCTTCATTCAGCCTGTTAAAAATTGTGTATCTTTAGATTATACGTTGTTATACTTATAGGGTTTATACTTGTGACGATATTGTTTTGTGGTACACTTTCCAATTTCCTTTGGTTTGTTCTAAATAGTTTTGTTTATTCTTTTAACGAAAACCAAACTATTTTTCTCTTATTATAATATTGTAAACATTTTCATTATTTTTCAAATTATAAATAGTTTTATAGTAATTATATATTTCCAGTTCTATGTCTACAAGATAGACATGATTATTTCAACAAATATAACCAGCTCAACAAGGTATCTACTTATTTCAATCAATCTCAACAAATATTTGTTTAATTAGTATAACAATATAAAAATGTCGTGTTAAAGTGCCTTTCAAAGGTCACGTGCTCATGACGATACTGGAAGAAAGTTGAAACTTTTAGTTGTTTGATCTACTCGCAGAACCACGTGACTTTTGGGATGCGTTCCATAGAGTTTCAAGCATTATCCTTTAAACTAAAACAAAAATCTGAAAATCATGTAAACTTTATAAAACTAAAACTTCATTCCGTCGATACCACAATTCTTAGATTATACACGTATATAACAGTAGATATAATATTAGCTAGATAAAGTAGCTATGAAGCAAAAAGCTGTGAAAATGCCTTTCGTTTATTTTTTGTTTGTTTCTGTTTAGCAGATTTTATTCTACCAAAATTATAGGTTGTATTTTGAAATGTTTCAACTTATAGTGTTTCATAGCTTATAACAATTTGAAAGTAATTTTCATTAAAAATAACTTGGTACAACTAAGCCGTTTTTTTTTTTTTCACTTATTACATGATATTAACCAGTAATATTCTAGTGTATCTTCCTAATAAACATTAAAAAGTTATTAATTTCTTATTTTGTCTCATCTATAGATTACTTAGGATGGTTAAATTAAAAATTATAGTATTCTAATTCTGTGAAATGAATTAAATGAATCCTTACGTGTTACATTCCAGTTTCCTATTTTTTATATTTGTGACGTTTTACTCAAAACGTTGTAGAAATTCTTCGTCTAATTTATTGTCAGTTTCACATTTCTGCTACAATGTTCCAAGAAACATTTTAAAGTAAAAAGAATCCTCAAACAAAATAAGATTGTGTTTTAATGGATAACGTATTTTCTTTACGAAGTTTTCTTAACAAACTTGTTTTAAACTGCTTAAATATAAATACAGATAAACAACTATGAAATACAATAATATTTTCATCAAAATCTAAACTTGTGAACAAAACTTGTATCTTAAATTGTTGGAATATATAATACTGTATTTATGAAATTGTAAACCTGTAAGCAAACAAGTACACTAAATTTGTTTGAAAATACTATATTTAGTAGAAACTAAGTTCGTAGCCCGGCGTAGCTATGTGGGTTAAGGCGTTCGACTCGTAATCTGAGGGTCGCGGGTTCGAATCCTAGTCGTACCAAACATGCTCGCCCTTTCAGCCCTCGGGGCGTTATAATGAGACGGTCAATCCCACTATTTGTTGGTAAAAGAGTAGCCCAAGAGTCGGCGGTGCATGGTGATGACTAGCTACCTTCCCTCCAGTCTTACACTGCTAAATTAGGGACGGTTAGCGCAGATAGCCCTCTAGCAGCTTTGCGCGAAACTAAAAAACAATTAAGCTTGTAGACAAACATGTATTAAATCATTAAAATACACAATATTATATTCATCGCAATGTAAACATAGAGACAAACATAGATTAAATCATTTAAATACACAACATTTTATTCGTCAGAATGTAACCAGGTGTGCTAAATTATTTAGATACACAATATTGTATCCAACAGAACAAAAGCGTGTGGATAAACATGTATTAAGATTTTTAAATATACAGTAGTATGTTCAATACAATAAAATCACCTTAGATAAGCTCATTTTAAACAATCATAGATACAGAAATTGATAATAGTTTGAAACGAAAACAAATAAACAAATAATTAAAAGAATGAACGTTGGAACATGTGTTAAGTTATAAGAGCTAGATCTTACGTAATCCCTATAGTAAACACAATTTATGTTCTTAAGTTAATTCATCATCACTGGTTTAACTTCTCCAAACTTCGGTGTTTTAAAACTCTCTGCTTAAGATAGCATACCTTAGACTTTCACACATTTTACTATAAAAAGTACTTTATTTCTTTCTTAGCTTAGAAAGAAAAAATAATTACCGAAATTTTCCAAATTTTTAGATATACTTTTGCACTAGAAAATTCACTTTGTACAGTACAGATTTTATTACACAAGGGCAAAGAGTGTTCTACATAGGTATCTGGAAACGTTTCTTACAGGTAGTGCTGGAGAAGATGTTATATCTACCTTCTCTTGTAGTTCTGCTATATTTAAATTTAGAAATTTAGAACGATTTTGTGTCAAATACTCTGGTTCTCACTCCTCGTCCATTTGATCTTAGATAGAGTTGAAAGAGGCACAACAGTTAAAAATAATCCTATCCAGATGAAAAGAAAGTAGTGACTTCAAAATGTACTATACACTGTTACACAACCACATCCGAAGTACATACAGATTTTTCCATTTCATCTAGATAGCTCTCTATCTATCTATATTAATGGTATCTTGTCTTCCAAAGAACAACCACGTAGATAAGTCAACATTTAATCCAATTTCTACTCCCATTACTGTCAACATTGAGTGACTGGATATATTTCCATTGGTCTTAATGACTATACAGTTGTTCCTAGGCTCCATTCTCATTCATATAATTCACGTTCATTTCACAGAAATCTGTCCTTCTATCCAAAACAGGGTCCATGGAGATTGATAAACTTCTTATCAATTAAAAAAAGTGGTTAAAAAAATCTAAACAAAAAACTCTCCACATCTGACTTGTGCACCATGGTAAAAGCTGTAAAAAGCTAAACTTGTCCTTTTTCACCATATTATCAAAGTTATATCCTGCCACTGTTAACCTTCAAGTTGTCAAAAACAGTGTAAAGGCAGCAGCTGACCATTTTGTCCAGGCAACTATTCATACAATCTATAAAACTTTGATATGTTTCCCAAAATATCCTTGTTCATGATGGCTCAGATATAGGTCTAAGATATCTTCTCTAGATATTCCACTTTTCCCAATAATATAGTCTTTCAGAAGGTTCATGTCAGTGTCCGATAGGAAGATACTAAATCTAGGAGAAAGAAATCCTAAACTAAATTTTGTTCCTGCATTTCTTCCGCTACCAGTTTAAAAGGTTAATGAGAAATATACTTCAAACTCTTTCAATATTGTAATCCAATAAGCAAGAAGTTGTTGATTTGTCAATTTCATACCCATGAACGATTTTAAAATTGAGTTAAAACAAACATTACTCGTGATAGAAGTCGTTCAGAACAGGAGAGAACTTTCTCTTGTAAAGACCTCAGAAAATCATTTCCGAAGTTGTTCCTCTACTGTCATTTAACAACCTATTAAAACGATTAAAATTTTGTCGAATCTCACGGAAAATTGAAATATGGGAGATAATTTCACCACAGCATTTATTATGATATCCGTTTTATGACCCGCAATTTGTCAGAAAAGAACGGTTGTTACACATCACATTTTAAGTCAAATAGATGATGTACTATAATTTATTTGTTTTAAACGCTTTTCTTTTTCTAAGATGTGATTATGTTGAATTATTCTGTTTTGAATTTTACCCAAAGATCCACGAGGGCTATCTACGCTAGCTGTCCCTAATTCAGCAGTGATAGACTAGAAGGAAGACAGCTAGTCAACATCACCCACCGCCAAATCTTGGGTTATTCTTTTACCAACAAATAGTAGAATTGATTGTGCATTATAACGCCCCTCGCAGCTGAAAAAGTAAGGATGTTTGGTGTGACGGGTAACCGAACCCGTGACCTTCCATATTGTGATTTTAGCGCCTTAATCACTATTCAATTAGTCACAGGGAAAATCTTAAGAATGTTAGGCAGTAATGGAAGTAAAACCTACACGAAAAAATTATCTTAAATTTAAACATAAAAAAGCTAAATACATATGTAAGACATTTGTTGTAGAGCACAACACAACACAATGGTCTATCTGTGCTATACCTACCACGAGTATCGTAACCCGTTTTTTTATCAGTCTGAGCCCGCTAACTTACAGGTAAGTAAGTCACTGGGGAGCAAAACAGTTATACCAAAACCGTTTTATATCACCATATGACAAACAAAAATTTAACAAAAATACTTTATATGCTTCTACACTCTTTCACATCTTAGTCTTTTAAATCTTTAAATCTACTTGTGGCATTTGACGTTGGGATCACTCAGTTTTCTAGTTTACTTCTGCAGTTTTGGTAACATCTTTAGTTTGTGAACTCTTTGCAATTTTATTGTAACAATAAAAATCATACTTTTTACGTAGAAGTATTTCCTGTTCACCACATTTAATAATTTTTTTCAGATATAAATTTTGTTGCTCTAAAGGTTTAAATAAATAGAAATCTAGGAATATGTGCTGTATGTATGTATACATCTAGCTTTCATTTGAAAGAACATCTTTCGCTGTTCTGTACCCTGTTTACATTTTCATTATCTTTAACATATCCTGTGTTTTTACGATTAATTTATCTTTCCCCTGCAAGATATACCGTTCTAAACCATCCATATTGTTAATTTTATGTTAAAATTTGTTACCTGATACCTAATTGGTATTTTAATTACTTCTAACTAACATTATTGAAACGATAATTAAAGGTTTCAATTAAGATATATTGAAAGTAAATATGTTAGTTTATTAAAACCTTAGAATCTTAGGTAAGTTTACTTCATTTTGTTCAATTACAGTGTCCAGCTTAAAAAGACACAGATGGATGGATTCAATAACTAATCTATTCGAAAGAATATTCAAATAAGAAACATTTTTTTCCTATATTTGTCAGAACTATATTCAAAATATTCATTCTTTTTCTTGAAAATCAGTATTTTGTAGTATATATATCTGTCTTAGCTGTCTTCTAAAATTACAAGCTCATCTTAATATTCACCTAAGTTTCCTTCGATTTCTACGAACGTATCAAAAACTTTTTAACTTTGTTACTCAGTTGAAGCGGTTAGAAAATAATATTAATTACTAGTTATTCCGACAGATGGCAATATAGATATCATATAAAACTTGTCAAATGCAGTATAGATTTTTTAATGAATAATAAATTCTTAAATAATGTTCTAAACCTTTGCAGAGACAGAAGTAATTGCATATATTTACGTGTTCTTACATGAGTAAACACGAAAAGTAATAAAAAACTTATGGTAATTAAAATAGCGATATTATAAAAGAAGTTTTTTTTTCTGAAATCTAGCGTTTTAGAGCTTCGCTTATAGATGGCAGTATACACTCTGAAGTAAGTTGTTATCTCAATTCGTCCAACGAGGCAGCTTTGTATACTTTTAAAGTGGGAGAATTGTTACTAACGTTCAACAGTTGTTTTCACACAACTTAGTGTCTCTCGAGAAAATTACTTTCAAATTGTACAACTGCAAACAGAAGTGTAAGTTTTATCTTTCATTTGTAAAACTTCGAGAGTATATTTGATTAGTGTCTTTCTTCATTTAATCAAAACATTGAACTTTTCATTTTTGACATGATAGAGATTAAATTTTGAAGCAATGAGTTGGGTATACAGTTTTTAACTCACTCGGTAACTTCTGGATCTTACAAGCCCTAGTACTCGCAGACGTAGCAGCAAAAACTATTGCAGAACTAGTGCTTTTAAGTTCTAACTACTTCTCTAAGTACTGGTTAGTATAACGAGCAAGTGTTTTATATAAACACTATAAGGAATAACGTTTTATACTAACAGAAAGTGGTGGATAGTTGGTTTTTAGTATTTATTTATATTAGGACAGTTTCTTTATTGTTAAGCACAATGCTACATGATGGGCTATTTGTGTAGTGCCCACCACAAGTATCAGATTCCGAATTTTAGCGTTTAAACTCCATAGACTGGTAGAATATTGCTTAGTAGTTATGCTAAGACTGTACTTAATTGTTCTACAATATAATTAGTAATCATTTAATACTAATAAAGATGAAAAATTCCTTCCTGCTAGATAATTAGTTTATAATATTTCATTTATCATCTACTTTGTTACTGTTTCAGATAAAGTTATTTTATAGTCCTTGTACCTAACATGCGGCCCGGCATGACCTGGTGGTTTCAGCGCTTTAATCTTAATATGAGGGTCGTGGGTTCGAATCCTTCTCACACTAAACATGCTCGCCCTTTCAGCCGTAGGGACGTTATAAAGTTACAGTCAATCCTACTATTCATTGGTAAAAGAGTACCTCAAGAGTTGGCGGTGGGTAGTGATGACTAACTGCCTTCTCTCTAGTCTTACACTGCTAAATTAAAGACGGCTAGCGCAGATAGCCCTCGTGTAACTTTGTGCGAAATCAGGAAACAAACAAATCTAATACGAAATAATTGCAGCACTCTAATCACCAAAACGTTCAGACAGTAAAATTATAGAGGCTGTGACGCAATTAAAAAGAAAAAGAAGCAAGAAAAAATGTTTATTGTCATTCAGAAAAACCTTAGTTTTGTTTAGGTTATTTTCTCTGTATATTTGATTTCGTTTGTAGTTTTTTGTTGAGCCTCGTTATCTGGTTTTAAAATATTTCACCGCTGAAGGTTATTTCATGTAATTTGCCAAACCTCTTTTCAGCTAATGCACCACTTTTCCTGTACTGATTTGTTTTTTTGGGCGATATGCGCTCAACCCACCGCAGGTATAAGCAATGGCGAATTTAAGGCAGTTTGGGCCCAGGTGCTAATCATGATTTGTGGTCCCTACATCCCATCCAATTTTACACGGAATAAAATTATCTATGGGCTTGGCCCCCTCCAGCCCCTACCTGAATACGTCACTGGGTCTAAGCCCTTGGACTCTTCGCTGAGCCCCGGAGAGCTTCTAGACTGATTAGTAGCAGCTTTTCCTCATTCCACTTTGTGAGTCCGACTTTCGAACTACTGTAACAAAATACTGATACAGTATTTTATATTGTACAGCAAAATGTTTTTAGTAGCACCTGGTGAGTCTGTTTTGTTGTTGTTCTCTTATTCTTGTTATTATTCTTAGTGTTTGTGGCTCATTTCTGTGAGCATAGGAAGGAAAAAACAAAGTGTACGCTGTATCTCGGGATGGCCACAGCTCGGAATACAATCGAATACAGATTTCCTCTTGATATGCCGATCATTCATGATCAATCCGAATACAGACCCTCAAGATACTTTTAGCTCAAAAGTAAAAGCCTAACAAAGAACATCTCGATATACAGGCATTTGAGATTCCTGTAACTTGAAAGTAAACTTCGTGTTCAGACCCTCATGAAATATCACTGAGTTCGTAGGAATAATCTCAATATTTTAAAAGGTTGAGAGTGAAGGTTTTATCTACTTTTCAGTTTACTTCACTTAGTTAAGTAATAGTATGTCCTAAAACAATGAATTGCCAAAGATAATTCATATTGTTTGTTTTGGAATTTTGCACAAGGCTACTCGAGGGCTATCTCGAGTGTAAGACTAGAGAGAAGGCAGCTACTCATCACCACTCACCGCCAACTCTTGGTCTACTCTTTCACCAACGAATAGTGGGATTGACCGTAAAATTATAACACCCCACGGCTGTAAGGGCGAGCATGTTTGGCGCGACTTGGATGCGAACCCGCGACCCTCGGATTACGAGTTGCACGCCTTAACACGTTTGGCCATGCCGGGCCACTAATTCACATTAGAAAACTACATGAAAGCCAGTGTACACATAACCATCGCTAACATTTAAGTGATAGGTTAGAAAAAAGGCGGCTACACAACAACATCCACCGCCAACTTTTGGGCTACCCTTGTGAGGTTGAATAGTTGGATTTAAACGTCGCTTTTATACCCCCACACACATATACGCGGGCTTAAACTACATTGTACTTTTTCGGATAAGGGACTTAAACCTTAAATCATGTTATTCATACACCCCTGCACACTAATCACTAACTAATATACAGCTTAAAGCTCTACTGATATTGAGTATTGGCTCTGAAGAATGTGTGTGTACTGCCGCAGGATACCAGAAAGTGTTTTGTATCGAGAGTATATAAAATCAAACTAAGAGTAATAAATATTTTCATTTCTTGCTTTTGATGTTTATATGTCATGCTGTGTTGTAGCCTACAGAGTACATGATTATTCTTTAGATTCATGGCATGCGCACGTTCTACTGACATCATGACAGTACAAATTGCAACGTTAAGCGTTCTTTACGTAACCTCAATTTAGTGTCTACTGACACAGTGGTGGGAGGGGTAAAGCAGATGCCCCATCAAAGCGCCTTCGACTCCTTTTCGGGAAAACCTATTGGTAAAAAGATATCTTGTCTTTTAGTGTATCATGTTTATAGTTTGAGCTTTTTATTCTTAAACATTAAGATACACTTAAGAAGACCTCTTTATTCTTCAGAAAACTGCAAAAAATATTTTTCTAGAAAACATTACCTAACCACAAGTCCTACAGCAAACATTTTGCAGTACCTATACATTAAGCGTGTTAAGGCGTGCGACTCGTAATCTGAGGGTCGCGGGTTTGCATCCCCGTCACGCCAAATATGCTTGCCCTTTCAGCCGTAGGGGCGTTATAAAGTTACGGTCAATTCCACTATTCGTTGACAAAAGAGTAGCCTAAGAGATGGCGGTTGGTGGTGATGACTAGCTGCCTTCCCTCTAGTTTTACACTGCTAAATTAGGGACGGCTAGCACAGATAAACCTGGAGTAGCTTTGTGCAAAATTCAAAAATCAAACAAATTGGCCTATACATTTGACGTCTAGGGAACATTGGTTGGCTGACTAGATTGTTAGGAGGCCATTAAATGTTTGTACGTGCGTAAATGAAAATGCACATAGAATGTATTGTGTGTATTTACATGTGCCTTTTCGACTATGACCAACGTACTTTTTATCGGACTTACTTTTATTGTTAGCTTAAAATCTCTGAAGGAAATGGTCCAGCGCTACTGGAATATCACACGACGTAGATAACAAGTCACGTAAACCTAATTTACAAGGCACAATGCCTTCCCTTCGCATTACCTCTACCTCTGAATTGTACCTGATCCAGGTCCATAAAGAACGTGTTTATCTCCTTTAACTATTGTGTGAACGAAGCCGATAAAAACTCGCCAGAATGTAAGTGTCATGAAAGCCACTAATGACTTTGAAGGTTAATATTTGAAGGCCCTGTTTCTTAGAAAGCCAACGTTTGGCGCTTTAATTGGGAAGATAATATGTGCTGAAGATTGATAGTAATCTCAGTTCTATTTAAAAGATTTTGCAGTTACAATGTTTAAAACTTACAAAAAAACTTCATCTCTTGTTCATCAAAAGTTGCAACACAAGTTTTAATTGTAATTTTCAAGATAGTATTTCTTAGAGTGTGACTATTTTTCCAAGTAAGTAACCAAAGGGTAAGAAAATAATTTTGAGGTTTTTGAAATTCGGGAAGGATTTTGCGTCTTGCAAAAGGGTAAACAATGGGAAGGAAAATTAGATGAGAAGAGAAATATGGCGAAACTGTATTATAAATACGGTACTGTTTATAGTTGAAATGGGCCACATTTGCAGATGAGCAATACAAATTAAAATCTCAAACACATTGTAAACTTCATGGAAACAAACTTTTATAAGCACTTTACAGACACTGTTAAGTAGTACACAATCCAACTGCAGAGTAACAAGCCACTAAAGCACCTGAGAAAGTCAGTAGAGTAAAATAAAAAATTCAAAAAATCACAGTTTGTTCACCCTGACTATTTGACTAACGTTATTGAGAAGATATATCTCTCTTGTTTCCACTTTATGCAAATCTAACTGCACGTGATTGAATTAAGCTTCCTTGGTTAAAAGCATTTATCTTAAGTTTTAGTTATGATCTTTGTAACAGCAAATGATAACAATAACCTATTTGCAATAGTATTAACAAGCTAACAGTATTTTAGTAGCCATATTCTGTGATGTGGAGCACGCTCTATGAGTTGCCAAGTAACGACCTGCTCTCATATGATACACCATTACTTATGCGCACGTGCAACATGATCAGCCTGCAGCTGTATCAGCTAGATAAAAAGACGTGAATTACATAGATTTTCTAGATCTAGGCTTTAACTCAGATCTTATCTTTAAAAACGAGACTTTCGGTTCTATGTGTCTGACTCGAGAGTTCTGTAATCGACAAAGCAATTCTTTCACAGTATTTGGTGCCTACGACTGTCGAAGTCTGACATAGCTTTGTTCGAGTGCCATGGACTTAAACCAAAAAAAAAAGAATTATAAGCTTGTAATTTACCTTTGCATTGTTTCTGAACTAAGTGTGACCTTTTGAGATCGAAGATTGTACTTGAAACGTTGTATTTTTTATATGCCTTTCAAGGAAACAAAACCAGAGTAAAGGAGAAAATCTTATGTTGATAATCTTGAAAAGTCTTTGTCCACTGGAAAAGAGCATTACTGCAGTAATAAGGATAAGGTTAAAAACAGCAATTCTGAATATGCAAAAGAAATCTTAGCCGTTAATTCAGCCTAAGAAAAGGCCGAAGTCCTGGTTAAGTGGAAGAAAACTAAGCAGATATTAGGAGGATAAGCCTAGGTCCCAGTCATTCTTGAGACTTAGCACCAACAAAAGCTGCAAGAATAGGCTTAGAACACGTTCACTCTTGAAACTTAATACTAAAAAAGTTAGCTATAAGATAAGTGTGAAAAAAATGTAAATAGAAATATATGAACTAGGAATGGATACACTAAAAATAAGGAAACAATATACGAATGGGCGGGATAGCATTACAACGCTTGGTGGTTTTGAGATCACGCAACCTGAAAGTGAAGTGGCCATCATTCCGCCCCTTCCTACTTCTAGTTTTATCAGTAGCTAATTCTTTAAAATTTTCAAAAATCATTAGTTTTGATACTGTTCTGTTGGCACACCCTTTACCAATCAGGTAGCTAAATGTCCTCCGTGAGATCAAACACCCACACTCATAACGTCATACATTTCTAGGGTCACATAATCTCATTACATACATGTGTCTTTATGTGGTTGCTGAAACAAAGTTTGCAACAGAGAATTTTAGCTGTAAACATCTTTTATTTAGTTTGAACAAATACCAAGGTACAAAAACCACATAAGGGTGAAATGATGTCCACACCCACTTACAGGTTGAACTGTGTAAAAAAACCACCAAGTGTTGAAATATTTTCTATCCTGTTTCTCCTAATTTTTTTTATAATAGTATTAGTCGTTGGAATTTTGTCTCTGACGTTGCGCTACAGTGACGTTGTTGGTGACCAGTCATACATTGTGAAAAAAATTAAAAAATCATTTTAGAGGTCTTAACTGAGTGTAAGTGGGAAAATTGATTAGTTGGTGAAATATTTACCCAACATTTTAAAGGTATTTTCTTTTAAAAAAAATTAGTATTTGCACTTACTAAATATTTGGTTCGGCTTTCTGTATGTGTGTGTGTTTGTAATTCAGCCCCATGCTGTCTATCTGTGCTCTGCCTACCACGGGTATCGAAACCTGGTTTCTAGCGTTATAAGTCCGCAGTCTGTCACTGAGTGATTTGGTCAGGCCTAGGGTTGACTATTATAGATAGCTCTCGAACAACTTTGAAGTAAATGTTCAACAAACACACAAGCTATAAATGAATCTTATATATATAAATAATACTTTCTACAACTTGGGATGTGCTGTTTTGTTCATTTAAAGGTATCGTACTTGTAATTTAATGTTTAGCTATCATCGATGTTCATCTTGTAATAAGTCAAGACAGGATTCAAAACTCCACACTTAAGCATTCTTGATCAATTTTTTCCTGCTTTTGCAGGATTGAGATCCCAACGTAACAGTGTATACTTGTAGTTTTGTGTATAGCTAGTATTTTTTTTGTAGGATTTTTAGGATCGCGTTCATTATTCGCTTTGATTTTTATTCGGTCTGCTGCGAACAATCCTAAGTACAAGTAACTATAAAAAATGTATTTGCAGGATCTTTAATTAAACTGTCAGTGTAAATATTACACTACATAAACTTTACAGACTACTTAAAATAACGGGAAAAGACGCGCAGAAAACAACATATGAATCCAAACTTCGTCAATGTCAAGACTGTACTGTGTTAACTCTGTGAAAGTTTTTTTTTCTTTCAGTATTCGACTTACAGTTTAAAGATTAGGTTTGAGTATCAGACTGTTGTGAAACTATAACTATACTTTATGGTTTGCGTGACTGCTACACTAAAAAAAGAGATTTATGTTTAATACATCAGTTTTGACATCAAATTTTTTTAATGTGGTTAGAAGGTACTCAAATTACAATTATGTAAATAATTACACTGAGTACATCTTTATTTGTTTATTGAAAATTTATCTGATCAAACTCTTTCATATGGGACTATTTCGTAATCTATCATGAGTGTAAGTTTTTCGTGCTCGATGGTTACAGTAAAGCTATAATTTGGTTACTTAATGTTACAAATCTGATGTATGTGTGTGTGTGGTGTTTTTTTTAGCAAAGCCACATTAGGCTATTGCTGAGTTCACCGAGGGGAATCGAACCAAATCTGGTAGATATATTTAAGCTGTTAAAGTAAACTATAAAATAGTGTTTGTTAGCTTTGAATAAGATTACTTTGCAGGTCCAATACAAGTTTCAGTCACAAGACACTCGAGAAAGACACGTGCTTCGTGGCCAGGTCCAACACGTATCCTTACAGACGCTAAACTCAAAGCCAGCGTCAGTACGTTGTTCACTTATAGACATTATGATCAGTCTCATTGTAATGAAAATTTATGTTTTCGATTCTCTTGCGTTCGATGCGAAACTTACAGCTTGCAAACTGCATCTGTATCGCGATAATGTATGTGTAAATAACGTAATAAACTATGTCATTGCTGCTATTATATGTACCTCATATAATATATATACACACACATGTACCTCATAATATAATATATGTATATATATATACACACATGTACCTCATAATATAATATATGTATATATACACACACATGTACCTCATAATATAATATATGTATATATATACACACACATGTACCTCATAATATAATATATGTATATATACACACACATGTACCTCATAATATAATATATGTATATATATACACACACATGTACCTCATAATATAATATATGTATATATATACACACACATGTACCTCATAATATAATATATGTATATATACACACACATGTACCTCATAATATAATATATGTATATATATACACACACATGTACCTCATAATATAATATATGTATATATACACACACATGTACCTCATAATATAATATATGTATATATACACACACATGTACCTCATAATATAATATATGTATATATATATACACACACAAAAAACGAAAATAATAAAATGTATAAAGTATTTTAAAAGGGTAAACAAACCACTTTAAATCCTCTTTGTTTTCTATAGTTCTAGGAATAAGTCAAACATACGTGAAATTTAGAGGTTAAGTTACAAAGATACAACACATAAATTTCTAAAAGTTTTGAAGACGAATCTTTCTAAAGTTTTTTTTTATCCACCTGATACACATCTTGAACAATTTCTTACAAGTTTTAAAAACGAATTTCTTAAGTTCTTTTGATGCACCTGATACACGACTGGAGTGGAATGTACTGTGCCAACTGGAAGTATCAAAGCCCGAGTTTTAAAGTTATAAGCCCTTTGACTTACCGCTGAGCTATTGGGGGCTGTAAGTTATGAAAACTAACCTTCCTACTGTGCTTTTGATCTATAAGTTAAATCGAACGCATTTCTGTAAGTTTATTAAATGGTTACTCGTATCTAATCTTTGTTGTTGCTCTAAATTGTTCTGAAGAACATTTCAACTATAACATACTGATATTTATATATCTTCACATCTGACTTATAATCTTCTCGCGTCATGATTTTAATTATTGCGATTATATCTTCTTTCTTTTAATGTTTTAAATCACTATCCAGTATGTGCACTGTAAGGCAAGACTATGTGATGAATGTTTGTTTAGAAGACTTATCTAAGCACTTTTCACGACAGTTGGCGTGATTGCAGTTGTGATATGAAATAGACTCGTATCAGCTATGCGATTCTTCATGATGGTTTGAGCTATAAATACCCTCTTCAACAGTGCCTGGGAGGGGGTACCTAAATAGCTTAGGCACAATATCACCTCTCAAGAAAGCAATTTGACTAGCAAATTTAAACATTATTACCTAAGAAAGATGTTAATTTTCTGTACAAATGGGATACTTAAAATAAAACGATGGACGATTTGCGTATATCTTGAAAAATATGACATTTTTTGTGTAAATGAAATAAACAGAGCATGACTTAAGTAATAATGCTGCTTTAATATTAAATGTGTGACTCGAATAATATTAAAAATTTCTTAGAATTTGTAGATTGACATAACATAGCGATATATATGACTTAGATATAACTTTTAGTTGTGTGCATGGATTACAGCGAAATGTGCCTTGAATATCACTATTTATTGCATCAATCTTAACGGGTATCTTAACGTATGTATAAAGAACTTGTATATCATTATGTTGACCAATTATCGAAGTGGAGTGTAAGGATTAATGTTCATAGAAATACAAAAAGAGAGTAAAACTAACTTTAGAGCTCCATTTCCTATGTTTATTTCTATTGAATATATTTAGTTTTATTTCTGTTTTGTGTATATTGATCATAGATATCACTGACATGACTTAAGCTGGAAAAGTTTTTTCGCCATTCATGGTAATAATTATTTATACATGTCTTAAGCTATTTTCTAACCTATATTAAACACTGTGATAGGTCGGGTATAACCTTCTTGGATATTTTTGCACAGACTGATAATCTGTGGATTCATGGTTCACGTCCTGATCCCACAAAAACACGTTCTGCACTTTGAGGCCGTGGCCAAATCTCGATATTTGATTGTCCAAGTTGTAATTGATTACTGTTGACTTGTAGTTTTCTCTGTACCCTGTTGGTTCGAAAGTAAACGACTGTAAGAAAATTACACTGGTCTAGTTTGATACGAAATTTTAATCCAAATCAACAAAAGATACAGCGATTTATATATCAGATATCTGGATCTTTTCAGAGAATTCGCATGGACGTATAGCGGTTTTTAATAGATTAGATTGTTTGTTTTGGAATTTCGCACAAAGCTACTCGAGGGTTATCTGTGCTAACTGTCCCTAATTTTGCAGTGTAAGACTAGAGGGAAGGCAGCTAGTCATCACCACCCACCGCCAACTCTTGGACTATTCTTTTACCAATGAATAGTGGGATTGACCGTCACATTATAACGCCCCCACGGCTGGAAGGGCGAGCATGTTTGGCGCGACTCGGGCGCGAAACCGCGACCCTCAGATTACGAAGCGCACGCCTTAACGCGCTTGGCCATGCCGGGCCGATTAGATTGAATAAGCTTACTTTTATAGAAAAGAAGAAATCAAACATTCGTTTCACACACGTCTTATGCAAGTTTTTTTCTCCTTCGTGGAATAATATCCATACTTTAGTGTTTTAAACAACAAATTAAATCTTATGCAGTGAATGGAAAGTCTTAACTTCCGAAAACATGCACCATTTACACCGTTGACCAACTTTGGTAGAAGATGTTTATATCAGCTAATACTTGAAGTTGATAACATATATCAATATTCTAAATAAATCATTGTAATATATGTGATGAGATGCTGCTTGAAAATCGCACGTGATTAGTGTGTTTTAGACTCATATCGTGGAATTAACATGAAAATTAGAAATATATTTCTCACGTTATTAAGCCCGGCATGGCCAGATGGTTAAGGCATTCGATTCGTAATCCCATGGTCGCGAGCTCAAATCCCCGTTACACCAAATATGTTCGCCTTTTTAGTCGTGGGGGCATTATAAAGTTACGGTCAATCCCGCTATTCGTTGGTAAAATAGTAGCCCAAGAGTTGGCGATGGGTGGTTACTAGCTGCCTTCCCTCTAGTCTTAAACTGTTAAATTAGGGACGACTAGCGCAAGTAGCCCTCGAGTAGCTTTGCGCCAAATTCAAAACAAACCAAACTCAGGTTATTTATTATTGGTTAATTTTCCACTTCAATATTACCGTGTTTCTCCGATAATAAGCCCTACCCTTAAAATAAGACCTAGTGTGATTTTTGGGGATAGTTTTAATATAAGCCCTACCCTTAAAATAAACCCTAGTTAAGAGTGGCAGGAAGAGGAAAGAAATAAAAAAATTAATTTATTAATTAGTTTAATGGTTAGTTAATTAGTTTGTTTAACTATTAATCAGTTAGTTTAATAGTTTAATAATAGTTTATTTTAAATGGTTAGTTTAATAGTTTTTTATAATTTTTACTTTGTAACTTCAATTTTTTAATATATCAAAATAAGACATCCCCCGAAAATAAGCCCTAGTGTCATATTTTGGAGTGAAAATTAATATAAGCCCTGTCTTATTTTCGGAGAAACACGGTAGTAGCTTTGGGCCATAGAACATTCTACCGTGATTAAGAAATTTTTAAAATAAATATTTTGAGGCATATGCTTTAAAATATTACACCTATTTATTTAAATTGCTTTACTGACCGAGATTCAATGTTCATATTTTCAATATTTCGAAGTTTATTAAAACATCGTGTCAGCCTTGTTTACTGACACACTGGAGTTGAAGGTTGAAGAGGGGTTAGAAAAAAAGAATGAAATGGATTTTATCTAATAAACAAATCACGTGACTTGCGTTGTAGAGGTATATACTTATATGTAAATTATACTCGACGCCATGGCAGTTCAAAGCTCAAGGTCGACCGTCTACGAAACGTGTATGTGTATATAAAGTGTCATGTTAGCGAACAATGTATGTGGTTACTGGTTTCCCAACTAAATAGCACACCAAAGTTATAAAATTAACAAAAGTTCATTTCATAGTTATTAGATAATTTTCTTGGTACAGATTTTTGGGAAAAAATTGTTTACACATATATTTTTTTCGGTTGTTTTGCCTTATTGGCACACTGTGAACATTAATTGAATATATATATATATATTATGAACGTGGTTAAAGTAAGAGAGGATTTTCAAAGTATTATTAGTTCGAAACGGATATTTTGCGGCTGGCTTGGTCGGGTGGTTAGGGACACTCGACTCGCAACTTCAGAATTCAGGTTCCAAACCGTACACCCTTTCAGTCGTGTAGACATGTAATAATTTTACTGTCAATTCCACTATCTCTTGGTAAAACAATTTGCGGTGGGTAGTGATCAGTAGTTGCCTTCCCTCTGATCTTGCACTGCTAAATTAGGGATGGCTAGTGCAGATAGCCCTTGTAGCTTTGCTAAAAATTAAAAATATCAAACAATTATTTTGCTAGAATTACATACATATTTTATATGTGATTAGATATTTGTTGATTTATTGGAACTGCAATTAATTTGTGAATTAGTTGCGCTCTTTCTTTTGTTCAAAACGCATCTGATTTTCGTTGATTTTAACTGCAAAAATTACTTTTCGATGAAATACGATGAATCCCGAACTGGTCTCGAATACGGTCAAATGACATGCTGATTTTTTCACGGGGAAAGGGCTGAAAAATTATGCGGTAAAAACAAAATAAATTTGTATTTCTGTATTGCTTATTTATCAATGTATTTCGATAAAAATACAAACACATATTTGAACTAACGTTATCACTATATGTCTCAGTTCGGTTTAGTGATACACATATTTGGCTGTTTACTAAACTTTGCTTTTTGTCTTATACAGAAATATATTCCCCTCAATGTTTAAGATCACTTTTTCACTACGTTTTCCAATTCGTATTTCTATTTTTACAGGCTGCTTGTAAAATTTAATTTTGCCCGAGTCCACTTTGTCACATTGTAACTATCAAAAGAGAAGTTGTTTAGTGAATCTGTAACCCCAAAACTGTTTTTATACGGGGCATAAATCTTCAGAAATTCAAACACACACAAAATTTAAGGTAGTATACCTATAAGCTATTCTTACATCTTCTAATTTACCCAATTTGTTTTTAACGACGTTATTACTTGGCTCCGAAATAGAGCTTTCTTTTCCGAACCAGAATGGTTACAGACAACAGCAACAGATTGGTCCGCCTTTGTGTCGTCTCCAACTGATCACAGTAGCGTAACTGTGCGTCGGGACGCACTTTTTTGTAGGCGTAAAGTTGAGTTCGTAGCGAATATAAGAAAGTAGAAAAGATACAAAAGTAGGGGAACGCGGACCTCAGTATGTGTTTGTAATCTGGCAAGCGGAGGGTCACTGCACTCGTTTATGTATAATGGGTAAACTAATTCTATTGTATGACTGCTTGTAATAATAGTGTTCTATTCTACTACTTACAAAGGTTTTAAAGACTGATCTTTATAATTTTTTTGTGTTTTAGTATCCTTTTCTTTTTGATTTCTTCCATTTTTCTTGTGTAAAATAGACACTTTCCTTTTTATTAGTTTCCTAGTTTTATTTGCAACATGAACTGAAGCAATAAGAATTATGGTACTATGAAAACATTACAAGTTTTGTTTTTCTAAAATAGCATGTAATGTTTAATAAAGCGGCTTTCTTAGCACGGGATATTTTCTTTCCTTCAGTCTGTTTTTGTTGTTCGCACTTAATTGGTATGAGTTTTTGTATTTCTATTACTATCACATTTATTCTGATTTACGTTTAGTATTTGTATATTTTGTCATCACTACTTTGTTTCAGTGCGTTATTACATTATTATACTATGGTAATGTTAATATTGAATAACATTTTGATTTATTATTCTTAAGATTCGGTAAATTGTTACAATCTATATTACGTTTGAAAATTTCTTTTAATTGCCAGTAATCCTAAATAGTCTGTTACTTTACGTAGATAACAGTTTTCTAATTTTTCATATTAAGGAACCTACTTTGAAGCCATTTTTAACTTGGTGATCACGTAAACAGGTTCAAACATTCTTACTCGTGTTTTAAATAAAAGTTTTTTTATACCCATATCACCTGTCACTGCTGTTGTTATATAATTGTTATTCATCACTTTTTTTCTAGTTTCTTGATACCTTTAGAGACAACTAAAGGATCAAAGAAATAAAGTGGATCATAAGTGATCAAATATGACCACAGTTCCTGAAAAGCTCCTGGAACCACTGGAGGGAGGAAAGATCCGAGAAAAACTGCGTGCAACCTGTATGTCACGTTCCAGGAAGACTGAAGATGATCAAAAACGAAGACCTCTTGTGAGTTTTAAAAAAATAAACGTAGTTATCTCCAATATTATAAAAGTTTAATGAATATTAATTCCTCCTGTTGCGCTGTGGTAACCAGTTAAACCTTGAAACATTCTCACTAATGTATATTTTCTTGTTGTTAATAATTCTCATAGGTTACTTGGTATAATGTACAAGTTTCACTCAAACAAAGTAAAAATAGAACAGGATGAATGAACTTCTTAATTATTTTTACACCTCAAAGTGATAACATTCCATTTTGTGGAAGCAGTGTTTATAGAGCATGTATTCAGTTCTCTTCCCACTCATTCATATGGTAGATACCATTAATAGATGTTGTTTTATTTAATTGGTTAAACATCTTAGTGTTCTGTACAGTGCACCTACTCAGTTTGTGTACAGTGAATACCTTTATAACAGATAGTTTTGTTTCAATGATAAAACATCTGTGTAAAGTGCATACACTCAGACCTCCCTGTTCATTCTTCCATAAGTATGTCTTATCTTAGGAAAGTTATTTGTCATCAGTGACATTTTCTTTGTAGAGACTTCCTCTTTTCCATCCTCGGTCCACTTAATGTAATCAGAAAACCTTCAAAAAAGTTTAATTTATAAACATAATTTAATCCAAACTTGTGCATGGTCAAATCTTACTCTTTAACTCAGGATAACCAAGTAACTCTGCTTGTAGCTAAATTTAAGTTTCTAGTTTTTTGGAATTCCCTATTTTTACTGTAACAAATACATTAATGTATTATCCTGAAAATAAAAGTAATTTTACAACGATTACTAAGTAACCTTAAATTGGATTTTTTTTTTCAAGCAACATTGTATTTAGAACTCAATAAGCTTAATAAATTTTAATAAATGTTTATCCTATGTTAATTCTGGTTGCAGTTTTATATGTCTAGTTCATCCCTCCCACAGTGCTGGAGCTAGCAGGATCATACTTTGGCAAGTAGACTCAGGATGTTTTGAGTGTGTACTGATCTATATGGCATAGCCCTCCTACCAAGGGAAGCTAAATATATCCCCAGTAGGTCAGCTAGATATTATTGGGAAATAAAAGTAAGTTTTCAAAATTACTGTGCCTGAATCTGGCATCATAATTTGTGTTTCTGCCTGCTCTTCCTTAGGATCTTGAAGATATCAAGTTTTTTAGCTTTATATGTATCTTTGTCCAACCAACTCTTCCCACAAGTCTGGAACTATCAGCATTAAATTTAGCAGGTGGACTTGAGCTGGCATACAGAAGGTAGTCTTAGTTGTATGGCAGAATGTTTGCACCAAGGGGTCTAAAACATGCCTAGAAAATTATCCAAGAATGATGGTGGTCCAAAAGCAGGTTTTGGTAAATGCTGAACCCAATTCTGGACCCTTTCAGTATCTTGGGAGGCACCATATTTAAAATTGTATTCATACTCCCACTGATGTGTGTTCTAAATACTTTTTCGTTTTTTTTGGAGGGGGTGTTTATACTCCCCTTATGGTAGCTATAGAAGTAATTAGGGATAATGAAGGAAGTTAATCAGCACACTGGGGTTTTTGTGAATCATGAGGAAGCCTTGCAACCCTATTGAAAAGCTCAAATTCTGTACTAGGTATTTAAATGTATATTAAACACATTTTAGAAATCATCTTTATGTGTTGTTGTTTCTTTTGACTTTTTTAACTAATCTTATATAACTGTCATATAGTGTAAGAAAAAGAGAATCTGGTTATAATAAAAAATCTACAAATTGTTGAACACTATTTAACTGAAACACTCAACAAATTAATGTTTATTCCTGCAATTATCAGTGAGAGAAAAATGTATTTAGATTGAGCACGTGCAATTTAAAAAAATACTATTACCTCCTTAGCTTTAAAGTAAAAAATTCCAATTAATAAATTTATTCTTTACTAATACATCTACAAGTCACAGTGGTTCTAGCCTTCCACAACTGGATGATTTACACAAATCTACAAGGAATTGTTTCCACACATTCACACACCCCTTAGTCCCATAATTCTATTCTGAAGCTGATGGGAAAACACTCAATTGCAAATCCTTGCAGTGTAATAAACTATTCAGAAATGAGTAGAAAGATTAAAAACAGACTTTAACAACTAAATTTATTAGCTTCTTATATGTATTTCACTACTTTGAAATATCTTATAATAAATAGTTCTGTAATCATTCTATATTACATTAAACTATGCTACATCAAAACCAATATATATCTCAGTTAGATATAATGTAGTTAATTAGTTTTACTATTTTTAATGTAGTTAAATAAATTTAGTATGCATTATATTTTTAGAATAATATATTTGATGTGTGTTGTTTAACATAGTTAAACAGCTTTATATTGTTTGTTATAGCAACTATGATTTAACTGTGTTGTTGTAGTTATTAGATATGTTTAATGAAAGCTGTTTTATTTAGATGGTAAAATATCCTGAAGGAGTGCCTCAGATAAAGAAGACAATAGTACAGGTAATCTTGAGATTTGCTTGTTTATATAAAAGTATTTAATACCTGTGATTAACGATATTGTTCTGGTTTAGATGTAAATTTTACCCATGTATTAAAAACTGATTACAGCAATAAAAATGTAGAATTAACTCCTGATCCAACATTGAACTTCAACAGTTCTTGTAAGCAACATAATTCAACATTTTTTGTTTTTGTTTATATAAACCTGTTTTTTTTAAATGCATTAAATATTAATCTTAGTTGACCAAAGTAAGTTTGGCATTCTGCTGATACTTTTGAACATTTTATGTTTTGGATTTCATCAAGTTGACAATACTTATTAATTTGCCACTTATTCAAGCTTACGCATGTTGCTTTACAACAACTGTCTTGCTTGATAATTGCAATGGTAGAATAAAATACATTTTATTCATCCAGGAAAACTTTGTATCATTTATAAGCATGACAAATAAGAGATCGTGTAGAACTCCTTCACCACCAAGAAGCTGTTCAGAATCATCAACAAACCTTACCAAATTAGCAAGTTCTCCTGCTCTGAACCTTCTTTGTCCTGACAAGCCACACACAGAAATAGTAGTATCATCCAAAGGCATCAATCAGCCATGTTCACAACCATCATCTCCAGGTCCTATCCTGAGATGTCCAACCAAAGCTAAACCAGTTCCAGTAAGTATTTATGGTGGTTTTAATGTTTGTGCTATTTTCATATCTACACAGAAAAGCATGGAAAATTATGTTTGTTGACATTATTCAATTATTTCATTTAAAAATTATTCTTTTGTGTTATTTTGAAAATATATTTGTTGAAACAATAATATGCTCCTTTGATTCATTCTGCTGTTCACAGACATACATACAATTTCTTAGACATGTTTATTAATATTACCTTATTTATTATAGTGTAATCTAGATTTTGTGTATCTGAGAAAATTACAAATTACATCTTTTTTTCAGAGACCACCATCACCTTCAATGCACATGAATGAAAGAAGAGCTTCATCTCCAACAAGTGGACCTAATCATGAATTGATGGAAAAAATACGTGAGCAGATCTCTAAAGTTCAACGAGCAAAGCTATACTTATTAAGGCAACTTGGTCCATGCTCATTTTTGATTGTGGGAGACCTGCCAGACCAAAAATATAAAGTTATCATTGGACCTCAGGTATTTGCTATTGTTTAGTTTTATTGTATTCACAAGATTTAGACCTGTTATATTTTAGAAGTGCAATATTGAAACAGAGAAATAAGTATACATTTCAGACAAATCTATGACAGTAGCTGTCATGATAAGGGCTTTTTTCTTAAAAATAAGAGTTGCCTGTGTTTTCAAGTGAAGCTTTTTAATTCATCTTCACAAACAAATCGCCCATCTGCACTTCCATAGGTTAGGCATACAGCAAAGCACTGTTACATGCAAGTGTTTCACTTTAAACAGCTCCTATTGATAACTTTTCTTGTAAATATCAAGTATATGACATCTGAATGTTCTCTTATGTGGTAAAATGAAACTGCAGCACATAAATGGAGGTTGAATGCATTATATTAAAACAATTTTGGAGCTGCATCACATGTTGCAGTCCATGTCGCCATGTCTGGTCATTCTATGTTTGATAACTGCACATCTTAACAATACCCCAGCAGTGTAATTTACATTGAAGAAAGATTCATCATAAGAATGTCATATCTAAAGGACACAATTTTCTGTGAAGGTTTTCTATAATACATTTAGTGTCAAGATTCACAATTTCCCAGAATCCATTTAAACAGTTTGATCACATAGAAATCCATAGGAACTGCATTCAGCAACTTGAATGGAAAGTCTTCTCACAGAACATCATGACTACCTACTTCATTTTCCAGCTGCTTGAGATATGATACAGTTGAATGTATATTTTTTAGAAGCAATTTGTGTACACGTGTATCACTTTTCCAGAGGGAGAACATTCTTAGTTATGTTGCATACTGTTGTCGACACAGCATGTCTTTTGGCTCTGACCAATATGTTAGTGGATTTTCACTCATTAAAAGAAAATGTACTTTGTTGGGATGTAACATATTACAAGTCTCATTCTGGATGGTCCTGGGACATGAAGTTGATCCATATTCTTTTGTTTATCAATGCTATTAAGTACAAAAGATATCCACACCTTGAACATTCTTAAATTCTCAATCTGGAAACAATATTGTGATCTGAGTATATCAATATATTGTGTGTCATAGATCTGTTACATGTCCCATCCCAAATGTGACAAGATTTCAGTGTAGTTACACCACCTTTGGAATCCTAAGTAGTTCTAGTACATTTTGTTTCATCAGAACTAAAACAATCATAATTGTGCTGTGATTTGCTTACTTGGATATTCAAAATCTTTTTAATACAATATACTCATCCCACTACATACAAAGCAAAATTTTCATTTAATCATTTAATTGTTGGTTCAAGATTTTGCAGAACTTTTTAACAAGTACAATTAATAATAAACAGTCTTTCTTTTTTAAGCCTGAAAGTTATACATACTGTAATTAAATTACTTTAATAAAATATTTTTGAATGTGACTTCTTACTTTATTTGGGTGCCAACTTTAATGGTTATTTTTGGTTGGCTATAGTTTAAACAGAACCTTTTTACCCGGTGCTGATGAAATTATTGAAAGTATAATAAATTCTCATTTCTCAAACTAATAGGTGAAAACCTAATTAACAGAGATTAAATGATAAATATTAAAACCTTTTTCCATTGTTCTGCTTTCTGGTGACTCAGTGTTATAATAAATAAACTTAGTAATAGCTGATGACACTTTTTCTTCACTTCACCTTTCCAGTGTACATGTTGTTCTCATAGTGGTTACAAAGCATGTTCACACCATGCCATCAGGACGTTTGACTCGCGTCTTATAACTAAAAAAATTGGGGGTCAATACCCGCTGATAGCATAACAGATAGCCCATTGTATAGCTTTGTGCTTAACAACAAATATACCCATTTTGTTATAGAAGGTATTTCACTGATTACTTTCAGTTATTCAAGTTTATTAATGAAAGATAAAGAATATTAACTTGGTGTTAAAAGTTTAAAAATAGCTTAAGAAATTTTTTGTATAAAATAACTATTTTAGAATTTTACTAAAGACACAAACCCAATGTCAGTTGTACCCGCTTGTCGGTATACTCTATATCATATGTAGAGTCACTTGTTTTTTTTATTACAGGACCTTAAGTTAAGACATACATGATAAAGTTAATGCATAATTTTCTGGAATATTAGTGCAAAGAACGAGTAATTTATAAGTTCAGCTGTTTCGTCTTGAATTTCTCATTGGCTCAGCAGTAAATCTAGGGTCTTACAACGCTAAAAATCGCTTTTCGATATATATGGTGGGCACAGCACAGAGAGCCCACTAATTAGCTTTAAGCTTAAACAACAAACGAATGTAAACGTTAGGTATCAACTTCTCCCACTTTGTTTCTGTGTTTTTATTTATTTAATTCATGTGGATACACTTTTACCAACAACATAATTAAACTACTTACAGGAAATAAATTCCACATGTTTACCATTCTTTCTCCGCGGACGTAAATTTCTCCTATTTATTTATTTGTTGACATAATTTGATGTACGGAGAGCTAATAAGCACACAACACTTTTTGTTAACTTTATCTGTTATTTTTGTTTACTTTTATGGGTGCAGCTGAAACCAGTGGACCAATAATTTCTGTATATTTTTATTTGTGTTCTTTATTGGAAGGAGCATTGACGGATGTCCTGCGCACACACACACACACACACACACACGTATGGCTGCCTTCCAACTATACTGTATGTAGGTTAGTCCACACCCGATACTGCAAAGAACCAAGCCCCTTATTGTATTATAGTGAATATAAACTAACAAGGTATTTTTTTTAGTTTCCGTAAGACTACGTGAACTTTGATAACACTTGCGATAACGCACACTGCTGTAGCCTTGTTTCAACTTGTGATAAATTCCGGTTGTTGTCATTATCATTATATTTAATATTGTTATGTGCTTAGGAGTTGACCATAAGTTTACATCTGTATATATCTTTTACATACAACGTCTCAGACTATTTGTAGTTGGCGACATTAATTTTCAATAAGATTATTAAGAACTGGATTGCGGTAAATGTTTGGTACAAATATCCTACTCTCATGTGGTTTTATCTTTCAAGTTTTTACTCCGTAATTCGAACTACACATTTCCCAAGAATTACCACACGATATAACGACTTTATATAATTATTTGTTAAATTTTCATAATAATTTATGCTAATTTCTCTGAGATGTTAATATTTTCTGTTTTATATACATAACACACTAATAAATTAGTCTCACGGACCCTTCATCTATCTTGATAAGACACAGTATCGTGGCATTATTCATATACTTTACTACCTGTATTATCGTGAGTTTGCAACACAGCTGAGTGTCCGATTGAACCATAACGTTACAGTACAGTCGAGTGTCCGATTGAACCATAACGTTACAGTACAGTCGAGTGTCCGATTGAACCATAACGTTACAATACAGTCGAGTGTCCGATTGAACCATAACGTTACAGTACAGCCGAGTGTCCGATTGAACCATAACGTTACAGTACAGCCGAGTGTCCGATTGAACCATAACGTTACAGTACAGCCGAGTGTCCGATTGAACCATAACGTTACAGTACAGCCGAGTGTCCGATTGAACCATAACGTTACAGTACAGTCGAGTGTCCGATTGAACCATAACGTTACAGTACAGCCGAGTGTCCGGTTGAACCATAACGCTACAATGTAGCTTGTTGTCCGACAGTGCCATGTCTTTAAAATATAACTTAATGTGTGTAGTGTACAGTAATTTTACAATGTATTTAATGTCTCTGTATATCATATTACATAGATGTGTCGATATATTTTGGTATTCGTCTTACCATGACGTTACAGTGAACTTTAGAGCCAATATCCTATGGTGTTTGATATACATCATTCTCTCTCGAACCATAATGTCACAATATACTGTAGTGTATATATAGTGCCATGACACTGCAGTATACCCCATAATGTCTGTGTTACCATGACGTTACATTGTACCTAAGTGATTGCTTTGACGTTAAATATTTGTTTTCGTGCTATCGTAATGTTGCAGTATACCTTAATGCAACGGGAACTGGACGGTTACATATGCAGTTATTACAGATTATATTATAATTTACACAAATACACGAAGAAACAAATACAAGAGGCTTGATCTTAATTATACATTTCAAGTTTATAAGCTTATTTTGCTCATTCTCACAAAGTGATATAATTTTACCTACGTACCGATGGTTCGAAACTACCATAAGTATCTTGATATTTTAAATTCACGATTTTCCATAATATCTGTAGTACCACCATGATGTTGGAGATTTAGTTTTGGCTCGGCATGGCCAGGTGAGTTGAGGTACTGACTCGTAATCTGAGGGTCGCGGTTTCGAATCCCCATCACACCAAACATGATCGCCCTTTCAGCTGTGGGAGCGTTGTTATGTGACGGTCAATCCCACTAGAGTAGCCCAAGAGTTGGCGGTGGGTGGTGATGACTAACTACCTTTCCTCTAGACTTACACTGCAAAATTAGGGATGGCTAGCGTAGAGAGCCCTCTTGTAGCTCTACACGAAATTCAAAAACAAACTGAGGTTTAGTTTTAAATATGGCTTGTTTATTATCGTTGGTATAAGAAAAAGATGTAACGTAGTTAGCATATATATTGCACAAAAAAGATGAAGGCCACAGTCCAAATTTATATTATAATGTGTCGTATCGTTTTGTAGGTTTGATTACGTGTAAAAATTCAATGCCGGTACCACTTCGTGTCACGATAACGAATTTATTTATTTCTTCGATAAATGTTTGTTACAGCCAAAGTAAATAGTTATTATTTTGTAAGCAGCAACTCCCACCCCACTGGCGCAGCGGTAAGTTTGAAGGCTTATAACTCGAAAAAGCTAATTCTGAAATCCGTAGTGAGCAAACACGGCTAGTTTGTTGTGTAGCTTCGTACTTAAGAACAAACAAAATATGTGAAAGAATTAATCAGTGTCGTTTCACCATATTGGGCTATGACTTGTTACATCATTAATATAGTGTGTAAACATTATAAAGGCCTATTTATTCGTGCGTTTTACTGTGAGTTTCTGATATAATGGGGTGAAGCTGTGCAGAAAGCCCCACTGTTGTTCTTGCCTAGGGCTTCAAAAATTATTAATTCGCCTCAGAACACAGTTTATGGACATCACGGTATTGCACACCTCTATAGAATATGGTTACCAAGCTCCTCAGATGTGTTTTACTACTTCTCTGAAAGTGTTGTTTGTAGGGTATTTTTATTTTGTGAAGTTACTTCAAAGGTTGTATCGTATCTCTCAAGATTTTCCTAAACATGCGATTAAGGTCTGACAAGAACGTGGGACATTGCATTCAGTAGATTTCTTTTTTTCTTTCAATAAATATATAGGCTAGGTTATGACAGCAGAACTGGGCATTATTACCCATTAGAAGTCAGGGCAAAATTCACCAGCTTATGGCAGAACGAAGGGATATAAGATGTGGCCTCATTCTGCAGGATATAGACATCGGTATTATTCGAACCACTACGATTCCAACAACAGCTCATGTGTTATTTTCCTATATACATTTATAATGGCTTTAAACCTGGTTCAATTTTCTCTTCAGATGAGCCTGTTATCTGGCATATCTAGTTGTTCTGTCAATTGTTCCGGATGACTTTGAAACAGTTTTACATCTTCTGACAACACTTTAAGTCCCAGTCAAATCACATCAGCCGATGTGAAGGACTACTTCTGTTCTGGTTGCTCCTCACCTGACTGAAATATCCAAATGTCTTCTGTGAGGCCTACGCACAGTTCATAAACAGTTTGGAGAACTTGAAACTCTTTGGTCCACTTTAAAGTGATAACTACAACATAAATGCTTAAAGGCCTCTATATAAGGCATAGGCATAAAATGAGTGTTCAAAATCAAAAGACTGAGTATCAAATGCCTGATTTCCCTATGATAACGAACTAAAAGGATGCTTAATGTCATTTTGTATCATAGAATCTAATACTTTAGTTATTTTGCGCAATAAGAATGTTCATTAAGGAATTTGGTGGTAGAGAATCGCCTAATGCCACATACGAATAGTGTGAAAAACTGTTAGAGGTAAAAAGGGTTAATCCTGTCTTGTACAAACAATATGTACAATGTGTATCATTGTAGATGAGAGTCGTGGTGCTATGGACGACATGTTTAGCTTCTGTATTTTTTTGTTTATGGCGAATTCCCACCTAATGGACTTATATCAAGAGAAATGTACACGTCCTAGACATTTCCAAAAGGAATATTAACACTTTGAAATTGCAAACAATATATAGTCAAAGGATTCGAAATTTGGTAGAAGGGAGGCTTCATTGCTGTTCATCATGGCAGAATAATTTCTACAGCAGAATCAGGAGAGCAACAGGTTCTGAAACCATACCCCAAACCAAACTAAATCAACACCCTCGTCTACAAAGTGAGAAGTGTTTTTACAAATGAAAACCCTAGACCAGAGGTGTCATTATAATGAAGTTGGACATATCTTCTGGCTCTATTAACAAGGTAATAAACAAGGATTTAAATGTGACGAAGACCTTACAAGCCAAAATTTCAAAGCTTTCACTAACATCTCAAAATTATTGGCCGTTTTTATGAAAAAGATGGTCAAAGAAACTTGTGTAATCCTATTTCTTTACACAGATTTGTCAAGTTCTTCTTCGTAGATTTAATTAATGCACTTCTGTATATTTATTCTGCTGAATAACAGCGGTCTTAGAAGCTGTAGGGTACGTGGAAAGTTTATCAAGATGTATAGTCTGAGATTGACTTCACTATCCTTCACATAGGATTGTTACCATAGGAAATGCAGTGTCGGACAATGGTGTGTATTCATACGCCGTCAAACTGAGCCAGACTAGCGATGAAGAAAGTAGTAACATGGGCAGTCCAGGACATGGAACATCGTTATCGTAATAAAAACGTGATTAGATATAACATGGTTAAAGGGTATAACACTTAACTATTGTCGGTGATAGTTTCTCAACCAACCGTCCCTGGACTGGTAACTGTGCGTGTTATTTCACAAAAGAACTGATACAATATTCACATATTATGAGAGGTTTTTGTTGTCTCTTGGTGGTTTATGGAGACAGCAAGCCGGTATTGAAAAATCTGAGAAACGCTGGTCTGTAACATGACAGTGTTGAATGTAACTGGGTTACAAAACTATTTATAAACATGGTTGGAGAGATGTGTGTAACGTCATACATGTCGAAATAAAGGTTGCATTTTAGGAACACGGGTAAATATATAAGGTAATTCACTAACCGCCCAAATCAATCAGTGTTTAACACCGTTTTTCACACATATGAAGTTGAACTTTCTCAATTAATATTTAAGTGTTCATTTGTACCAAAATTCAAAATCCTATCTGTGGTTACTTAACGTTTATCAGTTATATATATGTACGTGTTTTTGTTGTGACTCCATATTCAACTGATGTCTTTTACATCATGGCGTATTTTATTTTAGAAGGACAGAGGGTAGTCCAGTTGTTAGCGTGTCAGACTGTGGATAAGTGAGTCCACGTTCGCCTTTCGTTACCAAAAATAAAATAAATCGCTATGCATTTTGGGGCCAAGGTTGCGTTACAAGGGGAGCAATCAAATCCTATTATTTGGTCAGAGAAGAACAGACCAAGAAATGGCGGTTGCTACTTTTAACTAGCTGCATTTCCTCTAATCTTATCATCTCAAAATTAGTTGCGGCTAGCACATTTAAACCTTGAACAACTTCTCGCACACATCAGAAGACAAAAATAAATAAACTGGGTGATCCGCAATAGCCAAAAGCTATAATGTTGCACTTCGCCGTTTTCTTAAACTATCTACGTCTTTTCCTGTTGTGAAACACAACTTTAAAAAAACCCACACCGATTCAGATCAATTATGTATTTTGTACAGAGATTGCGTAGTGTGCTGGTTACTAACCGTATCAAATATTTTCTTGTTTGATATCTGGATTTGCCGGCTAATATAAAGTCATAATTAAGTTGTATTACGTTGAACGATTTTTTAAAAAATGGTGTTTTTACTGGACACGTTTTTAAGTTCTGCGAATACTTAGCTTGTTCATTTTTGTTACTGTGAAGAGTATATTCACTGAAGCTGAAACTATCACTTCTAAAATGACATTTTCAGAAACGGTTCTTGTTTGGTTGTAGCTGTGTTGATTTTAGTTGCTCATGCATAAGGGAAGGTAATTTACCGGCTGAATCTCTACGATATACAGATCCTAAGCTTTTAACGAAGTAAATGTCCCGATGCATTGAACCTTCAATTATAACAGTGTTTGGTTGTCGTTTTCAGGCTTCTAATGACCACGTAAGGCCCAATGCGATTGGCCAAAATTCTGCATCAGATTTCACACGTTTGATTTTTGTTTGCTTGTTTGTTGTGGTATTTTGGCATTCGGTATTCTCTCCTGAAGTTTATACAGCACTCTAGAATCACGTGCTAAACGTAAATATCATTTTCACAAGTAATGGAAATGAAAATAAAGTCCAATATTTTCATTATGTTGTGTGTATAGACGTATATGTAGATATATGTATATTATATGTAGTCGTTTTCATTTATCTTGTTCATATTAGGTCATATATATTTTTTCTTATTATTCCATAAAGATTATAAATCATGTATAAGTATACCACAAGTAGAAATGTATTTACTATTTTTGAACGCTTATGAAAACAAATTTCATTTTGTCATTCAGAATAACACGAATAGCGCTTAATAACTGACAATATCACGGATAAAGTTGTTGCTAGTACAGACACGAACGACAGATTAGCACTGAACAATCCTGTAGCAATATTACGGATGAAATCGTCACTAATATACCAACACAAATTGACGAACATCACTGAAAAACACCAAAATAGAATCGTAGATAAAGTTGTCGTTTATACTAATTTATGATATTAAAACTTTGCATTTGTTGTTAAACATTTATCGTGATAAGAAAAATATAAGTTTGCACTATAAAATTTTAATGTTTTGGCCATCCTGGTTTCAAAACTTTATTTTGAATATACTTTTTAAAGTTGTTTTAGTATTTGTGGCCATTGACTATTTTCCAGACTTGCACGTGCGACCGAGGGCCCTATTGTATCCACGTGCTCTTTGTTATGCTCCGGGTACTACAAATAAAAGAAACAGACGTCCGGTTGTTCTCTAAGAGATTGAAGAACTACGAGGTAGGTGTCTGAAACTATAGGACCAGCCTTTTGGCAACATTTTGCAATAAACACATTACCAGCTAGCCCTATTATCTCATTGAAGAGACTGTAGTCGTCTGGACCGTATCCGCTTGTTAAACGTTCTAAATAACTTCCCTTCCAACTTGTTTAAATTGCCACTGCCAGACAAATAACAGTGACAGGGATTTATATCGTAATTTTTTTAACCACTACGAAATGACATTGACAGTGTGAAGGTCTCGTTAAGTTGACAATTTTAAGTGTTCGATTCATCAGTTCCTACATTTACTTTTATAGTATTTCAAACAAATAATTGTTTGTTGTTGAATGAAAAGTGATTTTAACACTTAATTTTGAAGCGATCACTTTGGATGATAGATATAAACCATGTCATTCACAGTATAAATTTCGTGGCCCACCGATTTAATAGTTGACCAACCGCCATAAAACAAAGAACTTTGCCTTCTGCATATTGGCATAGTGCCAAAGATTGAAAGTCTGGAAGTCTTCATTGTTTATTGTTTTACATTGTTTTTAACGAACCTCATAGCACTGTCCAAATTAAATGTATTACGTTGACATTACATTACCATAAAAACGTAATAAAATGCAATAAATGCGAGACGGGTTTGTGAGTTAAATGTTGCTATAATTTTTGTTTGTTTTATAAATTATCTAAGGATAGCTGTATTGTGATACTAATAATACTTTTATTTCTAACGCGTGAAAATTATTTAGTCACAGAAATTGTTAACAAAACATGCTCATAATTGCACTAACTGGTTAAAAACTGGTTTTGTTTTACTGTGCGACTTTTCAACGAGACGCTCTGTTCAGACAAGTAGTACAAAATATTTTAAGGTTTGAGAAAAATAATGTTACTGTTTCGTACAGACAAGAATAACGTTTAAACGCAAACATAGAAAAATATGTTTTGATATATGCTGTTTGTCTTTTATAGCTATGTATTAACACGTTAAGTTGAATTGCACAAGTTAGCTCTATAAGAAAAGAAAATTCGTTTATCACTGAACATTACTATTAAATTCAGGTAGAAGATCTTGTGCGAAAATATCAACAACGAAAAAAACGACGTTTAACGAACGCGACTACTAGCGTTGAAGACAAGGTACTTCCACGACCTGCTGTAATAATACGAAATAGGAAGTTCCGCTCCGAATCTTCTATACCGGAAGCTGCGTCTTTAGAAAAACAACGGTAACTTGTATTAGGTTTTTCTTATCTGTAGACAAACTTTCACGGAACTTGAAATATTTGTTTAGTAAAGTCACCAACCTATGAAACTTAAAAGTATTGATAATTAGGAAAACCATTATTTAAATTATAATATACAGTTAACAGTTGTGATACCAAGTATAACTTCCGAACAGCCTCAGACCAACAAATATATAATTAGAGGCCGACATTATTTGAATAAGAAAAATGTTTGTGTTTTATTTATTAGTATCGTTTATAATATATTTAAATTTGCAAATCGTAACGTCAGAACCTTTCAATTAGTATTGTGTAGTTCGATGTTTTCACGCGTGGTGTAATATATTGTTTAGTGTGATTATTTTGTATTTGATTCTACCAAGTAAGGTTTTAACGTTATTTATACCTGGAGCTGATGTTGTGTCTGAAGAAACTACAGATAAACAGGGTTTATTGTTGTAATACAAGTTTTTGTCTACTTCATAAAATGCATTTTCAGTATAAAATTCATTCCCTTCAACATTTATGAGTAAAACCTTATTATATATTTGTTATTCTTGTACTGGATTACAGGGTAATTTGTATATAACGCGTTTAACAAGTTAGAACCAGCACAGAAAGGAAATCAGAATCCGATACATTATTTAATGTATAAAACTCCTGAAAGAAGAACACATGTTTGAAAATATTCAACGATTTATTATTTGTCTAATAGTTATTTTACAACGTTTGATACAAACAGTGCTGGATTTCTCCTGATAGATGACGAGAGGAATTTGGAGTTTTAGAAGATAAGAAGTTAAACGTTACTTCGGCTGTTTTCAGTGATGTCGAGAAATCCACTTGTTGAGAATTTTATATGCAAAAACGACTCGTTTGGATTGAGAAAAAGAGCATAAAAAGTCACCTTCACACGTTTTCGAACACTACAAGTCAAATGAACACAACATAACCATAGAAAACACTAAAATGCAAAAATTAAAGAAGCCTTACTTATACAACAACTTAAACCAAAAATAAACCAATATAAAGGAACGCCATTATACCTATATTAATATTATAGATAAAATTATATATTCAAACATCTAATCCCGCCCTATACATTACGACACTCAGTTACACAACCCCTTCCAAACATGTGGTCAGCTTCCGGTCAGTTACCCCTTTCTTTGTGAACCTGACGATGACCGAAGAAGGTCGAAACGTTGTTCGCTCTTCGGCTATTTTGTTCATAGGTCGGGAGAAGTAGTTTAGTTGACTTAGTAAGTAAGAGGAAAATAGTAATTCATTATATAATAGAAGTATGAATTCGTAATATAACTTAGAAAGTCTTAAAATTGAAGTGTTTCAGTTTTGGGTTAAAAAATATCCAATAAAGGTCCGGAAAGATCTAGTAGAAATAAAGCATCAGTTACTGTTAATTTAGCTTTTTTTTAAATAAGTTATTGTGTTTGTATAACGTAATCAGGCAGGATAGCTTCTTTCCACAGTAGGACCTAAAATGAACTCTGGTATTTACAGATGTCAGAGCTTATTCAAGGAAATACCTTGTTAGTGTTACCTCAGGCAGAAATCACGTGCATTATTAACCGACCTCGTCTTTGTCTGTGTATCGCGTTGTACATTCTTCTTATATATATATATATATATATATGTGTGTGTGTGTGTTGTTTCTTAAGTGTTTTTTCATTCAACAGTTTGCACATTTCATAAGCATTTGGCATACATACACTGGCGTCGAAACTTCTGTAACCTGGATAACCTTTCAGTTGCGTTTTAGGTTCCAATTGCACCCTCTCTACAGGGGTCGCTGCGCCATATAGATAAGGACATCCCAAGTTCGCCTGCCAAGTTTGGTCCTGTAAGATTCAGAATTGTGGGAAGGGCGAGCTGGGCGTACATACAATTCTAGCAACTGAATAAATAAAGGCTCATGGTCATAGCTCATAACACATGATCCTACAATTCGGTAAAACCAGTCAGCCAATGGCCTAACCATATTTGCATGGCACGTATAGCTAAAACTTATGTATTAAAACTTGTTTCTTTTACTTCGGTACATTACATTATGTGGATGTATTCGTAGTTAACATGATTCGAGATTCAGTCTTATATCATTAACGTTTCAAACATTTTATGCTTTAGATGTATCACATTGCTCTGCTGTGGCAATAGGCCATTCCGATATTGCTTCCTACGGCAGTGCAATATACTGAACAGTTTTACAGATAAACAAACGATCCACATCATTCATAACGTCAAGTTTAAACTATTAAAACAAGGTTTGAACTGTAATTTTGATAAATATATGTTTAAAATTTGTAGTTTTATTATTTTCATAAATATATTCAAAATATGCAGTTTTATCGTTTTACTTATCTAAAAAGAAGAACAGTGTAAGATAAAATAGTCATATTTTACCAAATCACTTAAAATAATTCAATTTTTTTCTTACATTTTAAGAAATAAAACTATTTATTTAAGGTCTAGCGCAACACTGTTCTAGGGGGCTGGACTCGTAATATGAGGGTCACGGGTTCGTATTTCCGCCACACCAAACATGCTCGCACTTTCAGCCGTGGGGAGCATTATAAAGTTACAGTCAATCCCACTATTCGTTGGTAAAAGAATAGTCCAAAAGTTGGCGGTGGGTGGTGATGACTAGCTGCCTTCCCTGTAGTTTTACACTGCTAAATTAGGGACGGCTAGCGCAGATAGCCCTCGAATAGCTTTGCGCGAAATTCAAAACAAACCAAACAACTGTTCTAAGGACTGCACAATTAAAAACTTTACAACAGCTGGCCGTACATATGCAGCGTTCCCAAAACGACGTATCATAATAGACTTGTTCATTGGTTTTCGTTTTCGTGCAAAGTTACACTAGGGCTACCTGCTCGCTGGCTCTTAATCTCGAAATCATAGGTTTAAGTTGTTCTGGAAACCATTTTTTTTTTCTTAGGGAGGGAACTCGGCGAATCGCATAATAACAAAGTTATGTAACGACACAAAATAAGCTCATGAAATAACTATAATATTAACATTTAATTACAGGCTTACTTTGAATGTGTTGACTACGCCTGTTTTTGTAAGCAAAATCTGTAATATTCGTTGCTCTATCCTCAGGTCAAGATTCGCATTTATCCTAGACTTAAGGGCCAAAAGTGATAAAATTCAAGTTTCGCACAATTACTTAGTAGCAAATGACATCAGAAAACGTAACTATTTGTGTACAGGTTCTAAATAATCTCTAGTTCTCTAAATCTAAATTTTAATAGTTGAATTATTTTATATTTTTACCTTAATGTTATGTTGCAAGAAAGTTTCAATAAGCACTTTCCTTCTCACGCAGAGAAACCATCACAAAGGTAATTATTTTACAATGTGCGAAAACTCCCAAGTAAGAAATATATTTTCCCAATTTAATTTAAAATCCATTAAACATAAAACTTTATACTTTTATGCATGCTATTCTTGCTTACATAGATAAACTGTTAAGGTCTCAAGTCTAGGGTTTGCTCATGGATCCACAAATTCTATCTGTAATTGTGAGACCTTTCTACAAACCACCAACTTAACGAAGCTTGGACGACACCAGCCACCGCCGACTTTTGGGCCATTTTTGTCAGGCCGAATAGTGAGAGTTGACCATTACTTTTTTAACTCTCCTAAGAACTCAAAGCATATAGCGCTTTTTTTTTCTGTGTGTGCGTGTGGTAACGGGACTCGAACCAGTGAACTTCAGATCCACTGTCCGATACACTAAACACAAAGAAACGTTTATCTCATGTCGAAAAGACAAGGGGAGAATTTCGAATCTTCTCTTACGATTTCTCAAATAAACATTATTTTCTTCAGCCTTGTACTCGTTCATTTCAAACTAACCCAAATCAAACAAATTACTTTATGAAAGGTGAATTGCAGTACTGTTTTCTGAGGAAGGGAATAGTGGGAGTTGGTGGCTAAATTTTAACCGGTGAAGTTACAGGATATTCAAACCCTCACTTCATTAGTTGGATATTAAAAACGTAATTTTGCAGGATTTCTGAGTTACGTCAATTAGATTCTGAAATTCCAAATTTGTTTTTATGTGTTTTTGTATGTGTATGCGGCTGGAAGTACCCAGACTTTCAACATCACCCACCCCATCCTCTCTTTTTTTCTTTTAGTTTTCACATTTTCAGCAAATACTAATCTACAGGACAGTTTGTATTATCCCTAACGTCCCTTTAGCTACAACAGACTGGTATAAATGTATTTATACTTTTACAACGTCAGCGAAACCTCCATATATTGTGAAGAAATACAATAATTTATTTTTTGTAAAACTGTTCTAAATCTATACTTAATTTGAGCATCTCAAGAAACCTGAATACTATTGAAAGCAGTTTCCTGATAGGATAGCGTTCATTTCTTCATACATTTTTTTTAAAATTTGTAGTTCCGTCAGTTGCATGTTGCATCTGTCATTATTGACAAGCTAGCTGGCCACAGCTTCTTGGTATGTAAAACTTGCCGTGCAGCGAAGCGTGAAGCTGCTGAATTAGACTTTATCGCAACCATTCCTGACAAGTTTCTAATTGTAACTTCCGTCGTGTATCTCGTGTCTTTTAGGTTAGCAGCGCATTCCTCTGTAACAATTACTGTACGTGTATGGCAATAATCGAGTTTTTTAAACTTTCCCACTTTCTTACCAGGCCCATTCCTTATCAGATGAAACGTATTCAGTGAAGGGAAGAAATCAATGATCCTTAACCCTAATTGTTTAATATACAATTCCTTTGTAGTATAATGTCGGTACTTATCCAAACACGAGTAGAATCCAATGAACTTTTAAGTTCTGTGACTGGACTATTATCATAATAGCATGACCTTGAAACTTAAAAACGGATATTGATTGATATTAGCTATAACAGGAGATCTGTCAATAGACACGATAACACCTCAATGTTACCACGGCCCGGCATGGCCAGGTGGGTAAAGGCGTGCGACTCGTAATGAGAGGGTCGAGAGTTCGCACCAAGCATGCTCGCCTTTTAGCCATGGGGGCGTTAGAAAGTAACGGTCAATCCCACTATTCATTGGTAAAAGAGTAGCCTATTAATTAGCAGTGAGTGGTGATGACTTCCCTGCGAAATTAGGGACGGCTAGCGCAGGCAGACTTCGAGTAGCTTTGTGCGAAATTAAAAAAAAACAATGTTACCACACAGCCACCAAAACTTGCATTTTTATTTTTAATACTTTTGTTCTTATGTGTTGTGTAAAGTAATAATTTATTTCTTTACCACCGAAATTACCCATAATTTATATCTCGATATATTAAGTTTATATTAAACATCGTATGGTTATCGTTAAAAGTCACCAGTATTAAACTATTTAAATGAATAATTTATACAGACCCTCAGTACCATAGATAGATCACTGAAGTTTACCAACCTTATTAAGTACTGCTTTCTTTAAATAAAAGGATAACTAACCCTTTTTATTGTAGTTCTTTAAAATTAAAAGATAATTTAGTCATCATCGATTAACTAGGTGCATTATTATCGCATACGTTATATTTATTTACCCCAAATGGCGACCAAAATTAAAGGTTATTAAGTGTCATCAAACTCGAGATTACTTTAAGGGTGATGAATATTGTAAGGCATACACTGCTGTAATAATCGGTTGCACCATTCTTTTATTTCCCTTTGGAGGTCTGGGTGCCACAGTCGCGAGGGGAGGCTTAGTTGCTTGGTATGTATATAAACAAAGCTGACAGTTTAAAACTATAAATATTTAAGGCACTTAATATTTCACATGCAATGTAATGTATATTGCATACGCCATTATTAATTTTTCGTAGAAAATGTTTTATACACAAGCTAGTGTTTAATAAAATCTAGGTTTGTCTTTTGGCAGTCTAATTTCTCATTCAAACGGCCCTGCATGACCAGGTTGTTAAGATGGATGACTTAATGCGAGGGTCGCAGGTTCGAATCCCCCTTACACCAGACATGCTCTACCTCTCAGCCACGACCGTTATAATGTGACGGTCAATCCCACTATTCGTTGGTAAAAGAGTAGCCCAAGAGTTGGCAGTGGGTGGTGATGACTAGCTGTCTCTCATCTAATCTTCCATTGCTAAATTAGGGACAGCTAGCGCAGATACCCCTCGAAAATTTTGCGCTAAATTCAAAACAAACCAAACCCATTTATAATTTTCAGTACAGCTTTTGATGTTTGATTTGTAAATTGTTGCATAGGCCAAAACAATACAAATTTCATTGAGCATAGTCAGTATTTTGTTCCATATCGACATACTTAACTATATTTTTATATCCATATACGGAATGTTTAGTTAAACACGAAGCTTAAACAGTAACGATGTTTAAACTTGGTTTAACTCACTAACTTTTGAATGAGCTCTTTAACATTTTTATACATCTAAAGCAATATTTTGTGCAGCAATAGTGTTTTGAGTTCTTAATAGTTCTAGTTATGACTTAGTAATGAGACCTTCCGTCAGCACTCGACCAACGTTTTTACTTTAAGTGGGTTTCCGTCATCACGAACAACTTGCACTCGTATTCTAGTCATATAGTGATATCTGCGATATTTTTCAAGCTTAATTTAAACCTGATAAGAAGGTTGAAACGTTCACTGTCTTATTAGTAAAAGTGTTAATTCCTATACTATCAGTCCTGAGTGCAAGCTGTATTTAGTCGTTTTTACTGTTTCATGCAACTTTCATGGCTGTATACTGCTTCTGAATTTACCCGATGCATTTTAAGTGTAACAAATAAAAAAAAATATGTGATTATTTCTTTGTTTTGTTGCCCTTTCATATCGATGTTTTTCAGGCCTTAAGGAATATGTAAATATTACTCAATTATCTCTCTGCTATATCTTTGTAATTTTCTACAAAGGTAACTGTTTTGATATTTAGATTTTGTGTTTTGTTATATTGTAGCAAGTACATCAAACTAGATGTTTCTTTCAGAATGGAGGAAGCTTCCATCTGTCCTATTTGTCTGCTAGAAATGCTGAAAGAAGAAAACGTTGTTTCATGTGAGAAGGGCTGTCATAATAAATTGCATCAACATTGCATAGCTATATGTGAGTTAAGGTCTTCAATACTTTCTTTTCATATTTCTATACTTCAATACTGTAGCATGTCGAAGTTTTTTAACACTAGTTTTTGTAAGTTATTTTAAAAAGTTTTGTATTATTCCATTAAACAGTGTTTTACACCAGTATTTAATTTCTATAAAAACAAATACCATATTCATGTTGTTGGCTAGAGAAGAGATATTCAGTTTTGGAAGAGAATAACTTAAATGTAACTGAGGCTATTAATTTAATAGGATAAAATAATGGCATTAACAGTGTTAGTCAAATAACAATTTATGATTAAATTAAGGTAGTTTTAAGACTAATTGTAGTGTTCATACTCTAGATTAGAAAGAAAGAGCAGGTTCCAGACCTCAGATCTACCATAAATTAAACAATACTTTACATTATAACAGAGTTTCTTTTTCACCTGATATAGACCTTGTGACTATAAAACAAAACCTAAAGCTCTCCACTAATATTTTCTTGATCATGAAACTTCAATGCAAGTTATTTAGTAAGCTATTTCATTAGGTAATGTAAGGAGAGCCTTTTTGTTAAGTTCAAAGTTACTTGTTTGATCAGGATTGTGTTTTACTAATGAAATTCTACAACTGGAGCTATTCAATATCTTATTTTAATTTTATCATAGCAGTACTGTCTTATTGTTTAGTAATCATATCAACACATCCTTCCAGTTATTAGGGGTAGCTTGATCATTCTAAGAATATTGTTATCACAAAATTGCTTGGTTATGCAAGTACAATTTTTTGGAATGGTTATTCCATTAATGCTATTAATTGCATTTAGAGAAAGTTTTGATTGTTATAACACTGCCTCATTATTGTTTGGGACTTATTTGATAATACTCACACAATTTTTTTGTTAGGGGCTGCTGAATGTCAACGTCAAAATGAACCCATTTTGTGTCCATTATGTCGAAGTGAATGGGTATTTTCATCAGACAGCTCACAGTAAGAAGTTAAAGTACAATAAAAAAGATTTCCATTTCTGATTTGCAGGATGTGTATCTATTATCAGTTGTTTCTGTTTGATAAAATTCATGTTTTTATAACCCTAAGAATTTTACTGAAATTGTGTTACTAGAAGCATACAAGCTGACAACTAGTCTACTAGGTTACATTACGTTCTAGAAATGTTCACATTACGTACAAGGCATGATGAGAAAGATATCAAAACCTACAGGATGTTCAACTCAAATTATACATTTTGTATTATTATTAAATGAAATGTATTAGTAATGTTTCACCCTGCAGGTTATTATAACGCAAATATCCTTATATACTTCTTCCATTTTTAGAACAGTTAAAGCTTGTAAACATGATTGTAGTTAAAACAATATACAAGTGTTTTTAAAAGAATCGGTATCTTAACTGCTGTTTTGGTTATTTTGTTAAGGAGACAAGTTAATCAGAGTGTATGTGTACTGTATGTACATCATACCTATATAATCAGTATACACACACTCTCTTGTTCTTATGAATTTTATTTCTATCTCTAAGCTACCAAATGAAAGTTTCCTGTTATTAAACTCAAAATTATCCTTTGCTAATACAAAAATTTAAAGATTGATTGTTTTAAGTGTTTGTTTTCTAGTTTAGTTTCAAGAGCTCTAAAAAGATCACCTTCAAATATGTTCATTTATCTTTCAGATCAGAAAAATCACCATCCTCTGCTGTTGACAAAACCATTGAGCTGAGAGTTATACAAGGCAGACAATCAAATGAAGAAGAAAATGCCAAACTTTTATCAAATTTTTCATCCCAGCATTCTTCTAACCAAGCACTTGAAAACACAGATAATACAGAATCCCAACATTTATCTCTATATTCACCTGAACCATCATCTGAAGACACACAGAATGCAACATATCGACATCATCCTTCAGTCAGTCATTTAATCAACGTACCAATCCAACATTTACATAATACAACATCACAAAACTCATCTTGTGTGTTATCTGAGTATACACCAATTTTATTGCCTCATCACTCAAGCAATTTATCTCAACAATTACTTACAAGCTCCAACCATTCACCCAATCCACCACCTCATCACTCATCAAATTCAGTATTCCAGCATATATCAAAGTGTTCTCCCAGCCCACTTTTTGAAAAGTGTCACAATTCATCATTCCACTACCCTTTCAGTCCATCATCTAACCCATCATTACAGCACCATCCTAATGCAGTATCTTGTTCATTGTCTATTGCGCCAACTTATCTCGCAAGTTCTGTTCGTCTTCCTAGAACCAAGCCCTTAACGCCAACAAAGTTAAAACAAGCTCAGCCTTGGATAAAGGTATTGTAATTCTAAATATATTATTAAATACAATAAAATAATTTTCAGTTAACAATGGTGCTATTTAAACTTTTTTTGATGAAATTTCACTTTATAAACATATTATCTATCTTGTTAATTACAGAGTACTTAGATGTATTTCAAAAATATTACTAAAAATGATATTTTGATGTTTTTCTATAATTAAAAGCTCATTTAATAACAAAAATAAGTTTTTATTTGCTTGATGTAGTTTTTCACAGAATAATTTTATACTGAAGCCATAACCATGTAGCACACAAGACACTTATCAAACTTTGAAGATAACCAAACATGCATATTAAACCCAAGTGATTAGCAAAAGAGACTTTGAAATTATCTGAACCTTGATATCCAAATCAGGATTTATTCAATTTATAACTTATTCTTACCCAGTTAACTAATGAAGTATTATCAGGTTTTTGTTTTGTTTTTAATTTTGTGATATGTTTAAGGTTTTAATACACAAACACATGTTGTAGATTTTTGGACAAGATCTTGTTTGTTGCCTGATGTCAGACAGCTGGACAGTTCGGGAAACAGCTGTAAGGAGGTTGACTCAAGAAGTGAAGTCCCACTTGGCATTAAGCCAAGAAAACCCTGACCCAGGTGGAACATTTCTTGGAGAAAATTCTGAGGGCCACAGTTGCTGGTCTGAAATAACAGTGATGACATGCTGTAACATTCTAACCAGTATGATATCTGATCCTGTGTACAAGGTGTATGTGGTCTGTCTGGTGAGTGCTTTGTTGCTTGCAGCAGAGTGTTATTTTTTAATACACCAATAATTTTCACTGTAGTAATATGTGTTACTGAATTCTGCTGGACAGTTTAATGCTGTTACTCTAATACAATACATTTATAACTTGCAATAGTTAGTCTTACTTTGTTATTAAAGCTAATATTTACCATAAATTTTCAACATTACCATGGTTTTCTTCAAAGTGACTTATCTATGCCCAGTTATGACTAACATTTTGTTAAGTATTACTACTTTCTAATATTATACATTTTCTAACTAATTATTAAAAAATAAAGGAAAGTAACCTATCACACAGCACAAATATCTATAAAACAGAAGAAAACTGTCAGGTGCATTTTCATGGTAGTGCTTTGTGTTCTTATGCATTACTGTTGTCCAGTGGTGTCCTCAATATTTGCAAAATGTTTTTGCATTCGACAAGCTTTACAGTCCCATACACTCCTCAATTCAAGTAGTTTAACTGATTCTTGCCTGTAAATTATCTTGTGACAAATCCCCACCAATAGTAATGTTATACACCTGCATGACTCAGATGACTCCCAGTATGCTATTCTACCTAACTGTCACTTTGTGATTGATAGTTTTCATATTCAGACTTTTAATTTGTTCTCTCCAAGTTTATCTTCTCTGCCTTTGTGTGAGTTTCTCTAAACAAGTTTAGTATGTGTTATGCAATTGTGATATTTTGTAACTTATTCTAAGTGTAACTATTTTATACTTCTACCTAATTATAGAACTTAATACTTCATTACAAATTTTTCTTTCTTCAAACATAGTTTGAATATGACTTACTTCTTTGAAGTTTATATCTTCTATCAGCACATTTAAGCATGCTTCAGATGGTCATCCTTGCTGAGGGAATCATCAATTTACTGCATTAGGAGACTGCTTGTACACTGGGCCTCAGCTTGAGTTTGGGGACCCACACATTTCGAAATACGGTTCACCAACTTTGGAAAAATACTATATATTGCTATGAATTTTGAACATTTTTCTGTTGATATTATTATCTGTAATTAGGTGGGTTTAATAACATCACTTTAGTCAGATGGTCAAGTTCAGATTTGAAGTTAGAGCTCAGTTGTATACTTTATCCTATAATGTTAGATTAGGCTTAACCATGGGTCTTTGTTATTTTAAGATTACATGTAATTCATCCTACTGGTATACTGCAAATTTGGGTTATTTAGATTGTGTTTTCTTTAAAACATCACATCTTATAGGTATGTTATTGTCAATACACACTTAATTTTACAGTATAACATCTATATTTTCTCTATTATTTATATTTTATTCTTCATATTAATTTTATTTGTTTGGACTCCTGGCACCAAACAAACTTTTCTCAATACTGTATATACTTATCGTGAGGGTTTTTGAATAAAGAGCTGAGTGATATACAATGTCCTACACATTTTGATTAGAGTTAACCAATTTGTTATTTTTAGTTTATTTGTAGTTCATCTTAAAGGAAGCCCATTTAGATTAAATATCTTTTCTTCTACACATAACAGCTAATGCATATTTATTTCACTACATTTTTACCTAAATTTACATTACACTGACTACTTCATTTTAATATACCATGGAAGTTGCTGGGTCTACCACAGCCTGTTGTAGATATGTTTTACAACATAATTTCCTCCTTCATGACAAGCAATTTTGTCTCTATACTGAGAGAGCCTTTGCATACCTTGCCTTACACACACTTTGTTTCATTTTGCCTCAGCTTACCATGAGCTAGATTTTATTCTTGATTCTATGTTCTTAGAATCTTTGTCATCTGTATGGGGGGTGTCTCTGCCAATCCTAGTATTCGAAGTTGTCTTACCCTCTCAACTCTCCTACAGGGAATGTCTAACTAAAACTCCCTTTAAGTGTTCCACTTACATTTAGAGGACTTTTGTGAGATGCCTCCTCTACACAAGCTTACTTTGCTTTTGGGATAAGACACTGTCTAGTACTGTTTGTTTATCATCCACTTCTAATAGAGACTTAAATATGCCTCTTTTTCTCCACCCATTTCTTTTTTTTCTTTCTTATTTTGAGTTACTCCTGTGCATTAAGTATGACATACAGCATTACAGATACTCTACTCATTTTTGGGGGTTGCTCTTCTGTTTCATTCCAAACAATTACCATCTTTATTCATGTTCCATGCCTGGTATATTCCCATTATTTACCTGTCCTACCTATGGGTTTGTTGATTTGTCATTTATGCTTGATGCTGATTGGAGTTCTGGATTGACCAGGCCCACTTCAATAATTTCCTGGTTCTTCCCTACTTTAATGTTTGATTGCAATTGGGTGGACAATTTCTGCAAGACTGATGGAATACATTTCTCAGGATGTTATAATAGGTTTTTCACACGTGATTTAGTATTAGTTTTATACCTTGCTCTTTAGACTTGTTTCAGCTCATTATATCTTTCATTAAATGCCCTGTATTTTATCTCACTTTGATGCTTTGGTTAGTTCCTTTAGAATGGGTGTGGTCACAACATGTTAACAGCCTGGCACTTCCAGCAGTCCAACATGCTTCAGTTCCCTTTCCTCCTCTTGTCCAGACTTAACTAATCATATTTCATTCTGACTTAAATGGTGAGAGCATATAATGTTACCAAGGGGTACTTTCTCTTGTTCCTTTTGTGGTGAACAGTGAATCTCCCTTTTTGAACACACACGTTTGACCTAAATCTCCCAACATTGTATTCCAGGTGCTTTCGTCCTAACTGCAAATTGCCTTTTCTGTCCTTACACCCTTTCTCCAAAGGAGTGGCCTTTCTCATTCTTAGTTTCAGTGGCTCTGTCTTCTGTGGGATTCTACTCTGTGAGAAGCATTTGACTCGTTTCTTGATTTCAATTTTCCTCTTCTACTTTTGGTTTCCAGTTCTTCATCTGCTCACTCTGACTGTTAGTACATTCAAACAGTTTATAACTTTGGTATTTCTCATTCTGTCAGTCTTCTTTTGAAGGATATTTTGGTCATCCTTATCACTCTGTGTCATGTTTTTCTAACTGGTCCTTCCTGCCAGGCACAGGTCTGGTTTTCTTTGCTCAGCTCGATATGTTATTTTTGGTATGGATCACTAATACTAACCTATATCTTTATTTTGGTTGAATCCAGGTGACTTTTGCCACCCCCACGTGATCTTGGTTACTTTACTACTTTCACGGTTTCTTTCTGTTGACTTCGTTATTCACAGTTTCTTTCTCTTGTACCACCTCTGTTCATTTGTTGATGCCTCCCTTACCCATTAGGTTTCACTTGCAATTCAATTTACCTTTTATTATTTGTCTCTTCAATCAATTCCCTGTGCTTTCACTTTAATCAAGCACCTTACATTTTACATGTATCTCAACCCCTTCATCTGCCGAGTATTAAGAATACATCTCCCATTATTTGCTTTGGATAGTTGTTTCTTCCTTGTGAGGCTACCATTTTCTACACAGGGCCATCATTCACTCATCTACAAGACTAAGTTTTCCTTATTTATTTGTTATTTTTTTTTAGGAGGCTGAAAAATATTTTTCGGTGTGGTCCCACATAATTCTCCCATTTTAGGTTCCCCTCATTAGGGTGTCTTTCAGATGCTTCTGCTTTCTCCCTTGAACTAGTCCCTCCTCTTATTCAGTGTGAAATTCTATCCATGTATGTGAGAAATAAGGTACCATGTTATAATTTTCTTACTCCAAAAATGTATTACAGCAAGTACTTTCACTCGCACTTCCCACCCTTCCTCCTCACTACCAACTAGTACTTACATTTCTGCCAAATCTTTAAGTGATAGGAAGAATAGCATAGAGGGAGTCATGTGAGTCTTGTACATGTGTGGCACTACTACTGGTGGAGATTTTTCCCATGATAATTTGCATGCAAGAATAATTTAAATCAGTTTTTGCAAATAAAGGGCAGCACCAAACAAGAATAGCTAGCTAAGTTTATAAATGGAAGTAAGTACCTGTCCAAATTACATTTCCAGTGTAGGAAAATTATAACTTCAGGCTATTTTATTCCCCATGTTGGTACTTTTGTGAGTGCAGCACACATATCCAGTGAAAGTTGTTCAGTTTACACAGTTCTCTGAAGAAACAAATGTGGGAATTAAACATATGATCCATGTGGATGGAGGGAATTTATTCCATGACATCTACAGCAGTTCGAGATTATGTTGAAAAAAGATTGCATGGTTAAGCACATTAAAGGACCATGTAATTTGTGTCAGTTAGAAGCTTGTACAGGAAAATTGAAAACACCATAAAAAAAAAAACACAATGCCAACAAAGCAACATCTAACAGTGCTTGGTGTACTTGCTGAATGTAAATAAATATTACAGAGAATATATTTCCAAATAATATTTTTCATGTGTTACTTTTCTGAAATCTGACTTTTTAAAAATAAAAGTGCCTTATTATATTTTCTATAACTAGTATATTCTGTTTTGTCAGCCTTACTATATAGTGTATTGTACAAATGGAACCTTAAGTCAGTCATATATTAGTTACAAGAAAATCTGCAAGTAGAATATTATATGCAAGTGTGATACTAAAGTAGATATAATGAAAAAAAATTAATTTGATAAAGACAAGCACTATAGCTAGATTGATCTCTACATGTCTTTATAAAGTTGAAAGATTTGTTTATTTCCTTATTAGCCACATGTTTGTGCATTAGCAATAACCAAGTGTAGGGAGCATGTATGCCCCCCACAAGATTTTGTTACTCATCAGGATCTCTACCAACCCCTCTAATCTAATTATATGTCCTAAATGCATCATCCATTTTATGTAAATCAGACTGGAGATTGCATAAAAGTATTTGAAAACTAAACATACATCTATGTGAATGGAGGGATTTTATTGCTACTAATATCCCTTTCAGTATAAAAAAAGGAATTGCTGTGAAATAATTTCAGCAACAAGTTTTGTCATTTTTTTTCCTGTACATATTCATGGAAAAGTCACTTATTTACTCAGATGAAAATTATTTGAAAAAGTGAGATTTTGATTTACTTTATAAGAACAATATTTTTTATTCAGCCAGTACTATGAAATATTGTTAATATTCAGATACCTTAAAGGTATTTTTAAATGGGCAATTTTTGTAGCCACTGTTGTATTTTGTCAAAATCCTGTTTCTTACTACGTACTTACTTTAAATTGGTAGTACTGTTAAGTACTTCTGTGAACTACCTCCTCCTAAATATCTTTTCAGACACTAGAAACATCTTTGAAATTTGTAAATCAAAATATACTAATAATTTGTTGCAAAATATGAATCTTTAATCCTAATATACTATTGATTTATTACAAAGTCTAATCCGTACATGCTAACATATTAATTATTGACTGTAACATCTGATTCTCAAATCCTAATATACTAATAATTTGTTGCAGGATATGATTCTGAAGCTGTAAAATGGCCTTTTAAATAAATTTACTTCTTGTTTAGCGATGTTTGCGAGCTATTTTGGCCTACAGTGAGTGTAAAAATGAAGAAACAATAAGATGGCTTCAAAACATGGTGGAACCTGTTGTAAAGGCAATACTGCTAAAATGTGCAGACAGTAACAGGTAAGAATTTTTTTTGAGATTTGAGCATATTTACACACATGGATTATTAGCTGAAAGTTGCTCTAGGAAGAACTTTTGAAGTTTACTGTAAAAAGTTACTTTAAGTAGTTTTGTTTGCAAATATATAAATGTTGCACTTGTCTAAAGCCAGAATAAGCTGTGCATCAAACATAAATTAAAATTATAATTCCATACAAATGACAGAGTAAAGAATGTCTGAATGTTGTATTATTTAACATTTCTTGAAAAATAAAAATTTTAGAAAGTTACCAAGGGTACAGTTGAAATCAATTTTTAAAACTTGAGAAAAATGTAGCTGTAGTCTCATACAGCAATTAACTTGTACTCTAATGTATTAATGGTTGTTTTATGAAACAAGGATCAGTTTCCCTAAAGATAGTTTTATATATAAAAATTATATATACATTGATATGTTTTCTGATAATGATATCTGTATTTACATATAAAAATAAAGGACATAAATACACAAGTTTTTGTTTCTTTGAGAGCAAAGTCACACTGTGCTTGCTGTTGTGTCTACCACAAGGAATTAAAAAAATATTTTAATATAAAGTTATTTTCTTGTATTAAAATCCACACAGAGTGAGTGTTGGTGTTTGGTCCTTTTAGTACAAAGCAACTAAGTTATTGGAACCAAACAACTAGTAAAAATCTTAAAATTTTATTAGATGTAAAAATAAAGACTTAAAACTAAATATCTAAATTCAGATAATATTCAAATGGAATTGAATAGAGGTAATGACTTATTAAAAAATACTGCCAGGTATAAACTTTTAGTAGATATATGTCCAAAAAGGTGCTGCTGTGGCATGACAGTAAAATGTGGGATATTGTGACTTCAGTGACACAAAAGTGGATCAGTACCTGATTAAAGGAAGTTACGAGTTTAAAAAATGTAACCAATATGTTGTCTTACCAGGAAAAATTTCTCCTTCCTTTCCTTACAGAAACAAGACAGCCAAAAGAGCAGCAGAAGGTTTGTGAAAAAACCTGTGACACTGCTCACTCCAAGTTGACTGCCAAAACTGGCTTGCAGCAGAGCCTTGAATAAAGGACCTTAAGTCCATATATGGTACAGGCATGGCTGTGACAGTACTACAGCAAACAGACTTGGCTGCAGTGTCAGCAACATCATTTCCACGAATAACTATATGGAAATATATTAAAGAAAAACAAGCCATTCCTTCTTTAATATTGAGGTAAACAGGATTAAAATGAATGTGAAGTGATACCAGGACCGGTAGAGAGCTACGAGATTCAGCATAACTGCTACAATTAGTGCACTGCATAACTTGTGTGTCATCCAGGGAAAGAGAAATAGCCTTCATTAGTCACCTGATTTCAAACCATCTATACAAATGAAATCACAAGAATGGCTTGAAATGTGTTCTTCAAAGAGTAGTTGGTACTTCCCGTCAGGAGTATCTGCCTCCCTCAATGGAGATATAATCCATGGCAGGATGAGCTGATCATTTGAGACAGCCACTTTCCATCCAATGACAGATCCAATTTATCCAGTTGTGCCAAAGCCAAAAGGATAGTTGTTTGGCATTTATTAGTGCCACACAGATAGTAAAAAGCAAATCAACACGTATCTAAAAGGGTAGTCGACAGTTGGTGTAAAAGAAAAGAGTCAGTCACTGCTCCAGACTTCATAGCCAAGAAGGCTGGTTAAGAAAGAGAAGTGTTGCAGAGATAAGAAACCATTTCCAAGCATTGATGATTCTCTCTACTTCAGCAACTTCCTGGCCATTAGAAAGAAAAGTGGAAAGGTGATGGGAAGCTCAAGTCTTATTGATCTTCTGAATCCTGTACCTTATGACTTTGGAAATGGTGGTATAAGAGATGCTAGTTGTGAACGTAATTCAAGATTCCTTTCAGTTTTGACATCTGACCTACTGAGCATTGGCATGGATCTACTGAAAAACAATAAGGTTGGAAAGAGCAGGATACATATGTAAAGATATCCCAAGCCAGTTTCTGTGCCATCTGGATATTGTGGGAAATGTGCCAAGGTTTAGGGTTGGTTTGGTGTTTTATGGTGCAAAGCAACTAGGCTATCTGCACTAAACATCTGGTAAAAAGTTAAAATTAAGGTAAAAAAGACAAAGTTAAATTTTTGAATTAAAAACAAATAGCATTAAACCCAATTTTTACATCTAGGTTATAGCAGTAAGAGAAAAACTACAGTAATACAAGTTGTAAAGGACTTGATGTAGCATAGCTGTAATTATTACAACTTGCCAGGAAGATTAACCAGTTCAAAAACCACCAGTCACCTGAAGTTGGCATTTCTAGTCCCGGTTGAGTTATTTGACATTACAGCCATTTTCTAATTTCAAATCAAACTAGATGTACTTTGATTCTTACAAGAGAATTACACTAAAAAAGGTATAATGTACAAATCAATAAACTTAAATAGCATTAAAAAGATTAATGACCTTTAAAAACATTTCTAAAGTCAACACTATCACCATTGCCAATAACAAACCTTATGGATAAACCTTAGGACAGAATATGTTTAAAGTGTGGCTTACTGTGACCTGAGTGTTACATAGACTACACATTCATGCATCAGTCCCAGATAAAAGAAAATGATGAGTTAAAAACAACTTTCTCTCTTAAATCTTTACAGAAGCAAGATAACCAAAGTCATTAGAGGGTTTTATTTGGGAAAGCTTGATTTCATGTGACTTGGCAATTTGGCTGGCACAGAGCAAACCCTTGAATACATGGCCATCAAAGAGCAAGATCAAGAGGGGAACAGAATTATATTACCCACTGACCTTGTGAATCTTGTCCCATATGACTTTAGAATTGGTGGTAGAAGATATGCTGGTTGTGAACTTAATCCAAGAGACCTTCTGACTTCATCTTACCCACTGAGCATGTGCATGGGCCTGCTGGAAAGCGATATGGTGCAAGAGTGGGATACCTACAAAAAGTATCCAAGGCTTATTTTTGAGTCTTCCATGCTATGTGGCAGGCAGGATTCCACCATTGATGAGGATATCCTGGAAAATGTGTCAAGGTTTCCATGAATACATTGCAGCTGCCTGTACAATACAGTCAGTTACTGATGTCTTACAGTTGATGGCAGGATTTAGTTCTGTAAGAGCAATGAAAGAGGACCAGTTTGTTTGATCCAGCTATCACCAAGGAATGCAGGTCAGATGGCATCGACCATGACCAGTCTCAAAATTATAGGAGAATTATCACTGCCTCATGAATTATTGTCAACCCTCCATGAAAAGTGGGAGAATAGTGAAAAGAAACAAACTGAAATCAGTAGCAGTAAAAGACAGACTAGGTCCATGAAAATAAGTATAGGAACATGTGATCTGAGAGTATACTCTACAGAGCAACCTCTCCCATCAATATCGGCACTTCCCCAGAGGGGATGATGTCCATTAAAGTCCTGTAGAATTAAAAAGGCAGAGAGCAACTGTTCAATAAAAGCATCAAGATCTGATTGGTCCTAGGTCCCCTCAGTGTGGATTCCTGTTTGTGGTGAGGGGACCTCCCAGGGAAGGTTCTGTTCTGTCTGGTTACCTTCTCTGGGATCCAAACATCCACCTACGTGTTTGCCGTGCGTGGCGACCTGTGAAGGGGAGAAGAGGATCTTGGTAGTTGAGGGGTCCAACCCTAACACACCACTTTGAACTTGCATTCCTATAGACAGGCGGCCTTTGGGTGGCTTCCCTTTGGTCAATCAGCTGGTCCACTTGGGCTAGAGTCAACCAAGTACCAGTGTTGAAAGTTCTCAATGGGCGTTGTGGACATTGCGCCTGATGCTGGTGTTTGGGTATAGTGCTCACGAAACCCCGGTGTTGCTGCATTGTCCTTGCATGACTTTGTAGTGCATCCCCTTGTAGGGGTCCATGGTAGATGGGGCCAGTGGGTATCGAAATTTTTGTCCCTTTTCCTGTGGATCCTCCTTCAAAAAATTTAAATAAAATTGTGAAAAAACAGTCACTGGGTAAGCAACCACATCTTGAAGAGTCTGAATAGCAATCTTCAACATCCATAACACACGTACCTCATTTTCTTGTATTACATTCTCTTTCGGAAAAACCTTTAGGGCAATTGTCCCCTTTTTTTTATTCAGAAGGGACTAGAGGGACTTGCTGGCTCTCCAAAGGCAGTAAAGAAACTTTGATCTGGAGACATATGGTTGAAACATCCCAACGCAGTGAACTCCTCTTGAATTCAAAGGCAATTGGGGATATACCTATTGAGGTTACACCTCATGCTACTTTGAATTCATCATGAGGAGTTATTGTTGAGAGGGATTTGAAGAATGTCCCCACTCAAGAAGTTTCTGCAGTGAGGCACATCTCCACTTGCAAAGACGGAGTTACACTGCCAACATATACCCTCGTTTTGACATTTACTTCACCATGTGCACCTGCCACCATCAAGGCTGGTTATCTCATTTCCAGGGTTCAGCCATACATTCCAAACCCTCTGATGTTTCCAATGCCAGAGATTCAGCCATTCAAAGACATCATGTCGTGGCTCTCTGACATGTGCTCGTTGTGGGGGCAAGGACCACGATGCATACAAATATGACTTGGACCCACAATGCATCAAGTGCAATGGTTCTCACCCCTCTTAGTTTCATTCTTGCCCAAAATGGTTGGAGGAAAAAATGGTGCAGCATTTGAAAACGATACATAACATTAGTTATCCTGAGGCTCAGAAATTGCTGCCCACCACTTCATCTCGGACATATGCTGCTGCACTTCATTCCACAACTACAGTGGAAGTGCAGAGAGATCTCTCTGTGCCTCCAAAAGAATCATTTTCAAAAGAAACAAAAAGCCTTTTGACCTCCGTGGTTAAAAAGGTTGAATCAACTTCCACACCCATCTCTGTTCCTCTCGTACGTTCCAACAAACCTCAAGATCAATGTCCTTCAGTTTGAAATACAGGCATTTCTTCTGATACATCTTTTTCTCCCACCCCAAGTAGCAAAACAATCATTCGTTCACGTCCTCAGTCAGTGGAATCCCCTTCCAATGACAAAAGACCTGCCCACTCGACCCAAGGCAGGATCCATGGAGGTTGATAGTCTGCCTCTGGCTAAGGACAGTAAGGAAAAAAGACGTCGTAAACCGAAGGGTTCTCCAGCCACTTCACCTCCCCATTCTTAAAAATAGCCATCTTAATACAATGGAACTGTCGAGGTTTACATTCTAATCTGGATAATATCAAAACACTGATTGCTTCCTACCATCCTGTTTGTCTTTCCCTACAAGAAACATTTCTCAAACCTGCTGATACAGTCTCCATTCGGCAGTTTTCTCTGTATAGAAATGACAGGCTGTGTGATGGACAAGTACATGGAGGGGTGGCACTATTGGTTGATCAGCATGTGCTCACCCTGTATTTGTCACTCAACACACCCTTGGAGGCCTAGCCATTCGTGTTTTCTTGGGTCATACCATCACTGTTTGTTCTCTCTACCTGTCCCCTGGAGAGACATATGAGCAATCAGATTTTGATGCTCTCATTGAACAGTTGCCGTCTCCTTTTCTAATCCTGGGGGATTTTAATGGACATCATCCACTCTGAGGTTGATCTCTCGGTTTGCTCCACTTCATTATTCTCCCATTTTTCATGGAGGGTTGACAGTGATGATTTTCTTATCCTTTTGAGAGACTGGCCATGGTCGATGCCACCCTACCCGTGTGCCCCAGATGAAGCTGGATCAGGCAGACTGGTCCACTTTCACTGCTCTCGCAGAATTTGATCCTGCCATCATAAATCAGCCATCAATAGACAACTGTGTGGCAGCAGTAACTGGCTGTATTATACAAGCAGCTGCTCAGTGTATTCCTAAAACCTTGACACATTTTCCACGATATCCTTGCCCGTGGTGGAATTATGCTTGCCACTTAGCATGGAAGGCTCAAAAACTGCCCTGGGATACTTTTCGTAGATATCCCACACTTTCAAACATTGTTGCTTTCCAATGGGCCTTGTACATACTAGGTGGGTAAGATGTCAAAGCCAGAAGGAATCTTGGATTAAGTTCACAACTAGCATATCTTCTACTACCAGTTCCAAGATCATATGGAACAAGATTTGAAAGGTTAATGAGCTCTACAATTCTCTCAATCTTACTCTCTGATCAGGAGGTGGATGACGTCTGGAGCATTGCTGATACTCAAGGTGAAAGTTTTTGCCAGATATCTAACACTTCTGCTTGTCCCTCCACCTTCTTGGCCATAAAGACTCAGGCAGAGCATTCACCTCTTCCCTTTTGAACTGACTGTTTCTTTGACTATAATTGTCCCTTTACACTGGTGGAACTGAAAATGGCCCTTCCTTGGTCTACCAGTACATCTGTTGGACCTGATGATATACACTATGACATGCTGCATCATCTATCTCCTGATTCTCTTAGATGTCCTTCTGATTGTCTTTAACCTGATCTGACAGGAGAATGTTTTTCCTGATGCCTGGCACCAGGCTCTTATTTTACCTTTCTCTAAGCCAGGGCGAGATCCCAAGATTCCTTCAAATTATCGTCCAATTGCTTTGACGAGCTCTCTGTAAGACCTTAGAAAGAATGGTTAATGCTCGTCTTGTTTGGTTTCTCGAATCAAACAACCTCCTCTCGTCCACCTAGTGTGGGTTCTGACGACAGCACTCCACCACAGACCACCTAATTCAGCTTGAAACATCTATCAGAGAAGCCTTTCTCAACCGCCAACATCTTGTATCAATATTCTTTGACATAGAGAAGGCTTACGACACAACATGGAGGTATGGCGTTTTGTGAGACCTCCATATATATAGGGTTACGTGGCCATCTACCCATGTTAAAAATTTTTTAATGGACAGGAGATTCCAAGTTCGTGTGGGTTCGACACTTTCCCGTTCTTTTGTACAGGAACTTGGAGTCCCTCAAGGGCATGTTTTGAGTGTCACACTCATCAGTATAAAGATAAATGCCATCACTGAACAACCCCCTCTTACTGTTGCAAACGGGCTCTATATTGATGACTTTCACATCTCATGTCAGTCGTTGAACATGAGATATACCGAGTGCCAACTACAAACTGCCCTCAATCGTGTACTGAAGTGGACTATGGCAAATGGCTTTAATTTCTCTCACTCTAAAACCGTAGTATGCATGCACTTTTGCCATCAACGGGGTTTCCACCCTGATCCTGAACTTCATATTGGTGAAGTTTTGCTGCCAGTGGTCCCGGAGACCAGGTTCTTGGGGCTTATCTTTGATCATAAGCTGACCTTTATACCACACTTAAAGCTGCTTTGGATCAAATGCACAAGAGCACTGAACATCCTCAGTGTCCTCTCTTCTACCAGTGGGGGAGCAGATCGATGTTAAAGGTATATCGTGCTCTGATTTGATCAAATCTCGACTATGGATCAATGGCCTATGGCTCTGCTAGACCCTTGGCCTTAAAGATGCTGGACCCCATTCATCACCAAGGACTTCGACTGGGGCTTTCCGTACCTCTCCAGTTCAACGCATATACATTGAATCTGATAAACCTCCTCTACACCTTCGCTGTTTGCAACTATCTTTACAATATACTTCGACACTTTGTTCCTTAAAGCATCCCACTTAGGGCTGTGTTTTCCTTCTTCAGTGGGCTATACTTTTTCAGAAGAGACGATCTGTCATTGCTCCGTTTGGCCTTCGCATACGGGCGAAATTGGATGAATTGGGTCTGTCCCCAGATAACATTTCAGATTCAACAGGTCAGCCCATCCCACCATGGCTTAATAGAGCCCCCAAATGTGACCTTTCAGTTATCTAAAAAGGCAGATACTCCAGATTGGAAGTACCGTCTTTTATTTACTGAACATCTTTTGAACAATCATTCAGTTCCCATTTATACAGATGGTTCCAAATCAGGTAATTCAGTGGGCTTTGCTATGGTTTGCTGTGGTTCAGAGGTTGCTTGCAGAATCCCCTCAACAGCTTCTGTGTTCACTGCTGATCTGTATGCCACATCTCTTGCCCTGGATCATATTGCAGCCAGCAGTACTCCTACTGCACTATTTATACTGATTCGATTAGTTCTATACTGGCCTTGGTATCGCTACACGTTGGCTCACATCCTGTTCTCGCCGATATTCAAATCCGACTGGCCCATTTCTCATTAACAGCTACTTCTATCCAGTTTTTCTAGATACCAGGCCATGTTGGTATTTGCAGGAAGGAGCTTGCAGACACGGCAGCTAAATTTATCTGCTCCAGCACTATTACCACTGTGCCTATTCCAAACATGGACTATGGTCCTGTATTCAAGGCTCGGTTCTGTGCCAGCTGGCAGTCCACTTGGAGTGAGCAATGCAACAAGCTTTTTCAAATCCAACCCTATATTGGACTTTGGCCATCTAGCTTCCGTGAAGTTTGGAAGGAGGAAGTTGTTCTAACTAGACTACGCATTGGTCTCAGTTTTTTAACTCATCGTTTTCTTTTATCTGGAACTGATGCACCAACGTATAGTTTGTGTGACACTCAAATCACTATCAGCCACGTTTTACTTTCTTGCCATTGTTACAATTCTAAAAGACGGCAATATTTTAAAATTTTTTCCTAGGATCTATCTGTAACATTGGAAAGTGTTATTGGTGATGGTGACACTGTCCACCTTGATAACGTTTTTAATGGTCATTAATCTTTTTCATCTCATTTAAGTGTTGCATATTTATTCATTACACCCTTTTAATTATGGTTCCGTTTTTACAGTTTTATTTTCTCTTGTTTAATTTGACATTGAAAAATGGTCAGAACAATAAATAACCCAACACCAGGACTGGAAAGGCCAACTTCAGGTGACTAACGCTGCTGTTTGAACTACTCGTTAGTCATCCTGGCAAGTTGTTATTACACTTTTGCTGTATGTCATTTCAGACTTTAACAGCTTTACCTTTTACTTTACCTTGACCATAATGACACATAACCCAGAACCAGGACCAGGACTGGAAATACCAACTTCAGGTGACTGACGGTGATTCTTTTCTTACCTGTTAGTCTTCCTGGCAGGTTATGATCATTACTATTCTGTTGCAGGTAGTCCTTTACAACTCTGTAGACTGGATGTCAACATCAGTTTTTATGCCATTTTCTGTTTTTAATTGCTGTTTTGTTTTTACCTTCATTTACTTTTACAAATTTTACTCCATTTATTTGACTTTTGTCTTTTTACTGGACATTTGGCTACTCATTATTACGATTTTGCTATGTCTCTTTTAAACCTTTTATTTTTTTACATTTTGATAATGGCTGCTATGACACATAACCCAGAACCAGGACTGGAAAGGCCAACTTTAGGTGACTGACTGTAGTTCTTGAACTTACCTGTTAGTCTTCCTGGCAGGTTATATTCTTTACCATTTTGCTAGAGTAAGTACTTTACAACTTCTTTTACTGTGCTTTCTCTTAATATTGTAGACTAGGTGTCAACATTGGTTTTATACTTTTTTTTTACCTTCATTTCCTTTTATGTATTTTACTACATTTACTTTATTTTTACCTTTTCACCAGATGTTTAGCACAGATAGCCTAGCTGCTTTGTGCAATTAAACACTAAATCAATCAATCAATGGTCATAGGTCTCTTCAGGCAACAGTTAGAGAGAACAAACAGTGATGGTACGACCCAAGGAAACATAGATGGCTATGGCAAGGGTGTGTCAACTGGTAAAGACAGGGTGAGCACATGCTGAACAACCAATAGTCCCACTCCTTTATTACACAAACTATCATTTCTGTACAAAGAAAGCTGCTAAAAGGTAACTGTATCAGTAGGTTTCCAAAATGTTTCCTGTAAGGAAAAACATACAGTATAGCAGGAAGCAATCAGTGGTTTGGTGTCATCCAGATTAGAACGTATACCTTGACAGTTCCACTATATCAAGGTGGACATTTTTATTTGTGTAGGCAAATTGGGTGAAGAGTTTTGTTTATCATGAAGTCTTCTTTCTTTATTGTTTTTATTTGAGGGAGGTCTATCGACCTCCATGGATCCTGCCCTGTGTCAATTGGACAGGTCTTTGCTGTTAGAAGAGGATTTCAGTGCCTGAGAATGTGAACAAACAATCATTTTGCATTTTGGGGTGAATGATGATGATGATGTACTTGAGAAATTGCCCATACCCAGAACCAAAGGAGTGGATCTTGGTGTTTGCTGGAATGTATGTTAGGGACAGAGATGGATGTTGAAGTTAATTGGTCAACTTTAACCATGGAGGTCAGACAACTTTTCGTTTGGTTTGAAAATGATTCTTTTGAAGGCACAGAGATCCATCTGCACTCCCACTGTAGTTGTGGAACAAATTGCAGCAACATACGTCTGAGATTAAGTGGTGGACAGCAATTTTCAATCTTCATTTTAAATCATTTTCAAATGCTGCAACTCTTTCTTCCAACAATTTAGGTCAAGAAAAAAAGTAGGATGGGTGAGAGCCATAGCAATTCCATCTTTGAGAGTGGAGATATGTCTTACTGCAGAAACTCCTTGAATATAGAAACCAAGGAGAATCTGATTCTCCAAAGTTTAGGGAGTATAAGATACAGCTGCTTAAATGATGCAACCAGGTACAGCCTTCATGCTGTCATTGCTAGATGGCAGACAGACTAACAACAGCTGCATTGAGTTCTAAACAAGTGAAAGATAGGGTGGAAACTAGAGCAGGCTAATTGGCTAAAACTTGGTCATATCATCAACCATAGTCAATCTCTGTCAAAACTAGGAAATTCATCACTGCACCATGGATCACTGTCAGTCTTTCAAGAAAAACAAAAGTAAAATGAATGGGAACAGATAGACAAATTAATAACAAATATTTACTAGATTCATGAAAATATTAAAGATAACTGTTCAATAAGAGCATCAAGGTCTGACTGTTCATAAGTCTCTGGGTTACAAGTAGAAAGGACAAACAGTTGTGGTATGACCCAAGGAGATAAGAACAGTTACTGCCTCCAAGGGTGTATCAAGTAGCATAGATAAGGTGGGTACATGCTGGTCAGTCCAGCAGTGGCAAACTTTCACAAACTTATCCATCAGACAATGTCATTCTGGGATTGAAAAACTGCCAAGTTTCAGAAATGTTTTCTATAAAGAGACATGGGAGGATAGCAATCAGTCAATGCCTAATAGCATTCAGATTAGAATGGATACCTCAAAAGTTCAACTATATCAAAGTGGCCATTTTTATTTAGGTGGAGAAGAACTGGGTAGAGAATCCTTCTGATTGCAACCATGTCTCTTTTTTTTTCTTTTTTTTTTTTTTTGCTAGAAAGAAGTTTGTTAAACTCTGGATTCTGTCCTGGATCAAGTTGCAAGATTTGTCAGAAACTGATTCCAGTTACTGAGAGCATGAATTAATAATTGTTTTACATTTTTGGCTCAAAGAAGGTGAACTTGAGCAGTGACAGAAAGCAATGGTGGGAACAGAGGCAGGAGTAGACATTGACTGGTCATCTGTTTTACCCACAGGAGGCATGGAAAGGTCTGTTTGCACATCACTGTAGCAGTGGAATGTAATGCAGCAACTTACGTCAGAGATGGAGTAGTGGACAATAAGTTCTGAGCCTTGGTGTAAGAAATGTTATTGACAGTTTATGTATTTTACCTTTTTATCTTCTACCCATTTAGAATAAAAGCAAAAATAAGAGGAATGGGAACCATTACAATTAACACAGTGAGGGTCCAGTTGACACTTGTATGCAACATGGTCTTTGACACCATACAGAACACACATCAAAAAACCATAAGATGTCTTCAAATGACCAATCCACTAAAAATGGAAATATTTTAGATGGTTAGGAATATATAACCATACTTTAAATTGATATAGTCTGCCTTGATAGAGGCAAGTGTATATGTAGACATCAAGATCAGAAGGTGAGTGAGCAGTATAACTCCATCTTTGAGTACAGATACATGTCACATAAATTTCTTGGCTGGAGAAACCAGTGAGAATCTGACAGATGTTCTGTAAATTCTTCTCAGTGACTCCTCTGGAAGGAGTTAGTCACATGGGACATAACATGAATAGGTATACCCCTAAGTCATGAGGAGTTCACTGTGTTTAAATGTAGATGTTTCCATGAACATTTCTCTAGAATGGAGCTTCATTACTGACTTTAAGAGAGCCAGCGAGACCCTCTAAATCTTTCAGTGAAAAACAGAGACACCTATTTTAATGGTTTCTTATTCAAGGAAATAATGAATGGTGAGAAAATGAGGTGCAGAAACAGTAGGAGGTGGGGACATGAGATCAGGGTCTTCTAAATGTAGTAGCTGCTTTTGAGTGAACTATTGTTTCAGTTTTATTTTTTCCAAGGATTGAAAAATTCATATTAATATGGAAAAGATTCAGTGCTCACTGACCACACCTGCCATGGGATCCTACAAGGGGAAGCACTACAGTGCAAATTAAGGACATTGCAGAACTGCCATGAACCTGTGAGCACTATACCCAAGCACCAGACAAAATGTCTACAACACCCACTGAGGACATTCATTTGTACTCAGTTGGCCCTAACCCAACTGGACCAGCTGGCTGGTCCTGGAGGAGTCATCTTAAGATGTGTTGCAGCACCCCAGATACCATTTGAAATCCAAGATCCTCAACTTTATCAGTCACTATGTATTACAAATATGTGGGTACACATTCAAATCCCAGAGTAGGTAAAGTGAAGATATACAACTTTTCCTGCAAGGTACTCTTCACCACATACAAGACTCCCTCAAGAGGCAAAAGGAATGAGTGATACAAGGTGTTGACTTAAGTCATTAATTTTAAAGTGCAATGTTTATACTTATTACAGAGAAAGACTTAAATATATTTTTTATAAAAATATTTATTAAACATGTATGCTGCATGTTTTATATATTCCACTACAATCTATTCTTTCTATACTTCTAAATGAATATTAAAAATTGCTCAATGCTAATTTTGTTTGGTGTTGGTTCAGATTCCATGAATTATGTTATCAGATGAAGAAATTCTGAAAATTTGTATTAAAGATATTTTTTAAATTTATTATATACCAGTCAGTTTATGTTAAAGTTATTAATTTTGTATGTTTTTTTGGTTTTACCCACATTGTTCTCTCTCTCTCTTTCAAAGGAAAACAAGGCAGCTTAGTATTGCAACCATTATGGAGTTGGGAAGAGGTCAAGCAGGAGCTTTGGCAGTGAGCACTCACACTCACATTTCAGGTGAGATTACATAATAGACTTTATATTTAGCTTTATGCTTTATTAAATAAACAATACTTAGTTTTTAAAAATAATTGGTTCAACAAAATCCCACTTTATGAAGGAAATTTGTTAGAAGTAAAAATGAATTTATTCTTTTTATAATTTTTCTTATTACTGCATAATATGATAAAAGTTATGTCAAATAAAACTCTTCCAGATCACAAAAGTCTAGGAGGAGTTCCTTTTGTTTTGAAATGTATTCTTGAGACATCACCATCATATAGTGTTCCTAGGTCCTGGCAGTGGGCCTTAGGTAGGCTTCTTGTGAGTAAACGTTTAATGGACGAGTTTCCTCAGGAGTTCTTGCCACACTGTGAAGAATTGAAGAACCAATTTGACAGAAAGTGCAAGTTAAGAATGAAAAATTGTGAACTTTTGACCTCCACTTTGGAATTTGCAGTGAATGTGGTGAGTGTCATTAATAGTTTTTAAAATTTTGTAAATTGATCAGTAATATTCATTAAAGTGTATGTTTGACAATTTAAAGGTGCACAGCTTTTGTTACACAAAAAACTAATCTGAAATCACAAGTTTCTCAATACATGTAGTTACATTTTAGATTATTTCCTACATTATTGACTAGATAAAAACAAACCAAACCACTGTTCTTTAAATACAGATATTGTTTTTCTTCAAAATAAAATTCATTTTTCCCCTTGGGGGTGAAGTTAAAGATAATTAAAGACTTAACTTTTATTTACAACTTTATACTGATTAAACCACACTTTTCTCCAGTCATCATAGCATAGGCTGAATAAGATCCCAGATGTTTTGTTTTATTGTATTCAATTTTTTGAGGGGAGTATACATCCTCAGTACACAAATTTTGACAATATTTTGCAGTAATGAATGCAATACTGAAATACACCTTAAAGAGATCAGTTTGAAATCTAACAACTGTGTTGGGCAGTAAAAGATAACTGAAATAACTGGTGTTAGAAACCAGAGCTGAATGACATACCCTTTTAAACTGTCACATTTAACACTTTAGAAGAGTTCTTGTCTATTAAAGTGAAAAAGCAACATGTTACATTGTCATAACATACTGTTACCTTACCCTCATTACAGAAACATCTGACTACATCGGATACATGCACTCATTCATTGTCTGAAATTTTACAGTGTAAGGACTGCTAAAGCCACATTTTTTGTTTGGATGTGAGCTAAGCAGTTGTCAACTTAAAAGTGAAATTTGTTTGTTTGTTTGTTTGTTTGTTTTGGAAATTTGCACAAAGCTACTCGAGGGCTATCTGTGCTAGCCGTCCCTAATTTTGCAGTGTAAGACTAGAGGGAAGGCAGCTAGTCATCACCACCCACCGCCAACTCTTGGGCTACTCTTTTACCAACGAATAGTGGGATTGACCGTCACATTATACACCCCCACGGCTGGGAGGGCGAGCATGTTTAGCGCGAAGCGGGCGCGAACCCACGACCCTCGGATTACGAGTGCACGCCTTAACCCGCTCGGCCATGCCAGGCCTAAAAGTGAAATAGAAGAGCTATTTGTAGTCACACCACACAAACTAACCCTGATATAAATACATCTCTGTACTCCCAAGTCCTAAGTATTCACCTGATAAATCAGTCAAGAACTTGTCACAAGTGAAAGGTACTGAGTGGTCATTCAAAATAACCAATAATCTTACTGCTGTTTTCAACAATAATTTGTTAATAATTAAATTACAGTTATAATCTTGTGTTAGAGATATACACAAGTATTAAATGAGTAATAGATTAACAAAAGATACAAGGCAAGATTTCCAAATTTTGGACATAAAAAGTCATTTTCCATGTATATAATTTAGAAAAAAAGAGCAAAACACAAAATGTGAAGCCATAACTGTGCATGTAGCTCCTGGTGGACTCAAACCTTTATGCTAAATCAGGTGAAAATCCATTTACAAAGGCAAAGTAGTAGTGAAATAAAACTCAGCAAAAAGTCAAAAACAGTAAAATGCAAAATTGAAAATTTGTGTATTTCCCCATTGACCAAGTGAAGACCCTTCCATACCATGCAAAGTATTTACATGGACATACAAAAATTGTTATATTTATACAGATGACACCGATGCATTAGATCCATGCACAAGATATTCCTGCCACCATATCTTCACCCTAAGAATGAAGAATAAAGTATGCCATGACAGGAAAATTGCAACCTGTTTTGCAAATCTACATGCACAGAGAATAAAAATTAGTAAAGTTAGGGATTTCACATCATATAAACTTTCTAGTATCATGGAAGCAAGCACTCAATTATAACAATTACTTGCTAGCTTTCATCAATATTTGCTCTGATTTGAGAACTAAACATTGACAAATAATTTTAAGTTCATTAGAGGAAGGAAAACATCTATTTAATGAAAACAAAAAAGTTTTGAAAAAAGTTTAATAAAAGGAGCTGTATGGAAGCGTGATTGATAGCAAGTTGAAATATGTTTATCAATTGATTAGTTATTCCATTTCAGATTCACTTGGACTGAGAACTTTGTATATGTTTATAGGTGACATTTCACGTTTTAACTAGTTCTAAAATGTATTCTTGCATGAAAGCTAAATGAAATAGTGTTTAACTATTAACAGTTTGTTCATCAATTGCATTCCCAAAAGAATACAAAGCAAATGTTATTGTACTTTATGTTAGAAAGTAATTCACTGTATGCACGTTGTCATAGTAGCAAAATTAACTTTTTTTTTTTTTTATTATATTACAGTTCCATCACCCCCATATTACAGTTGTGAGGGTAGCTGAACAAGTCTTTCTCACAGGTGCTCAGTTATGTCTTCAAATGTCCCCCATTTTCTCTCAAGTGTGCCAGATGCTTTCACGTGTGAGCCCAAATCTTCAGCAACATTTGCGTAAGAAATTACAAGTTGTTGTTCTGAATACTAATTTTGGGTGCAAGAAGGAAACGTATGGTTCTGATTTGAATAGTTCTGTGTTATCTACCACTTCTAAAATCTCTAGGAAACAAAAGATGCTTTGGGGAAAATGGAGTAGTTTACCTGATTTAAACATTCAGCAAGAAAGAACTTTAGTGACAAACAAATTAGTTTTTGAAGAAGACCAGTGCCTATCCTCCAATGTTTCATCTTTTCAGAAAATAGTTAAAAGCATGTCCCATAGTCCTTTAAGAACTCGGAAATCCTGTGAGAATGTATATAGTTTTTCCCCCTTATTCCGATGTAAATCTCTACTTTCATTTAAAGACAGTAAAAAGAGGTCAAAACATAAACTACCAAGACCTGGGTATTTACCAATACCTAATACCACTAGTAACACTTTAGTTGATGGATCTCCATTGCACCACATTAAAAGGGATCTTCAGCTAACTTCAACAACACCTAAAGCTTCTGAACCACCTACCTTGGTTCCTGTCACCTGTTCTTTTGTATATAGTGGAACTTGTGAATGTGAAGAAACAATTAAGTTTACAGGAACTTATGGCCATTCTACGAATAAATCAACCACCTTCACCTCTCTCTCTAAATCACATCAAAATATTCCTAGGGACTTGATAGATCTTTCTCCAACTTCATTATCAACTAATATAACACCAAATTCTTGTACACCTGTGTCCTTTCAATCTGAAGTCACTACACCAACCACACCCATGACTACACCATCAATGGTGGCTACATCTCAAGGTTTGTAAAATATTTTTTTTTACATATTAAGATTTTCTTAAGGAGGAATGTACTTGTTCCATGCTAATTAGGACTTATTTAGCTCTACTGTTTTTTTATTTGTTTTATTTTTAATTATTGCTATTCTCATAGTTTGTTTCCATTCTAACAATTCCTAGTATTAATGCATTATGTTTCTCAAGTTTGGAACATAATGAAAGATTGCAAGACTGAGAAAGGTATTATTCATATGAAGCATTATGGAGACATGTCTTGAAATTATTCCTTGCAGTATTAAATGTTTGGGAGGGATAATCTGTTCATTACACAAGTATCAAGTACTGGAAAACAGGTTTCACTTAAGTTTCTAGACTATTTAATAACCTCATTGAGCTTCTGCCAATGGTTTTAATTGTGTTATTTTGACTTCATCTAGAAATCTTTAAGCTTAACATTAATCATGTAAGTATGTGAGTCACTGCATTTATTCTTGTAATATTAACATGTTAGCCAAAGATGAGGTCTTTATGTAAAACTAAATTTAAAAAGCAAAGTTTGGTTTTTGTACTGTACTCACTCATGAATTTCATTGATAAAGGGATTGCTGTTCATCCCTATCATTCCTTAAATTGAATAAATAATGAGTGGTCTGCTTTCCAGAATTGGGGTTTCAGGGTCACTCATTGCAGTCTTCAGTTTTAACATTTTTCTGGACTCTCCACCATATTCTACTCCTTCTTCCAGTGGAGTACAAAGGTTTTTTCCATGGTCCATTTCTGTTGGGGTGGTGGATAATGGAGGCATCCTCCTGAATATGATAGTAATATAAAGTACAAACAATGATGAACCTATTCAGTTGAGACTATACACACTTTAAGATTTAAATCAAGTATTTTAGCTTCCGTATTGTGTTTGAAATTGACTTTTATCACTTTTATTCTGAATTTATTTTTAATTAGTTGTATAAATAATAGGTAATAAATGTATGTTTTAGAAGAAGCATAACCAAAATTAAAGGAAAACAGTAGTTGAAAAACTGACTATTGCAACCAATCTGATTAAATAGTACATCAATGCTTAAGAAAAAGAATCACTTGAGTCACCCAAAATGTGACACCACCAAAATTTTTTTTTTATTATTATTCTGAATTTTACCAGTTTTATGAACTAACCTTTGAGGTAACTCCAGAATTGATGTATTGAGTACAAGCTCTTCATCAGGCAAGTGATATGAATGTCAAGCCAAAAATTTAGGCATTTCAAGTTTAATTTTCTATCTTTCACAAATAAGCTGTTTAATATTGTTAACTCAAAAATTGTGTTGGAATATTTGTTACTATATCAAATTTTAAAAGTATTTCTCTTTAAGTGTGACCATTTAACATTTCTAATACACAAATTTTTCCTAAAATAAATCCAGTGTTCTTGTTGTAAGGAAATTGTGCAAGTCATTTGTTAGGGGAACACAACTTAAGAATACAAAGAATTATTAATTTCATTTCTTTTTTTCTGTAGGCTTACCAGTGAGTAGTGGTGGGTTTTATCTCAGTAAGAAAATACTAGAACTTGGTAAAGGAATAGAAGCAAAGGAATTTATATCCGAATGTGACAAAAATAGCCCAGTAGATAAAGTAATCATTGAATTTCACACAAATGTAAGTACACATCTGGTCAAGATTTTTAATTTTTTTTTTAGGAAACCACTACCTTAGAATTACTTACAAAAAGCCTACATAGGAAATTTTGTTCTTAACCTTGTAGTCTAGAGATATCTATTTGTAATTTTACTTTTTGAGAGTAACTGCAGGTGTATTTTTATAAAAGTTTATATTTTATACAAAAGTTGGATGTTGATCCCAAATATGTCAGTATGTAAAAAACAAAAAAACATTATTGAGGTACAGAATTGTTCACAATTTTCCCATACTTATCTCCATTGCCTATAAATACATAGGTTCAGTTTAAAGCTGCAACCTTGTTGACAAAATGTAGTAGTATTGTGACTTGCAATTATGGATGGTGTCTAAAATTCTCTTGGAAGGTAACATTATAGGACTTTCCAATATGAAGTTCTCCATCTGATGTTTATAAAAGTATGCAAGACATGAAATTGGAATCAGCAGATTAAAAACAAATTGTGACTAGCTAGCAGTCACACACTAAAGTTATGGTAAAAAAAAAAAATTAACATCCTGTAACCAGAAGAAACCTCAAACAGCTTTTAGGCTTACCTGTAATTTTTTTACTGGTAAATTGTAAAGCAGATTAAATGCATTAATTTAAACAAAAACAATCTAAAGACTAGTTAATTGTCTTTGTGATTTTAGAATTATCTTGTTTGCTTGACTTTTTCTAGATCCAATAGGTTATAAATCAGGCTAAATAAATTGTATTATTGCTATTAAATATAACATTGTTATTACATAAACATCAGATAAGGACTAATTATCAGTCACTTCTCTAAATTTAAATTAAATTACTTTGTTTGCACTAAAGTAATGATAAAAACTCAAATGTTAGGCTTAAGCACTGGCAATAGGTTATTGGTATTTACATTTAGTACAGAGTTTATGCTCGGGCTACATATGGTTTTAACAAGTGTTGGAATTGAGCATCCACAGTTTATTAGTTGTGGCAAGTGCAATGATCACTAGTACTAGTTATGAAGACAAAATGAAGGATGTCATAATTAGAGCAGAAGCAACAGTTAGAGAAATTGTGGGAAATTACATCATGATTTCAAGAGGAGTTAAAACTTACTTCCAAGGGATACATCAGCTAAACATAGCTTTCAGGAAATTAGAGTGCTGCTAGGACTAAAACAAAATAGGATTTAATTGTAATGAGCCTATTATGTTAAGCAACATTTCAGCCCTTGCTTGTGCAGATCAGGAACTAATGGAAGAAAAGAAAACAAAAGGCTCAGAGAAGAATATGGATAATATATTTAAGGAGGTTATAGATTATTCCTTAACAAGGCATGTGGAGTGAATAGGAATAAAAGAATTAGATTAATGGAGGATATGACTGACAAAGAAAGATAAAAAGGAGCTAGCAATGATGCAGATTTTGTTATGCACATAGGGGCTATTTATGTTGGGAAAGGTAGGTCAGGAGTTAATTAAGTACAAGGGGTTTATAAAGGCATTTAAAGAAAAAGTCTAAGATTTAATTGTGGAGATGAAATTATGAGCAGGTTAGTTGGGGTAAATGCTATGCTCAGTTGAATATGTAAAGATGACCAGAAAAGCTGGTTGGACTTGTAGGATCAGTTGAAAGGGAAAAAGGGAACATTTTGGAATGGATAGTTTAAAGTTAAATAGGGTAGGATCTGGCTTGCTTACAAAGACTGTTAACTTGTTTGTTACAGAATTGGCAAGGACCATGATAAATTAAATGTAAAAAATGAAAGAGGAAAGTTCATCATAGAAATTAGTATAGAAGTAATTCTAAGGATAGCCTTAACTGTCACCATTGTAATGCAAGAAATAAAACTGACTTTAGGGCACTGGTAGGAATGGAGGATTTTGATTTAATTGAACTGGAATGTATGAAACAATATTAGCTGAAAATGTGAAAATTAACAGTAAGAATTTACTTTAATTACACTAAGGATAAACCAAATGTTAGGATGGTGGTATGATCCTTGAAGGATGATATAGTAGGCTTGTATGTGATGACTGAAATGGTTAGGGTATTAAATTCTTCAGTTTTTGCTAGTGAAGGTTTACAGACAATATTCATCATCTTAAACAGTTGATAGATGGAGGCAGGGTTGAACAATATCAGTGCATTATTTCTGAACTTAAGAAAAATGTTTGAAAGTTTAAAGACATAAGGCTCCTGGGTCAGATATTTCCTAAAGGGTTTTTCAGGTGGTTAAGGATTGGATATATGAGCTGCTCACTAGTCTTGTTAATCCTTGAATAATGGGTTGGTGCCAAAGGATTGAAAGCCAATAATATCACTCCTCTTTTCAAAGATGGTAATAAAAATTATTCCAGTAATTATGCAAAAGATGTTTTGCAAAGTCTTAACAAAAGTTTTAAATTTTATTGAAAAAAATCAACATGATTTCACCAAGGGAATATCTCATCTTAAAAATATTGACATTCTTTGAAAAGGCTACAGCTTATTTAGATGAAGGTAAAGGTGATTTTATTGTATCTGGATTTTCAGATAGCTTTTGTCAAGGTGTCACATAAAAAAGGCTTATGAAACTATCACCATAGATTTGGAGGATAAGTTAGCTGGATGGAAGAAAGTAAAGGGTTGTTAAGTGGAAGTCAGTCAAACTGGATTTATGTCAAAAGTAATCTACCTCAGGGCTCAATCTTAGGACCTTAACTTTTTGATTTGCATCAGTGATATAGATGAAGGAATGGTTAATAAATTACTTGAACATGCAGATGATATTAAGGCCTTGTGTGTTGTTAATTATGAAGAAGATGCTGCCAATTTACAAAAGGATGTAGATCATTTAGTGAATTGAAAAAATATGTGGCAGATGGATTTTGATTACAATAAATGCAAGATAATGCATGTATATTATCATAATTTGAATTATATTTATAATTTGGATGTGAATAACCTAAATAGAATCATGAAAGAAAGGGATCTTTGTATAATTGTTCAGTCTCTTAAGCCATCCAAGCAGTTAATGTACTGTTGCCAGTGGTAGACAAAATAGGATTTTACATTGCACCTGCAGGAATATTAAAAACAGTTTGAAAGAAAGTATAATTTTATTGTGTAGGTCATTCATTAAACCACATTTGGAGCATTTTGTTTAATCTTGGCTCCTTACCTAATGAAAGAGATTGGCTTGCTGGAAAGGGTTAATAGGAGTATGTCATAAGACGACAGATCTAGATCTTTAAAAGGATCTGATAGTGTTGATGCATCATTTCTCATATATAATGGTGAGAATAGTAGGACTATTGGACATGTATACACTTTGGCAAGGAAGAAATCTAATTTATTTTTTTCATACAGTGGTTGGCCTCTAATGGATTATCTTCATATGCTGTGGAGGCAGTAAATTTAAGTTTAGGAGAAAGCTTTATGACTATATGGATGAACAAAATTGTCTTTAAGACTTTTACAATTTTAGTTTAAAAGATGGAATAGGCAAAATGAATCAATATGTTCCTTGTTTTCCCTAAACATTATATTAAAGTGGAACCTCCCTTGAAACTGTAAGCATCATAATTCACCTAAAGTTTGGTTTACAGAGGCAACATGAGTAGTCTTCACAAGCTTCTCATAGAGTACATTGCTGTTAAAAGTTCCATGGGTGGTATTTGGCATAACAAACAAATACATTGTCTCACAATGATGATATATGAACATATGAAAGTAATCCAAAATGTATTTTAAAGAGTATAACGAATCTAGGACAATTGCAGTTTACAGTCACAATGATAAATCAAACATATAATTCAGAAAATTAAGAAAATGGCAAGGTGAATTCTGCATGCTCTCAGGCTAATGCTCTGGCACCACTGTACCCACAAGGAAAACCATCAAACTTCCAGCCACACTTAAGTAATATTGCTGTTCCTCCACAAAACAGGAATCCATACTTAAAACTGGAAGTGCTTCAGAGTTGTTCATATGGTCCCTTTGAAACTGTCATTCCTGAACTTTAACAATTATTTAAAGCAGAGGGTACAACATTGACCTCACTCTGGTGAAAAACTCTTCTGCCCCGAAAGCTACAAAACAGAGCAACATTCCATAAACAAGGCCACAATAGAAAATACTATTAATGATGGTAAAATCAGATTCAAGGCCTACATCTCATTGTTATATCATTACCATCGATCATCAGCATCATTCTGTAAAGCCAAGGAATTAAATATAAAAACACCTACAACTATTTAGTACTTATTGTTTAATAAGTAATTGATACAAATAAATGAGAATGAAAAACATTAGCAATTTAAGAGTAAACTTGGAGCAAGAGCTATGTTGTACCTATTGTTTTTCTCAAACAAAATTTGAATTTTAACCTTATACTTGGGTATTGGGCGTTTTTTTAATATTAAAGTTTATTACCATACCTTATAAATTATATGTCTGTATGCGTTATATTCTGTAACACAGTTAATTTCCTGGAAAAGTTTGGTACCTAACCACAACCTGAAATATGCAAGACATCATAAGTATGTATCATAGGATATACTCTATTTCATATATACCCTACAGTATATATATAGTGCCCTTCTTAACAAACCTTTCATGGTGTTCTTTATCTAAATGATAGGACATCCAAAAACACACAGGAGTGTACACAGAAGACTTACATTGGAAGAAAGGACCATTACTTGGAAGAGGAGCTTTTAGTTACTGTTATCAAGCACGTGACATAAAGACGGGGGCACTGATGGCTGTAAAACAAGTGCCCTTCTCTCGTAAGTTAGAACAAGAACAAGAGAAAGCAGTTGAGGATATTAATAAGGAAATTTCAATGATGTCCAAACTTTGTCATCCAAATGTCCTCTGCATCCTAGGAGCCACCTGTCAGGGGGCCTGTTATAATGTTTTCATTGAATGGATGGCAGGTATGTCTTAGAACTTCTATAAATAAAGCTTTTAAAGCATCCTAGTTGTGATTGTATCTAAATGTTTACAGAATGGTAGTTAAATATTTTGGAAAATGATAAAGAAAATTCCTTAGGTATTCCAGTTTCTCATACAGGAAATACATTGAAATGTACAACTAGCCCTTAATCCTAAATCCTATTAAAGCAGTGTTATCTTTATAATTTCATTTTTGTCCAGCTTCTATCACTTGTTTTCTAGTTAAGGATTTATATTTAATGATATACTGGTTGTTCTTTTGTGATACAAAGCAAAAGTAAAAATTTACAAATTGTAAAACAAAATCATGTAAAAAATATTTTAATAGCAAAAAAACTAAACCAAAAGGCTAAAAACTGTCACCATTACCAACAACACCATCCAACACCAATGATAAACCTGTTGAAACTATGTCAAAAATGATGTTCCCACTCATGGTTGTAAAGACAGTACAACATTTAAATATGGATTATTGTGACAAAAGCTTCACATTGGAGAGTCTGTACTATATGAAGGAAATTGATGAAGGACCAATGCATAGCTTAGCCAAAACACCTTATGATCCTTATAGAAACAGGATGGCCAGAGAGAAAGTTTGTTTAAACTGGAAAAGCTTGTTATAACATTTCTCACCCCCAGTTGACTGCCAACAGGCTCAAAATCAAGCCTTGAATACAGAAACATGGCCCAAATGTGGGGCAGGCATAGCCATGATGCCCCCAGAGCAGATGGACTCAGCTGCAACATCAGTGAGCTTGTTCTTGCAAATACCAACATGAGCTGTATGAAAAAACTGGAGAGAGATAGAAGACAGAGAAAATTGGGCCAGGTATTGTTGAATATTGATGAGAACAGGGCAAGTACTAAGATTAAGGAATTCTAGGGCCTATAGAGCTAACAGGGTCAGTGTAAATAGTACAGTCAAAGTACTGTATAGCTTCTACATAACATGGAGCAAGATAATTTGCAGTGAACACAGAAAATTTAGTGTGGAGTGACAAAGACAGGGTGGGCAAATGCTGATTAACCAACAGTGCTACCCCTCCATCACACAGCCCATCATTTCTGTACAAAGAAAATTGCTGAAAGATAACTGTATCAGCAGGTTTCAGAAATGTTTCCTGTAAAGGTGAGTTTATTTTTTTAATTTCACAAAAAGCTACATGCAGGCTATCTGCTAGTCATCACCACCCACCACCAACTCTTGGGCTACTCTTTCATCAACAAACAATGAAATTGATCATCACTCATAATGCCCCTACAGCTGAAAAGGTAAGAATGTATGGTGCAATGAGGATTCAAACCCGTGACCATTAGATTACGAGTTGAACTCCTTAACCCACATGGCTATGCCAGGCATTCCTGTAAGGTAAGACAGACAGGGTAGGAGGAAGTAATTAGTGCTTTATCATCCAGATTAGAATGTAAACTTCACAATTCCATTGCATCAAGGTGGCATTTTTATTTACGTGTAGGCAAATTGGGTGGAGAGCCCTTCTGTTTATGACCACGTCTTTTTTCTTTATTGTCTTTATTCAAGAGAGGTCTGTTGAGTGGGAATGTTTGTTCTCAGTCAAACTATGGAGATTGGAGATCAGGTTCTTTTAAACATGGTCACTTCCCACTGAACTGTTCATTTTAATTTTTTTTATTTTTACAAGATTGATTGATTTTTGATTGATTTAGTGTTTTATGGCACAAAGCAAGAGGCTATCTGCGCCAAACAACCGGTAAAAATGTAGTAAAAGACATAAATGGAAATGAAGGTAAAACAAAAAAAAAATATAAAACCAGTGTTGACACCTAGTCTAGAAGGCAAAGTGTAAAAAGTTGTAAGGTAGGTATTCTATCAAAAAGGTATAATCATAACCCGCCAGGAAGACTAACAGGCAGGTACAAGACCCACCGTCAGTCACCTGAAGTTGGTCTTTCCAGTCCTGGTTCTGGGTTATGTGTCATAGCAACTAGTATCAAAATGTAAAAGAATAGAAGTATTAAAAAACACACAGCAAAAACGCAACAATGAGTAACCAAATGTTCAGTAAAAAGAGAAAAGTCATGTAAATGGAGTAAAATTTGTAAAGGAAAATGAAGGTAAAAACAAAACAGCAATTAAAACAGAAAATGGTGTAAAAACCAATGGTGACACCCAGTCTTCAAAGTTATAAACTATTTACTCTAGCATAATAATAATGATCATAACCCGCCAGGAAGACTAACGAACAAGTTCAAGAACCACCGTCAGTCACCTGAAGTTGGCCTTTCCAGTCCTGGTTCTGGGTTATGTGTCATAGTAGCTATTATCAAAATGTAATGGAATAAAAGTTTAAAAAGACACTCAGCAAAATCATAAAGAGTAGCCAAATGTCCAGTAAAAAGATAAAAGTCAAGTAAATGGAGTAAAATGTGTAAAGGTAATTGAAGATAAAAACAAAATTGGAATAATTAAAACAGGAAATGGTGCAAAAACCAATGACGACATCCAGTCAACAAAGTTGTAAAGGCCAACCTGTAGCAGAATGGGAATGATCATAACCCACCAGGAAGACTAACAGGTAGTATATAAACCACCGTCAGCCACCTGAAGTTGGTCTTTCCGTCCTGGTTCCGGGTTATGAGTCAATATGGCCAGTACAATAAGGTTGTAAAAGCACGAAATGATATGCAGCGAAAGTATAACAGTAACTCGCCAGGAAGACTAACGAGTAGTTCAAACAGACAGTTCAAACAGAAGCGTTAGTCACCTGAAGTTGGCCTTTCCAGTCCTGGTGTCGAGTTATTTAATGTTCTGGCTATTGTTTAATGTCGCATTGAATGAGAGAGAATAAAACTTTAAAAAGGAGCCACAATTAAAAAGGTGTAATGAATAAATATACCACACTTAAATGAGATTAAAAAGATTAATGGCCATTAAAAAATTAAAAACGGTATTAAGGTGGACATAGTCACCATCACCAATAACTGTCCAATGTTACAGATTGACGCTGGGAAAAAATATGTTTAAAGTATTGCCGTCGTTGAGGATTGTAACGATGGCAAGAAAGTAAAACATGGCTGATAGTGATTTGAGTGTTACACAAACTACACATTGGTGCATCAGTTCCAGATAAAAGAAAATGATGAGTTAAAAAACTGTGACCAATGCGTAGCCTAGTGAGAACAACTTCTTCCCTCCGAACTTTACAGAAGCTAGATGGCCAAACTCCAATTTTGGGTTTAATTTGAAAAAGTTTATTGTCGCGTTGTTCACTCCAAGTGGACTGCCAACTGGCATGGAGCCGAGCTTTGAAGACAACACCATAGTCCATGTACGGAATAGGCACAGGGGTGATGGAGCTGAGGCATACATATTTAGCTGCCATGTCTGCAAGCTCGTTCCCATGAATACCAACATGGCCTGGTATCCAGAAAAACTGAATTGAAGTAGCTGCTAATGAGAAATGGGCCAGTCGGTTACGAATATCTGCTAGAATAGGATGTGAGCTAATGTGAAGTGATTCCAAGGCAAGAATAGAACTAAGCAAGTCAGTATAAATAGTGCAGTTGGAATACTGCTCAGCTGCAATATGATCAAGGGCAAGAGATATTGCATACAGTTCAGCAGTGAACACAGAAGCTGTAGAGGGGATTCTGTGTGCAACTACTGACCCACAGCAAACCATAGCAAAGCCCACTGAATTTCCTGATTTGGAACCATCTGTATAAATGGGAACTGAATGATTGTTTGAAAGATATTCATTGAATAAAAGACGGTACTTCCACTCTGGAGTATCCGCCTTTTTTAGGTGATTGAAAGAAAGGTCACACTTGGGGGCTGTAATAAGCCATGGTGGGATGCGTCGACATGTGGAATCTGCAATATTATCCAAGGACAGACCCAATTCATCCAATTGCGCCCTGATGCGAAGGCCAAACGGAGCAATGACAGATCGTCTGTTCTGAAAAAGTACGGCCCACCTAGGAAGGAAAACACATTCCCAGGTGGGATGCTTTGGTAAGGAATGAAGTTTCGAATTATATTGTAAAGACAGTTGCAAACGACGAAGGTGTAGAGGAGGTTCATGAGATTCAATGTATATGCTTTGAACTGGAGAGGTACGGAAAGCTCCGGTGCAGAGTCGAAGACCTTGGTGATGAATGGGGTCCAGTATCTTTAAGGCCGAGGGTCTGGCAGAGCCATAGACCATTGATCCATAGTCAAGTTTCGATCTAATAAGAGCACGATATATCTTTAACATTGAACGGCGATCTGCCCCCCAACTGGACACGAAGGATGTTCCGTGTTCTTGTGCATTTGACCCGAAGCTGCTTTAAGTGTGGTATAAAGGTCAATTTACGATCAAAGATAAGCCCCAAGAACTTTGTCTCTGGGACCACTGGCAGCAAAACTTCACCGATATGAAGTTCAGGATCAGGGTGAATACCTCGTCGACGGCAAAAGTGCATGCATACAGTTTTGGAAAGAGAGAAATTAAAGCCATTCGCAAGAGTCCACTTCTGTACACGATTGAGGGCAGTTTGTAGTTGCCGCTCAATATATCTCATGTTTGATGACTGACATGAGATGTGAAAGTCGTCAACATATAGCCCATTCATAACGGTGAGAGGGAGTTGTTCAGTGATGGCATTTATCTTTATACTGAAAAGTGTGACACTCAATATACAGCCTTGAGGGACTCCAAGTTCCTGTACAAAAGAACGTGAAAGTGCCGAACCTACACGAACTTGGAATCTCCTGTCCATTAAAAAATTAATAAACATGGGTAGATGGCCACGTAACCCATATGTATGGAGGTCTCGCAAAACGCCATACCTCCATGTTGTGTCGTAAGCCTTCTCTATGTCAAAGAATATCGATACAAGGTGTTGGCGGTTGAGAAAGGCCTCTCTGATAGATGTTTCAAGACGAATTAGGTGGTCTATGGTGGAGTGCTGTCGACGGAACCCACACTGTGTGGGTGAGAGGAGGTTGTTTGATTCAAGGAACCAAACGAGACGAGCATTAACCATCCTTTCTAAGGTCTTACAGAGACAGCTCGTCAGAGCAATTGGACAATAGTTTGAAGGAGTCTTTGGATCTTTCCCTGGCTTAGAGAAAGGTAAAATAATAGCCTGGCACCAGGCATCAGGAAAAACATTCTCCTGCCAAATCCGGTTGAATATAGTCAGAAGGACATCAAGAGAATCAGGAGAGAGATGGTGTAGCATGTCATAATGAATATCATCAGGTCCAACAGATGTACTGGTAGACCGATGAAGGGCCATTTTTAGTTCCACCAGGGTAAAGGGACTATTATAGTCAAAGAAACAGTCAGTTTGAAAGGAAAGAGGTGATCGCTCTGCCCAAGTCTTGATGGCCAGGAAGGTGGAGGAACAAGCAGAAGTGCTAGATACCCGGCAAAAGCTTTCACCTAGAGTGTTAGCGATGTTTCGGACATCAGTCACCTCCTGACCATCAGAGAGTAAGATCGAGAGGGGAACAGAAGTGTAGTGCCCATTAACCTTTCGAATCTTGTCCCATACAATCTTGGAACTGGTGGTAGAAGATATGCTGGTTGTGAACTTAATCCAAGATTCCTTCTGGTTTTGACGTCTTACCCACCTAGCATGTGCTCGGGCCCGCTGGAAAGCAACCCGATTTGAAAGTGTGGGATATCTGCAAAAAGTGTCCCAGGCCCGTTTTTGAGCCTTCCGTGCTAAGTTGCAAGCAGAATTCCACCATGGACGAGGATATCGTGGGAAACGTGTCGAGGTTTTAGGAATACACTGAGCAGCTGCATGTATAATACAATCAGTTACCGCTGCAACACAGTTGTCTATTGATGGCTGATTTACGATGACAGGATCAAGTTCTGCGAGAGCAGTGAAAGTGGACCAGTCTGCCTGATCCAGCTTCCACCGGGGCACGCGGGTAGGGTGGCATCGACCACGGCCAGTCTCTCTCAAAATGATCGGAAAATGATCACTGCCTAGTGGATTACTGTCAACCCTCCATGAAAAATGGGAGAATAATGAAGGGGAGCAAACTGAGAGATCAATGGCAGTGAATGACTGACTTGGTGCATGAAAGTAAGTGGAAGAACCAGTACTGAAAAGAGAAAGATCGTGATCAGAGAGCATTTGCTCTACAGATCGACCCCTCCCATCAATAACAGCACTTCCCCAGAGGGGATGGTGTCCATTAAAATCCCCCAGGATTAGAAATGGAGATGGCAACTGTTCAACGAGAGCATCCAGGTCTGATTGATCATATGTCTCTCCAGGGTACAGGTACAGAGAACAAACAGTGATGGTACGACCCAAGGAAATATGGATGGCTACGGCCTCCAAGGGTGTATTGAGTGACAAAGACAGGGTGGGCACATGTTGATCAACCAAAAGTGCCACCCCTCCATGTACTCGACCATCACACAACTTGTCATTTCTGTACAGAGAAAACTGCTGAATGGAGACTGTATCAGCAGATTTGAGAAATGTTTCTTGTAGAGAAAGACAAACAGGATGGTAGGAAGCAATCAGCGTTTTGATATCATCCAGATTAGAACGTAAACCTCGATAGTTCCATTGTATCAAGGTGGCCATTTTTAAGGACGGGCAGGTGAAGTGGTTGGAGAACCCTTCGGTTTACAACCTCGTCTTTTGTCTTTACTGTCTTTCTTCGGAGGAGGTCTATCAACCTCCATGGATCCTGCTCTGGGTCGAGTGGGCAGGTTTTTGTTATTGGAAGAGGAATCAAGCGACTGAGGACGCGGACGAGTAATTGTTTTGTTTATTGTGGTGGGAGAAAATGATGTATCAGAAGAAATGCCGGTATTTGAAACTGAAGGACATGGATCTTGAGGTTTGTTGGAAGTTATGGGAGGAACAGAGATGGGTGTGGAAATCGATTCATCTACTGTTTTAACCACGGAGGGCAAAAGGCTTTTCATTTGTTTTGAAAACGATTCTTTTGGAGGCACAGAGAGATCTGTCTGCACTTCCACTGTAGTTGTGGAATGGAGTGCAGCAGCATATGTCCGAGATGGGATTGTGGACATCAATTTCCGAGCCTCAGGATAACTAATGTTGTGTCGTTTTCAAACGCTGCACCTCTTTTTCCTCCAACCATTTTGGACAAGAATGAAAGTAAGAGGGGTGAGAACCATTGCAGTTGACACAACGTGGGTTTATGTCACAATCATAGGCATCGTGGTCCTTGCCTCCACAACGAGCACATGTCAGGGAACCACGACAAGATGTCTTTGAGTGGCCGAATCTCTGACATTGAAAACATCGAAGAGGGTTTGGAATGTATGGCCGAACCCTGCAAATGAGATAACCTGCTTTGATGGTGGCGGGTGCTCGTGGTGAAGTGAATGTTAAAACAAGGGTATTTGTGGGCAGTGTAACTCCATCTTTGCGAGTGGAGATGCGCCTCACTGCAGAAACACCTTGAGTGGAAAGACCGGCGAGAATCTCCGATTCAGGAACATTCTTCAAATCCCTTTCAACAATAACTCCTCGTGAAGTATTCAAAGTAGCATGGGGTATAACCTCGATAGGTATATCGCCAATTACCTTTGATTTCAAGAGGAGTTCACTGTGTTGGGATGTGGATGTTTCAACCAGTATGTCGCCAGATCGAAGCTTCTTTACTGACTTTGGAGAGCCAGCAAGTCCCTCTAGCCCCTTTTGAATAAAAAAAGGGGAATTTGCCCTAAAGATTTTTCTGAAAGAGAATGCAATATCAGAAAATGAGGTACGTGTGTTACTGATGTCGGAGATTGCTGTTCTGAGTATTCGAGACGTGGTCGCTTACCCATTACAATTTTAATTAAATTTTTTGAAGGATCCATAGGAAAGTGAAAAGTTTCGGTACTCACTGACCCCACCCACCATGGAGCCCTACAAGGGGACGCACTACAAAGTCATGCAAGGACAATGCAGCAACGTCAGGGTTTCGTGAGCACTATACCCAAACACCAGCATCAGGCACAATGTCCACAACATCCGTTGAGAACTTCCAACACTGGTACTTGGTTGGCTCTAGCCCAGGTGGACCAGCCGATTGACCCAAGGGGGGCCACCCAAGGGCCGCCCGTCTACAGGAATTCGAGGCCAAAGTGGTGTGTTAGGGTTGGACCCCTCAACCACCAGGATCCTCTCCTCCCCTTCACGGGTCACCACGCACGGCAAACACGTGGGTGGATGTTTAGATCCCAGAGAAGGTAACCAGACAGAACAGAACCTTCCCTGGGAGGTCCCCTCACCACGTACAGGAATCCACTCCGAGGGGTATTTTTACAAGAATTGGAGAATCTATAATAATGAGAAGTATTCAGTACCCAAAGACACCACCAACCATGGTGTCCTACAAGAAGCACTACAATTCGAAACTGGGACACTGCAGCTATGCCAGAGATCTGTGAGCCCTATACCCAAACATCAGCATCAGATACAATGTTCATAACACCTGTTGGGAATACCCAATGCTGATACTCATTTGACCAATTGACCCTGAATGAGGAGAATTCTTATACACAGATGTTCAAGGCCAAAGTGGTGTATTGCAGCACTCCACATACCACTCAGCTTCAAAGATCCTCTTCTTTCCTTCATGTATCACCACATATAGCACAACACATGTAAATGTTCAAATCCCAGAGGAGGTAAACTGAAGATACTGAACCTTCTTTGGGAGGTCCCCCCCCTCGCATGTACAGGAATTTACCTCAGAAGGCTTATATTTAATAACAGTTGCTTTGTTTTAAGTCAAGACTTTCATATTAGGATGAACTATTGTTTTAAAGTTTTCTTGCATTACATTTTCTACATGATTTATGAAAGAATATTTTACAAAGCTTAAATTTCATCTATTTCACTAGCTTGACAAAACTGTGCATGTTTATAAAAACAAAAACACTTTTACAGTATTTCTTAGCTTGCTCTCTTATGATCTTGATTGTTTTTTGTTAAACAGGAGGATCAGTAGCTTCACTTTTGGAACATTATGGACCATTCTCTGAAGATGTAATTGTCAAGTACACCCAGCAGGTACTTGCTGGGCTAGCTTATCTCCATGACAACCAAATTCTTCATAGAGATTTGAAAGGTGATTTTCTTGCAATATCTGTGTGGCTTGGTTTAGGATATTTGTCAAATGGGTGCTTTCTAACAATTCTTAAAATGATTTTCCTGAGAAAAAATATATATTCAGTTTTGTATAATCATATTAATATAAAACAAGTTTTACTCAAATATAGCACTTTTTTTTTTAAACACACCCACATGACTATTTGCATAAAGAGTGATAAATCAATATTCTGATGTAATGTAATTTAGAAGATTTAATTCATATAACAGGTGCAAATCTTCTAGTTGATAGTAAAGGTCATCATCTAAAAATTGCTGATTTTGGGGCTTCAGCTAGACTTGTATCACATGCCACAGTAGCCGGGGAGTTCCAGGGTCAGCTACTGGGAACTGTAGCTTTTATGGCACCAGAGGTAACAAATTATTTACTGTTAAACAAAGAACTGTTTTTCCTCAACTGTAACTTCCAGAGTAGCAACTTAAATGTTTAGACAAATATTAGAAATTGAAACATTTACAAGTATTAAACAACTTTCCAATAGTTTAGTGCTTTTGATCTATCTAGTTTTGCATTTTGTCAGATCTATAAGTATTTGTCATAAGAAACAAATGTGAAACATTTTTTTTTAATATAATAGCTAACTTATAACAGTCATAAAAGTACAATTCATCCTTTTATCTTGTGAAACAGGAAGAACTACAGTAGAGTTTTATCAAAGTTCTTCAAATTAATTTTAGCTTTAACATTGTAAAGTTCGGTCAAAAACTTTACATTTGTATGTTAATGAAAATTTTTTATTCAATTTGTTGGTTTCAAATGAGGTTTTAGCATAGGCATTTTGCATCATCCTTTAGTTGCTATAAATTCAGATGGCTATTTGATTGCAGTTTAATTATATAAATTTGAAAATCATTTTTCCCCAGTCATAATTATAACTATTTACATTTCAGGTGTTACGTGGTGAGAACTACGGCCGTTCTTGTGATGTCTGGAGTGTAGGATGTGTGTTGATTGAAATGGCAACTACTAAACCTCCTTGGGATGCCAGTAATTTTTCGAACCACCTAGCATTAATTTTTAAGGTTAATTTACTCTTCTTTTATCAGTTATGAACTAATTTTAAGTGATTATCAGATCTTAGATGTTTTAAAAAAAATATGCTTAATTTTATGGTACCTTCATTGAGGTGTTTTATCCATTTTAAGTAAATATTTTTAATCATTTACAGTAATAACAATGAAAGATAATACAGAGAGCTAACCACATTTTATAAAAGCAATTTTTCGTAAGTTGTCACAAATTCAAGTTGTGCACATGTATATCTAGTTCACTGCAGTGTGGAATGCTACCATGGATGCCACTTAGGCCGAGTGTAAAATATCATGGCCCTTTTCAAGAACATCTATTGATTTTTAGATGGTGTACAACAAAAAGATACAATATTCGTATGCAAGGAGCCTTCATTATTCTCTCTAGAAATGGAAAAACTTGCCCAGTGGAGAAAAAAGCAAAGCATAGTCCAGAAGCACATCTTATGCTAAGGTGGGGCAGTTGCCCTCATCTACAAAATGTATGCTGTCCTTAAAAAGAGCCCTCGTTCTAACCCAGAAAGCTGTAGTACTGAAACTGGGTATATTTAGCACCATTAGCAAGATGAAAACTTAAATTAAGCACAAAGCTACACAATGGGCTATCTGTGCTCTGCCCACCATGGGCACTGAAACCCAGTTTTTAGTGTTACAAGTCCACAGACATACTGCTATGCCAAGAGGCATGATGAAAACTAGCAAAAAGTGCAGAACCTTTCAGCCATTACTTGAAATTAATGTGTTTATCTTGTAAAAGATAGCCAAAGAAAGTTGAGTCACACTGGCTAGAAATACCATTTAGCAACATGCCTGTCCCTAAGCACAGCTCTAGTCTATGTAAATGCTAGCTCAGGAGTTGTTCACCCACTGCAAAATGTGCAGAAAACTTGTTACATAACGTTTAAGATTATTATGCCTTTCTTCATAGAAACTTGTAACAATGAAAACTGAAATGTTTGGTAATACAATTTATAATTATGGCCATCATATTAAGCATGATTAATGTAGGAAGGAAGAGGAAGGCCAACATAAGACCTGAAACATAATTGTTTAAGTGTGATTTACCCTTATGATATTATTTATCATTCTTTAGTATTAAAAAGTGCTTTTTATCACTTTTTAGAAACAAATTGAGGATTCTAACTTAAATATCTAGGTAACTTCAGATGTTTTATAGTCAGCTACCCTAACAAATGTTTTCTCAAATACTAAATCTTTATTGTAATAGGTCATTTGTTTCCGGTACAAGTTTTGACAATTCCAGTACCTACCAGTGTCTGACTAATCTTGGAGATTAGTCTTTACCACATTTACATAAACTTGACTTGACAGTAACAGAAACTGACATTTCATAAATGTGCTGAGAGGCAAACATAACATTAATTAAGTGAATTACATTAGTCATCCAAGTTTAGTAATAGGCACCAAGAAAAACTATACTTAGTTTTAGTTGTAATAGGTCATTTCATGTGAAATAACTGACATTTGCTTAGTTGAAGAGCAACTGTGATTAGGATAAATTGGATACAGTAGTTTGATTGTATACTATTCGGTATTGACAAGTGCCATACTTTTCATTTGACTCTCATGCAAAGTTTTATTAACTGTTTTCGTGTTTCTTTGGAACCCTATGCAAGATTTCTTTAAAAGAATTGGGACTACTTTTTTGTACAAGTTCAAATTAGAAAAAAATGCAGCCAATCTGGCTTTGAACAAAAGGAATACTTCTCAATGGACTCTTCAGCATTGGTTCCAGATATTTTGTTCCAGTGATATGAACCTTAAGATTAGGAGCTGTTGAGGAAGCTAGCTCAAATGATAGTACAGGCACTTGCAGCAGACTTAAAAGTTCCCAGTGCAACTTTTTTATCTAGCTGGAGTCAGAAAGGTTAAAAAATTGGACAAAAAGATACTGCACAAATTGACTTAACGGCAGAAATTGGACCCTGTATGACAACCAGAATATATCAGGACAGTGGTTAGGTGCAGGTGAATCTTTAAGACGTGTACCAAAAATGCCTTTGCACCCAAAAAAGGTTATGGTGACAATACAGTGGTCTGCAATCAGGTGAAACAATTACAGCACAATTTTACTTCAGCTAATTGATAAACACAAAAATTAACCACCCAACAACAATCACTGATGAACAGGCATGGACCAATTCTGCTGCAAGATAACACCAGACCTCATACACAGTTTCAAAAATGATGGAATTGAAATACAATATTTTGGGGCATCCACCATATTCACCTATCTACAACTTATTATGACCTTTTCCAACATTTGGAACTGTTTTTCCAGAACAAAACATTTAGGAATCATTATTGTTGAAACCTTTGAAGAGTTGTCTAAGTTTTACAGAGATGGTATATTTTTTAATATCTTGTTGAGGAGAAAACCATTGCAGCAAGTAGAACATATTTTGATGAATAAACTTGGCATTTGTTAAAAAATATGGCATATACTTACCTATATGACCTTACTTTACATTCAAACAATATTACTTATAAAGCTTGGTTCAGTACACATGGGTGCTTCTGATTACACTTCTAAACACATCCATACACAGGGAACAAATAGATATATCCACAGATAATCGGATGTTTTTTAGATGAAACACTATATGACAAATGTTTTTGAGAAAATACATATTCTAATGAGTAAGGAAACTTTTGAGACACTGAGTATCTCAAACTAATGTTACATGGTTTTGTTTGTGTTTCTTTACAAAGCATCACAGATAAAGATAATGCAACTCTAAACTTCTTTGGGATATACTTAAAAATATGTTAGTTAAATTACAAGTACATCTGGTGTAAACAAGTGCCACAAATCTTAGTTTCAAACTTCAACATGTTCCATTTTTATTTTATCAGAATGTATTTTCTGTGTTTCTGAAATGAATTTCTTTCATACTTATTCAAATTATGGATTCTCAGGCACTCATTTGTCTTTGTTGTTTTTTGTATTAGATTGCCAGCTCTACTGAGCCACCTGTTATTCCAACATATCTCTCTGATGTAACCCAAAATTTGGCTCTTCAATGTCTAGAAGTAAAGTCTGACAAGAGAGCTTCAGCCAAGGAACTCCTTAACCATCTATGTTTTACCCAACAAGTAAAAACTTCCTAACGTAACTCCTATATTTCAACAGAAAGTGTTATTTCTTATATGAAACCTCAGTGCCAAAAGGCCAACTATTTTTTTTAATGTCTGACACTGTTTACCATAAAGCATTTATTTTTTTAATTACAGTTACCTTAAGCTTCATGTAATGGGACCATCAACTTATGATGTTGAATTAATGTTATAGGTCTAGTAGTACATATATCTTTGGACCAAATCACTATAGCTTTTGTGAATTTAACCATCTTTTCCACATGCATATACTGGTCTTCCAAAAGAGCCTGTACCCTTCTTCCTCAAACTTCTATTTTAGTTCTGTATCTTTTGTCAGTCTGTTAGCAGAATATAAAAAAAATATTTTAAGAAATACCACCTTACTGACATTCAAGAGAGTCAAAACATAGCAACTGTATGAAACTAAATATACTTTACCAAAATATATATTCTGGTTTGCAATTAATGCAGTTTCATCATTATATTTTAAACAAGTTGTATAATTGTAGCTGGTATCTGCTAGTAATACACGGTTATGCTCTCGTATTTTTAATTAATAACTGAACTCAGGGAACTGTGATGAAATTTACAGAATAGCTCACATCTTTTTCACAGTTTTAGTCAAGCCATTCTACCATGTAATGTCTTAGTTTACATTGTACTAATTGTCTCAAAACTTAAGTTTCACTCTTCCACTAATTTTATGGATTTAAATTGTGACTACCACATAACTAACTATATTTTGTTTCCTAACTAAACTTTCTATCAAAAAACTTAACACTAGCTACTTGAAAGCCAGTGTTTCTTGAGAAAAAAAAAAATTATTTATTTATCAATAGATAATTTTATGGAAAAGGTTAATTCCAAATATATTTTAATCTTGGTTGCCCTAAACTAAAAGTTGTTTTTATACAAACATTTATAAATTATTTAAAAACACTGCAGTAATAATCATATCAGATTTAAGTATTAAAGAAGTAAAAACATTACACCCCATATGGGATGACAAAGTGAAGTGACAAATGTTCTATTCATATGTTATCCATTGAGTAAAAAGCATAGATTTGGACAGAAAGTGACTCCTGAATAACCTTGTCTATCCACTTTTGATTGGTACACTCAACATTTGACTTATTGCTTTTTTATCATACATTGTTAATTGTGTCAATTAAAGATGTACAATATTTCAAACTAATTTTGTGTCTTTTTGGCTTGTTTTAGTCACCAGTATTAAATTTGATTTTTCTACTTTGTTTTTGGCAATCCAATATTCTTAATATATCAGTGTTTTTATCACATTATTACTTTAATGAATTGTACAGAATCACTCACTAGTATTTTAATTATATTCTGCAATAATATTGTTAAAAACACAACTTAAAATTCATTTAAGAGGTTATTCGAAAAGTGGAATATCTTTTAATATCAGATAATTTTTCTTTAAAGCATGAGACTAATGGCTAAGGTACAAAGACAGTTTTATTGTACAAAAATAATATGAGATTAAAGTCTAATTTTGTTCTAAATAACTTGATCATAACATTATTTGTTCAAGTAATCTTCCTAGTAGGTAGATAATTACACACAATTTTCTGCTGCTTCAATGCATATCAAAATGTGCATTCCAATGTTTAGGAATCAGCACACAAAAAATAAAATGTCAGTTTGAAATAGATTATGACCAATGATATGATAATGAATCACTTTGATACATGTATATACACCAAAATGTAGGTTTATCTCTGGCATTTTTCTTAGCTTTATACATAAAACATTCTTTCTCCTTTCATAATTTAAACAGATCTTTCTTCATTAACCTGAAATTAAAGCATTAATTTTGACAACTTTATCTGCAGTTTAAAATATTTTATCACCTGGAAAGTTCCTTTTTGCTTAATTCACTGTAATTAAGTCACATTTTTCAATGTATATTTAAAATATCTTTAATTTTAAAAAAAAGTATCTTCTTGTCATTGAATAAGAATAATTGAAGATTTCAACAAAGATCAGCTTTAACTAGAAACAGAAGTCATCAGCTTCATTGATTAAAACGATTCAGTATTCCATCCATGTGAACCTAATATAAACATCTTTTATCATACCATGTACTTTAAAAACAATAGTAGTAAAACAACTGTAAATTTAATAAAAATAATGTCTCACCCAAATATTTTTTCATATAAACTACCTTTTTATTTATTTAAGACATCTTAAAAGTTTGTTTGCAATTTTAGGTTTCTTTGTTTCAAAGTAAGAATCTAATTAGATAGGTAATTTGATAGTTACAACTTGTGCTTTGAGATGAGAAATTATACATTGTTGCAAAAAATTTGCGTCTCATTGGAAAGGAATGGTTTTTGTTTCAATAAAAACAGTTGTCAAATATTTTTCAGTTGAATATAAGAGACTAAACATTTTCAGAGAAGTATTGGAAAATACCAAAGATGTGCTTATAAAAATAAACATTTATCTGAACATAAAACAAAAAATATGGTTATTCAATTTAAAGAAAAACTTGAAGCAATTCCCTATAATTGAAACATCATTACATAAAACTTCTTGAATATTTATAAAGAGAAATTTCGGTGGTCAACATCATTTGATTACCATATTTAAGTCTTATAATTAGTTATAATTTTCAAAGCATACATGTTATGCTTTATCAAAGTAATACCAAATTTTTGCAAAGTTATTTATGGATAAGAATGCAATATCAAAAGTTAGTTCATTTTAAAGCAAGTGTCAGTAATTATGGACTGAGACATTGTCCTGGATCCATAAATTTACAGTTTGATGTAATAAAAAGTGAATGAAACAAATTTATTATATGTATACTGCTTATCCACATAGAATCCTGAGGTCTTTGAGGTGTCAAAATTTAGTTTGTGTGCCAAAAACCCATATGTATGAATTCAGATCTCTCCATTTTAATTTCAAAAAACTATTGTTTTTATAACTTCATTACTTTTTATAATTTTACACTAACTGATATGTTCATTCTACATTGCAGTGTTATGTACTTATGTTTCTAGTGTAATAATGGTATTCCTTTACCAAATAGCAATTAACTAAACTCTCCACTTTATCTAAGTTAATTAAAACATCTCACTTTAAACAAACTGTTAAAGACACGTGCATAGCAGGTAACAAGATGAAAACCCAAACTGTTCAAGTATTAAGTGATGGAATAATTTGTTATTAAGTCTCCCTTTTTTTTTTTTTTTTGTCTATTTTGTTGAAAGCTATTTATTTCTCCTCAGTAGTTTGCATTACTAATTTTTCCTTCTGTTGTTTCAGCTATGTATCTGGTCAAACTGTCAATAAAATCCTGAATATTAGTTTTAGATTTTTGTTTTACATTTAAATTCATTATTAAATCAAACAACTGAACAGGAATAAGTATGATATACAATAAAAATATTCTTAGACCCTGGAATAATAATCTTCAAACCTATACTTTTGAACTGATAATTGTAATCAAATAGTTAAGGAACTTGTTAAGTCATGTAATTGCATGAAATCCTACCACACAAGAAATCTACAGTGTAGGTATTATCTTATTCTCTGTATCAGCATATTGTTTTATCCCTGTTCAGCCCATGAATCAACTTCTACCTTCTCCATTTATTGGATATTCTAGCCATTGGTTGCTCTGGCATCTTTACAAGCCTGTGCAAGAGTAAGCTCTTTATGAGAAGCAATGCAATAATTTTCAAAAAACATGAAGGAAAAACAAAAAAGACCGATAAGAAAGTCTTCTAAAAATTGACATTTGAATATGTACATCATAAAATTTAGAAAACTGTATTAGTACCCACTTTGGAAATGTACCTGATTAAATTAGGGAGATTGAGTGGGTTACAGCAAGGTGTCACTGTTTCAGCATTCAGGTTGAAGCCAAAAAAAAATGTACTGTGATAAAGAACTTGACTTTTTAACCTCAAAACCACACTTTACAGCCAAAAGAACTTGCCTCTCAACCGTACCAAGCCCCAAACATGTGAAGTTTGAGGTTAGTCACTTTGTGTTACTCTTGCACAAATATAAGTGTTCAAGTTGGCATACCATGACTGGTGAAATAAAAAGTACTTATGAATAAATGATCCTATGTGGTCTAAAAGTTTTATTCAGAATATGGAGAGTTCTTCTTGGTTTAAGGTGTAAAACATCATTGTGGGATATTAACTGTTAATTGATTTACTGATTCAGTAGGAAGGCAGTTGTTCAGTGACCATGAAAGTATGTACATAAAGGTTTTGCTTCACATTTTTTTAATGTCCAGTTAGAAAACTCAGTCATCTAGCTAAATTCAGATTTATTTCACTATTGTTTTGTCAGATTGATCCTTCTGTTATAAAATGGACCTATCTAATACTTGTGTAGAAGTCAATGTACTTAAACAGTTCTTCCCACTTATGTGGACCTTAAATGCAATATTCATTGGTCAGCATCTGTTTTTCCAATAATTATTTTAACTTAGTAAAATATCTATACACTTTACATTTAGAATCTGAGATGCAGAACTTGCTACAAGGAATGGAGACTACACATACAATTTTGTACAACATAAAATTAGACAAAAGTCTGAGAATGTTCAAAATTGTATTGATATTTGCCAGATTTTTTGAAACACAAAAACATTTTAGAGCATATGGTAGTTGCATAATCTGTGTCTTGTGCAGAAATAAAGCAGAATAAGAGGGCATACTCTTAGAATAATTTCCAAAAGTAGAAAAACAAAATACATAACTTAGCAGAAACTGACACTATAAATTAAATTTTCTATACAATTTTAAACAAGAACTCAGAAGATGCACATAATCAAATACTAAGAACTATTGCAAGAAACCTAAAGTCCTAATTTTGTGGTAGGCTATTATCCTATTCTAACTTTACCTATAGTTGCACAGGAATTAAGTTATTGTTTATAAGTCTAGACTTTAGATCACATAACATGATCTGAAAAGTATTTAAATAACTAGTAAAATCTCTAGAACTCTGTGATTGGCCAAACAAAAAGAGCCTTGTAAACATTTTAATCTTATCAGAGAGCCTTGAGCCAGTTTGAAAAGGAGTCAGAGCATGTAAAACCTATTATTTTCATTTTTTTCAAAACTGCTGCTGACTATATAAAATTTGCTTTTGACTCCAATCAATTAAGAAACCAAACTAACACAGATGTTTTAGTTTTTAAACATTATCATACAACATTTAATTTGCACAAGATAGCTTAAGCATAAAAACAATTTAAAATTAAACTCCATGGTCATTTTCACTTGCTGAGATTTCCCCCAGAATATAAGAAAGATGATTCTTTACTTATTCATTCAGCACATGCGTATGAATGTTTTATTAATTTCATAACTTCACACTTCTTCGCTTGTCCCCTGGGAAAATATCTGTATTACATCAAATTCATGTATGCAGTTACTGTGTACTAGTGTAACGGGTAATCGTGTGGAAATGTGACAATTTCATTTACAGATGCTGATATAATAGCAGCCTGAAAAATAGTTACAAAATAATGTAAAATTATTACTTTTATATAAATTTTGTCATTTTGAAAAATTAATGTGCAAATGTTTTTGGCTATTGCATTGGTAATATTTCGTCTATCAAAACAATAGATACCGAATTAGAAAGCAAACTACAACTTTTTAATAAATTAGAGCTTAAAATCTGGATGCCAGAAGATCTTACTATCACCATTTATAATACGGTTCTGAATATGACAGTTGTATATAAAATGATGATAAAGATAGAAACCCGATAACATCAACCACCTTCGACTTGCTTCAAAACATGTTACCTAATCGTAATTTTCAGATATTATAAACTACATTTTATAAACCCACCTCTAGTTCTGGTAGTGGTACCAAACACTTCCATGTTTCAAGCAAATCTGGGTAAACTGAGACAAGCCCAGCTGCCTGAAATTAGCCTTTCCGCCCCAGATGTAATGATTACATTACTTAATCAATCAAAATACGTTAAATAAATTTGGGCTTTAAACCTTTCACGTTCCATATCATCCACGAACAATGACAACCTACTACTTAGCCTAAATTGTAAACAATACTAGTTTATATATTAAGATCGTGTATACCAGCGTCCTCTAAAAAAAAATATATTTCAATTTGGAAATAATTACATTCAAATTGATAATAAAATATTTGCTACCTAATACCCCCCACAAGAAGCACCGCGACATGTCGACTGATTTGCAACACTAGAAACCGTATTTTGATACCCATGATAGGCAGTTTGTTTGTTTTTTGGAATTTCGCACAAAGCTACTCGAGGGCTATCTGTGCTAGCCGTCCCTAATTTAGCAGTGTAAGACTAGAGGGAAGGCAGCTAGTCATCAACACCCACCGCCAACTCTTGAGCTACTCTTTTACCAACGAATAGTGGGATTGACCGTCACATTATACAACCCCACGGCTGGGAGGGCGAGCATGTTTAGCGCGACGCGGGCGCGAACCCGCGACCTTCGGATTACGAGTGCACGCCTTAACGCGCTCGGCCATGCCAGGCCGGTGTGATAGACAGAGACAGCTTATTCTGTAGCTTTGCACTTAAAAACAAACAAGCAATGCTCTCTAATAAGTTACAAAATTTATTATAAATAATTTAAAAACTTTACTAATTTCGAGATTACTATAGTCATTAAACAAAATGTGATTTTTAATATCTATACCTTAATTGTGAAGAAAATACTTTTATTATATATTGTTGAGTGTATCATTTAGTTCATAAAGATGCTGGAAGAAATAATACAGTGGAAGAGGATGACGTTCAAGCCGAAGAAGAGTAGAAGTCTTCATCAATCAAAGATAGACAGAGCTAACGTTCACTGTAGTTGACGAGAACATCCCAACTGTTCTCGAGGAACCAGTAAAGAGTATTTAACGATGGTATGCATTCCCAGTAACTAGCAAATGTAAAGGAAGACAAGCAATGTATAAACATGAAAAATATTTGAAGGTTGAAGAAGAATATGGATTAACAGACAAGTATAAGGTGCTTTTAGGTTGAACTACTACCATAAATAATTTGGTCGATTCAAATTTATAAGGTTGGTTTAACAACAGCAGAAAAGATGAGAGCATGTGAGACGATAAATGACAAAATTTCATCACGTACCTTGGTCCTTTGTCATGAATGGGTTGTAGGCAAGAGCATGATCATTTGACTAAGCTTATTCTCCCAGTAAAGTCTAGAAATTCAAAGTTGCTAATGTACAGATGGACATAATTATGGCAAATTTAAATGGTGCTGAGGTGGGAGAACACCAAATGAAGGTAATAACAGGTAGGAAACTAAAAAATTCAGATTCAGTGGAGAATGCCATCAATAGGCTGAATTTTAAAAATATTTTGGAAGCAGCCCGCTAAGATTGAAAAGGATTAAGGCGGAGGCTTTCTAAGGATATTTCAGAGGAAGATAGCAAGAGAATGAAGGAGATGGTGTGTGAAGATGTAAGAATGATGGAGGAGAATATAGAGCATCTCAAGCAGCAGGGTAATTGGTTGAAATGGGGAGGTACCGACCAGCAAAATATATCATGGAATAAGCTGTGAAACAAGGAATCAGCATGAATTGAGATTTTGGTTGATTTAGGAAATGATAAGTTAGCATTAAATGCTAACCTGAAAATATAATATGTGACTGAGACCGATAAATGCACCTGCTGTCCTGCTGTTGGTACATTTAAGCATGTATTACCCACTTGTCTCACGACATTGCAAATATATATATAGTGGCGTAATCAAGCTCTGGCTATGCTGAGAAGGGAAATATGTGAGAAAATCAATAGTTATCAGGTTCATTGACTTCGTGAAAAGTGGTGGTAAGACAGGGATTTGTATGATGCTTAAGAAGAAGCAAGAAATTGGGTAAACTGCTTAGATGTAGGTAGTGGTCACGCTCTTCCAGTACAGATTTCTGTCACAAGTACCATGAGAAGATACGAATAAGATACGAACAAGTGATGCAGGAAGTAGAAGCAAAGAATTGCAAGTGTTGTATATTTCCAACAGAGGTTTAATTGCTGGGTTATGTCTACACCCTTTAGACAGAATTAGATTGAAATGGTAAAAAGAAAAATACCATGGTGAAGATGCTATAGAAGGCTGAAGCAAGCTCTGTATGGACATGGAACCAGTCTAGGTCAGAAGTACTAGGTTTTATTACAATGCTCAACGACATCTAAGTGACTTTGATTGGTGGGTTTGTAGATGACTATCATATTAGTGTGGACCTCGAATCGACTATTTTATGTGTTACTAAGTGATTGTGGTAAGAGTTGTTCTGTGACTTGTTCACAGTATGACTTCACCTTTTAATAGTATATGTGAAACCACACCATCTGAGAAGAACAGTTCCGAAATGGGAAAGATAATTCTCTTCTTTTATAAAATACTTCCAACAACTCTTTATTTTCTCTAATGTTAATATCTAGCCCTAAAAACTGTTCTTTTTAAATTTACTCTCTAATTAAAATTCAGGATTATCAAATAATACTCAATCATTAATATAATAAATGGAATATTGGTTTACTCTTAAGCACAAAGTTACGCAATGGATTATGTGTGCTGTGCAGAACATGGGTATTGAAACTCAGTCTTATTTTCGCGTAAGGAGTCTTTAGCCTTAACGTTGAATCTCTGGAAACTTATAACGGAAAGTAAAAACATACCTGTTCATTGTTACGTATTATAATTTATCTCGAATGAGCCTCCAATTTATTATCTTCCATTCGTTATATATTACGATTTCATACACTATTTATTTTCTACCAAAAAGACTGATACTCACAAGTTTCTTTTTAACATAAATATGTGTTGATATACAAGTAACAATACAATTTATAATAATGGGTATTACAAAAAAATTATTTATGGACAAAATTGTACAACTCATAAACACTATTCAGTCTCCTATTTAGTCTGGAACTGAATACTTTATTAACAGTCCAGGTCCAAGAGGTGTAACTTACTTTCATCGTGATAAACAGATACATTTCACTTGACTGAAATGCTAGCTAGCTCTAATCTTGTTTGGCTTAACACAGTTTACAAGCTTATTTTTCACGGAGGAAAATAGATAGATACAAGTATCTAATGCCCTTGTAGAAATACTAACATCCGAAGTTGGACGGTTTATAACGTTCGAAATATATAAAATTCCCTGGTCAAATCATGCAATTTTCTGATTAATAAGCGCTTATCACAGTTATAATGTATCTCAGGACGACTGGTATGGATATTAATACTTTTACTAATAAAGCAGAGAACAACATTTTAATTTTCTTAGGCCATCATCAGATTAACAAAGAGAGAGTTTGTAACTGACATGTCTCAGGGACGAGAGTGTAAACGTGTACTGGATTGTAGGTAACGTTGCGCTTAGATATCAGGTTATTAATTAGTACAGGTATAAAGATGCTCCTTTATATTGGTTTAATTTTGGTTTTAGTTGTCTTAAAAGTAGGCCTTCTTTGATTTTGCCTTTTTTTATAGTTGTTTCCCTGCTTACTGTTTGGGTGTTTTCTATTGTTATCTTGTGTTTATTTGACTTGCTGTGTTCAAAAACGTGTGGAGGTTGTTTTTTTTGTTGTTGTTCATTGGATCTGGTTTTCATTTTTTTTTGCCTGTTTCTCTAACATAGAAGCCGTTGCAGTTGTTGCATTGTATTTTATAAATAATGTTGGTGTTGTGTTTGTCAGTGTAGTTTTTACATAGTGTGGACTTTAGTTTTGTATCTGGTTTTTGAATAAATTTGGTGTTTACTGGAATGTTGTGTTTTGTTATAAGTTTTCTTTCCAAGTGTTGGTTATTTTTCACTGATGTCGGGAACGTATAGTGTGCAGCAGTGTAAGGTTTTGTAGTTTGTTGTATCTTGGGATTTATTATTGTTTGTTTGTTGTTGATCTAGGTGCGTGTAATGTTTTCAACGTTTTTTCGAGGAAATTTGTTGGTGTTGATGAAGTGTTGTTTTATTTTGTTGATTTCATCGGGTGAGCATATCACAGTTATAGTTCCCGTTGCTTGTAGTGTAAAATACAATGTGACAACTGCCACGACTTCTATATAAGAGAAACAAGTAGAAAAATGGAAACCTGATTCAAAGAACATAAAAAGTCACCTTCACACGTTTTCGAACACTGCAAGTCAAATGGACACAACATAACCATAGAAAACACTAAAATACTAAATAAAGAAACAAACATAAACAAACGAAAAATTAAAGAAGCCTTACTTATACAACAACTTAAACCCAAAATAAACCAATATAAAGGAACGCCATTATACCTATATTAATATTATAGATTATTATATATTCAAACATCTAACCGCGCCCTCTACATTGGAACACTCAGTTACACAACCCCTTCCAAACATGTGGTCAGCTTCCGGTCAGTTACCTCTTTCTTTGTGAACCTGACGATGACCGAAGAAGGTCAAAACGTTGTTCGCTCTTCTATTTAAAATATTTTCTGAACCCTAAACGAGCCGTTTTTGCATATAAAATTCTCAATAATATTCAGTTCTGTCTCTCGGCGCGTCGGTTTATATAGCTAAAAGGTGAAGTTCTCGTATGTCCGACAATGTTGGAAGACACGTCAGTGTTTTCGTAAACCATATATTGTTAGTTCTTGTTTTCGAGAATCTTTTACAAATTTAGAGAACAGGCGGGACTTGCGCAATACGTATTTAACAGTATACGTCACATGCACCAAAGTGAAATAAACGTAGGTATTAAGATAAATGCATAATAGTAAGTCTATTAAATCATAAATAAATTTTCATAAAATAAAAGCAGAAGCTACTCATATTTGATGAGAAATTGCCCCCCATACAGATGCTGATTACCTGCTTAAATATTCTATCATTAAAGATTATAGAGGTGTTATGAACTCACAAATTAATGAAACTTTTACATAGAATATTTGAAAAATTATAATTACAAACTGCTATGTTTTAACCGATAAGATACATCTATTAAACAACTGAAGACTTTTGTTAAACTTTTAACATGGAGAAATCACATTTCAAAACAGACATGGCTGAATTGGAAACACCTAAAGATTCTAAGCATTCTAATACTTGTATGTTATTTTTATTATCCAAAATATGTTTTGAAGTGTTAAACAATTAATATTTTGTCTCAGAAAGTAGAAAATATAATTTTATTCAACATTACGTCTATAGCTTTGGAAATAGTATTTAATGAATTAGTAATAAACCTGAACTCGAGTTTTATGTAACTTACGAATTATATGTAAGAAAGGTAAATTTAAATATTTATAGTCAACAGGTATACTAACTTTTTTAACAGCTTTCGATAAGCTGTTAATAATTGTATTGTTTCTGATGTAGGTTTAGTTAAATTTTGTGGTATTAATTTAATTTTTATAAGTTACACAAAATTTCTGTTAGCTTCTTAAATTAGAGTAATAATTGGTAGGTAAACGACGGTTCTTAAATAAAAGGTGGAACATGCCACATGTTTCGATTGGTCTGTTTTCTTCAGGTATCAAAACATGAAGTATGTTCGACCACCGATAAAACGTTTCTTTATACTTACAGGCCTGTCATGGCCAGGTGGGTTAAGGCGTTTGACTCGTAATCCGAGGGTCGCGGGCTTGAATCTCCATCGCACCAAAGATGCTCATCCTTTCTGCCGTGGGAGCGTTATTATGTTACGGTCAAGCCCACAATTCGTTGGTAAAAGAGCAGCCCACGAGTTGGCGGTAGGTGGTGATGACTGGCTGCCTTCCCTCCAGTCTTACACTGCTAAATTAGTGACGGCTAGCAGAGATAGCCTCGTGCAGCTTTGCGTGAAATTCAAAAACAAAGAAATAAACATTTTTTACCAATATTATTAATACATTCATCATATTTTTCTCTATATTTTGTTATATTTCATTCTTTTTATTATATTTAATATTTTTACTTTAGTTTTTTTTACATATTTATAAGATTAATATTTTTAATCACATTCAGATCCCTACTAATATGTTTATGAAAATGTTCCTTAAAATTAGTAATATTATATTCACAAACTAAATTATCAAAATCTTTCGGATTCGAAATTTCAACAAATTGTCTATAATTAAACATAAAAAATCCTGAAAGTTTGTTGTATCTGAAATTAACAGTAGGTTATGATTATTTTATACGGAATATTTGTCTTGAATGTTTATGTATGATTGAAGACAAATACAGACCGTGCATTTTATTTTTCAAATCTATAATAATAAACAATTTTTCTATACTTGCTTTTTATAGTATTACAATTGGTAAGTTTTGTTTGTTCCTTGGTTTTTTAATTTCGCGTGAAACTACACAAAAGCTATCTGTGCTAACCTCCTCTAATCTAACAGTGTAAGACAAGAAGGAAGGTAGCTAGTCATCACCACCCACCGCTAAATCTTGGGCTACTCTTTTACCAACGAATAGGGGATTGACAGTCACATTATAATGCCTCCACGGCTGAAAGGGCGAGCATGGTTGGTGCAACGGGGATTCAAACCCGCGACCCTCAGATTAGTAGTCGAACGCCTTAATCCACTTGGCCATGCCGGGCCTGGTTGGAAAGTATAACTCATTTTAATCTCAATTTCATTAATAAATCCAAAAATTTTTTTTAAATTCAAAATTTAAGTGAGTATATGATAAGTATCTTAATTCATTTATAATTTAATTCAAAAACGTTTTTTATAACATCCTTAACAATGTTATTAGTATTAGTGTAAACTGAATCTAAATCCATACACAAGTTTTTAAAGTTACTCAATTTTAACTATCTTTGATGCTACTTTTATGACTTATTACTCACAACCAGTGGCACAACGGTATGTCTGAGGACTTACAACGTTAGAAACCAGGATTACCATTGTGTAGTTTTGTGCTTAACTTCAAAATAAACAAACTCTAACAACTGGTTAGAGATGATGAGTGATAATGGAATGTGGGACATTGGAGATTGTGGTACCAGACTCTAATCTCCTTAATGAAGCGGTGGATTGCTTTATAGAATGATATAATTTTATATTGTTTTGTTACCGTTTTGCTCACGCGTACACATAGAGTAAATATCTTGAATATTTATATCATATTTATACATATTATTAAAATAGAATAGATTTACTGATCTTGTTCTATGTTTTCATTCTGTATTTGTTACAATTACTTACTTGCTCTGCTGATAAATAAGAATTCTTGGTGAGTTTTTCTATCGAATGCATAACATCATTCGTTATCTTTCTTGTTTTTAAAGCATGTGAATTTCCTTAAACCTACAAATATATATACATCGTATAAAACATTATGTAAACCACACAGTGTTGACCTATTTACATCAAAGCTCGTACGTCAGGTAAACACAACTTTAAAATGTTAAAACTGGTTCTCAATCGTCACTAACCACTACGCAAGACTCTTTAACACAAAAAAATGTTGAGTGAGGAAATAACCAACAGAAAGGTCTGTAAATTTTTACTTAAGATTGTTATTCATAATACTCTGATGGTTGCGTGTGTGACAACACATTCACATGCTCTCCACTGATAAAAACAGGTGTTTTGTCAGTTCTAAAGAACCAGATGAGTACAGGCTGGTTAAAAGACGATTTCCAGTATAATGAGGGCACCTAGAAAAATTAAAACTTGCTATTAAGGACAAGTAGGAAGTGTATTTCATCTTGCCCTATTGAACAGGGTCAATTACAGCTAGAATTACGATATTCGTCCCGGAGCCAACTAAAATTGTCGTCTTCTCTAACAAAACATGTTTATGGATACTACTATTGTCCAGTAGCCGGCTAAACTGTCGCTTTCTCTACCAATAAACTTTTACGTATAATGAAATCTTGAAGAATATTTTAGTATATTTCAAATAATTATTTTTATTAATTTACCATTTACTTTTAGCATTGTGTCTCTGGAGTTTTGACTTGGATGGTCAGAGATGCCGGTTTTCCAATGAAAGATATATTTTGCATGTGTGTGTGTTTAAACAGTGAGAAGGGGATTCAAAAGGAGGTTATGAGACTGTGTTGTTGTTTCTTGTTTTGTAATCTAAAAGCTTCCTGTGTTCTCACCAGTGATATATCATTGTAGATTAATTGTCGTTTAATGCCAAGTATTTCTACCAATACCGGATTTAATCGCACACTATGTTAGGTTCCACAGGTACTCCTTCAATTAAATATTACATTATATACAGAGGTTAGATGTTTTATACTTTTTTTTAACTGAAATAAAATTACCTTTTCATTTCGTCTGGTTCTTACGCTTATGGTCCCCGGCTGGTACAGCGGTAAGTCTACGGATTTCACACTCTTTCGTTGTGGATAGAACTAATTAAAGGTCTATACAGTATCCCAGTTAGCACCTATTCAAAATATCACTAGCTGCAAATGTATTCTAAAACTACACCATAGGTATATTCATAAATAGTGTACACACACACATATATATATATTTATATTTATACTGAGACGTTTTACCAATCAAGCAATCATTTTGTGGATTGTTGCCAATTATTTGTGATCGTTACTGAAGGAAAAGTTTGTGTTCTTTTTTGCGGAATTCACATTGAAACTATTGTTTTCTGTATTTGACTTTTTTGCACTGGCCCGGCATGGTCAAGCGTGTTAAGGCGTGCGACTCGTAATCTAAGGGTCGCGGGTTCGCATCTCCGTTGCGCCAAACATGCTCGCTCTTTCAGCCGTGAGGGAGTTATGATGTGACGGTCAATCCCACTATTCGTTGATAAAAGAGTAGCCCAAGAGTTGCGGTGGGTGGTGATGACTAGCTGCCTTCCCTCTAGTCTTACACTGCTAAATTAGGGACGGCTAGCACAGATAGCCCTCGAGTGGGTTTGTGCGAAATTTATAAAACAAACAAACAAACTTTTTTGTAGAAAATCGTCAAATTAAATATTCTCGTGTGTTCTATTATATGATGTACTTTAGTCAGAAAGCACAAACTCTACTCACGGTTTGTCTCTTTACTAAAACATTGTCAGTTCAGCCAACTGAAAAGGTGCACAAAAATACCATGAGGGTGCGTGCACCTGTAATTCAAGTCTCAACCTGAATGTGATCAGCTTGGAGGCGAGCTCAGCGCTAGCTCTCATTCACTATTAATTGAGTGGACAACCGTAGAGAAGCGGAAAAGTGCACTGTAGTGCATTATACATACTCGTTTTATCTATACTTCATCGCGACAACTAAATAAGACTAGTTCGCTCCTTTGTTGAAAACAGAAAGTTAACGAAATTCTAATACTAAAGTCGCTAAGTTACTGCAGTAAATCTACTTCATGGTAGAACCGAACGATTTAGGTAATATTAATAAGGAATATGAATTATGTACCAAGTTTGTAATGATTGCATTTTAACCATTTAAAAACATCTGATTTCAGCAAAAACAGGTAAGTCAAGTTACTTCATTATGGATGTTCTATTAAATACAACTAAATGTAATGTAAATTTGGGATAAAATATTTGATATATTACATATTTTTATTCATAAAATTAAATAAAACGTTTCTTTATTAAATGAGCTACAAGTTATTAACAACCAGACAAAAGGAAGTTAATAAAATTTCAGGTTCCAGTTTGGGGAAGTGGGAAATGATCACCGCTACTAAATATATTACTATTAGTGTATTGTTTGAAATAACTCAAACTAATTGGACTCCAGAAAGCGCTAAATATTTTAATACATAAATTTCATACATATAAATATAATAAGCCCAGTAGTACTTGTAATAGAAATATGTCATATGTGCAATACAAATTAAAATCTCAAATACTGCAAACAGCATGGAAACGAAAATTTATAAGCATTTTACACACGTTGTTTAGTAGCGACGAAATCAAATGCAGAATAACAAACAACTAAATAATAAAAACACAAACACGCCAGGATAAAATATATAAGATAAAATCTTAAGAAAATCCCGGTATTTTAACAAATCCATTATCCTCCGGTGAGCCAGTGCTAAATTACTGGGCTTACACTGCTAAAATCGTGGTTTCGATTCATTGTAAGCCCCCCAGTGGCTCAGCGGTATGTCTGCGGACTTACACGCTAAAATCCGGGTTTCGATACCCGTGGTGGGCAGAGCACAGATAGCCCATTGTGCAGCTTTGTGCTTAATTCTAAACAACAAACAACAACAACAACGATTCACTGTAATGCCATTCGTAGACTACCAATCTATAGCTTTTGTCAGAAACCAACAACATAAAATCTAATACTTTATTTATATCCTCAATAAGGCTGGTATGGGTATTAAGACTTTAATTTTAAAAAAGTACAGAACAACGTTTTAACCTTCTTCGGTCATTTTCAGGTTATTTTAATTAAAGTTTTAACACCCATACCAGCTGTCTTGAGAATACATTTTTACTTTAAGTGAGTTTCTTATCATCACGACATATTTTACTTAATAACTCAGAAGTAAGCTTGAAGGATGATAACGCTAAATTCGGAGTACGATTTCTGTGATAGTCTGTTTTACAACTTGGACACAACAAAGAAATAAACGATAAGACAAAATGTTATCATGCAAGATAAAGCTTTTGCTTATTCGGCTCGAATCATAAAAAGATAACTTGGAGGCTATGGAATTATAACTTTCCCTTGACCATTTGTGGGATAAGAACCGCATTGAGCATGTATTGGCCATCCTTGGTTGTTCACTAAAAAGTTTCTCGAATAACTAACTTCTAGAGACGTTATTCTATTTTTCACCAAGAGTGGAATATTAACCCACATACTAAGATATCAGATTTTAGAAAGCCAAGTATGACTAAATGGTTAATGTATATGAATCTGGCGGCATCTATTTACTTATTCGAAAACTGTGTAATCGAAAGTAGCTGACTTCATTTTACGTGTTTAGTTTCATCAAAAAGGGGTAAAACATTTTGCACACAATTTTTACACGAACAAAAACTATCTTTACGATAAAACATCATCAGAGAAGTGTTTTTGCTTGTCAGATCACAAATATATTATTCACTAATTTGTCAGTTACCATGCTCTTCTGATTAATGAATACTCAAAAGTACAATAAACAGTTAGTTTTCAAATTATCATTTACCTTGTAATTATTTATTTTCTATTACAAATTATTAAAGAAAGTATTTGAGTATATTAAAATAAGAGAGTTTTTTTCTCGTACCTGATATTTTACAGTATGACCTGATGTCAAACTATTGGTATTAACCAGACAGTGACCGTTCTTTGTCCAGAAACTGTAAAGCACGTGCACATGTTAAGGAATGCGGGCGTGAGTCTGCTCTAATTTAACCAAATACTGTTTTGTTTTTTCTGGCTCAACACGAACTTTTAATGTGCTCGGTTTTGTTACACAATCGTACAAAAAACTCTAAACATGGGTAAATGTGGAGTCATATAACATTTGTGCTACTTCTCAAATGTGAGATAACTTACATGTGTCTGCAAATGTTTTTTCACGCTGGAAACCAACATTGGAATGGCTAGAATCTACTTCTGAAGCCAATGAATGACTTAAGTGCAGCGAAACTGGGTTTGGAAATATGTATTATTTTAAAATCTGAACTGTGTGTGTATTTGAGTAGGCTTATATCAAGTAAGTGGGCAGATTGATCGGAAAGAAATAAACGATGTTGTAACTTAGTTACTACGACGGATGAGAATATAAACATGGGCTTCCAAATTTGAAAGAAGCCTGTAAAATATTCAGGATACCAAGAAAATGTGAAAGAGTATTAATGAATTACAGGTTGATGTTGAAATAAATCTGAACTAAACGCACTCATTCTACTGTTGTTAGTTACTATGGAGCTTGATAGGTTTCATGTGGTGATAATATACTGTGATATGTTTAACTTGACAGGTATATGTAATATAAACCAATGTTTTATCTCGTAGCGATTGGTTCATTTTTATGTTTTCAAGTTTTGAGGAAAATGCCAGTTTTTGTGCAGGCTTACTCAAACATTTGGCAGACCTGAGTCTACTATAGTACTTTCTCTGATTGAACACTTAATTACAATCCTTTGTATCAAGTTAGACTTAATTTGCCGCAATAAAACCCGGACTCGATACAGTATATACTCCACAACATACTAAAAGCTCACTTATCCAATTGTAGTCCGTTGTTTGAGTATTGCGATCAGTAATTAGTTCACAACTTCTTATAAAGAGAGTGACCAGTCCCCAACATTATAGTCGTAATGGATTGTTGTGTTATCGTTTTGGATAATGTCTATTAAAGAGAAAAGTTTTGTTTGTTTAGCAGTATAAGACTAGAAGGGAGACATCACCGCCACCGTCAACTCTCAAGCTGCTCTTTCACCAACGAATAGTGGGATTGACCATCACTTATAACGCCCCAACAGTTGAAAGGGCGAGTATGTTTAATGTAACGTAGATTTGAGCCCGCAACCTTCAGATTATGAATCGATCACTTTAACCACTTGGCCATGCGAATCCCATAAGAGAAAATAAAGCAGTGTGAGTTGATGTTATCAAAGTTATTGTTCAGATACATTATGGAAGTTATTCACCCATCTAAAAGAATTAAAGAACCAAATACCAACTACAAGGTGACTCCTAAACCATTACTCTTCTACAGTGTTATGGCCCGGCATGGTCAAGCGTGTTATGGCCCGACATGGTCAAGCGTGTTAAGGTGTGCGACTCGTAATCTGAGGGTCGTGGGTTCGCATCCCCGTCGCACCAAACATGCTCGCCCTTTCAGCCGTGGGGGCGTTATAATGTGACGGTCAATCCCACTATTCGTTGGTAAAAGAGTAACCCAAGAGTTGGCGGTGGGTGGTGATAACTAGCTGCCTTCCCTCTAGTCTTACACTGCTAAATTAGGGACAGCTAGCGCAGTTAGCCCTCGAGTAGCTTTGTGCAAATTTCAAAAACAATAGCATGTGATTTTTATCACATTTATTCTAATCCCAGTACATAAAAGAGCATAGCCGTGCTTTCCTATATGTATCTAAAATATGAGTTTTTGTTGCTGTTTTCTTCTTGGACTTGTGCATCTACAACATTTTAGCCAAAATGTTTGCATATTTTGTAACAAATAAGATTATAATTATTAAGGTGAAATCCAAATACTCTCAGTGCTGTCAAACTGAAAAATGCATCGTAAATTAAGCATCTACGTATTTAATTTGTACAATGAGACAAGTTTTCTGTAGTTCGATGACGTTCATTATTTTAGATTCAGTAAACTTACTGTTCTGACAATGCCCGTTTGCTTCATACCATTTGAACAATTTGTAGCCCTATGACTTCTGACACGTTACAAGGCATGACCCTACATCAAGTATAGAGAATTTGTATGAACAAAGCGTTCATCTCTTTCTAAAAAGATTTTACTAAAGTCACATGCTTTTCTAAAAATAGGTGTGTATGTGTATTTTGACGAATAAATGCTCAAAACAATTTATACAGCTCAGAGCAACAACTCGTAAAAGTTTGTCTGATCACGTTACCTTCTCTATTACAACTCAAGCATGTAATAAATAACATCGATATAAACAAGGATACACACATTTTGGTCAAGACTTCAGTTTTTTTCAACTTATTATCAGCTCACATCTAACAGCTCTTGTAATATTATACAATACAGTTAGATGTAATCGAACGTTGACCACTGTTTCTAGAATTAACAAATATGGACATAGTTTGACATATATTCCACATTATAGTTCTGACCAGTTGTATTTTTCTTAGCCATTTAGAAGTCATTTGCAGCAAAGCGTATTATTTGTTGTCCTTCTTTGTAGATGATATCTTTCTATATTTATAAAACGAAAGCAATCACACGATTAATATGTTTCGTAAGTAAAACAAATGTGTATATTTTTGTAGCCAGTCAGTATAGGATGTGTTCCTCTATAATATTTCAGATCTGTATTTACACACAGCACCTCAGTTGATTATAGTTATACGTCATGCTTATTCAACATTTTTATCATTCTGTTCGTATAAGTACTTCTATCATTCAATTTTAATGAAGCCCTGTGTTTTGTGTTAAAACAGTCCTGGTATGATTGTGTTATAACAGTTCTCTTATATATATCATATTTCTGGAGACCAAGACCCACTTTATCGATAGTAAAGGAATTGTGATTATATTATTGTTTGACACACACATAATGACATCGTATAAGAAAAACATTCTATTATAGTTGAAGTCAATGTAAAGAACGCTAAACTGTTGATTCGTCTACAAAACAGTCATTGAACCAGCAGTTTCCTGAAGTGTAAAACGTTATTTATGCTTGCATCCATAAATTAAAACAATCGTGACTCACTTAAGCTGGTCATCACTTCCAGCCAACCGAAAGTTTCCATCTATTTCCACTTTCGAGCGAAAACTGTTTTATTATTGTGAATAATAAATAGCTACTAAACAGGCAGTGCCTCAACCAACCAAGATGTCTTTCGAAATAGTGATCTTTATCACTCAGTGTTTCTTTTGTTCAGACTGTTATTACAGCTCCTTACACAAGTTGAAAGTTAGCTGTTAACATCCTTTACGTAATAACGAAAGCCGGACCTCCTAGTCTTGAACTTTCAATACGTACAATCTTCACACAAATCGCGATGAACAACATTATGATACTTGTTTTAATCTGAATTAGTGCTGCAATGTGATTGAATAACTTTAGCAATGTTCAGTTTTTTTATGCAGGAAAAATTAATTTAAAGTTTCTTCTTTCGTGCTGATCTTTTAGTTTTCGAAGGATATTTGATAAGATACAGCTAAAACGACTGATGCAGATTTCCTAAAAAAACATCTAAAATTAAAAGTATCATCTATAAGAAGGTAGACATTTGTTTCCTGAAACAAAATCATTTTTACCGTGGTCTGTAAATTATATTTGTTATATTTGTCTGTTAACTTTGTTCTACGATATTAATTTCATAATTTTGTTTTACAGAACTTTCTTGGTGGACACATTTCAATAAAGCATGGGTACTTCAAATTCACGATCTGTAAATTTGGCTCCGTTTCAACCCCTCAACTGCCACATACTAAAGAAAGACGATCTTGACCACCAGAAAGCGCCTGAGAATCGAGTTATTTCACAGTTTCCGAACGGTCAGATAATACTACAGTCCACACACAATGACATAGTCGTCCAAAATAAATGCACTTTTTCTGGTAAGCACACACCGAGGTTTATAAACCAAGCACCCAATGATCTTAACCCAGAGTTTTCAAGCTTTTTTCATGAAAGAGTGAAGTCGAAAGAAGCATATTTAGGTGATTCACTTAGTGAGCAAGGTTTCCTCTCATCAAAAAAAGCGTACAGTGACACAGATATAGTTCACGGCAAGTTGAACTGGCACAGACTTCTGCAAACTGACAGAAGTGAAAAAGAACATACATATAATTCTAGAAGCTTGATTGCTCTGAGTCCTAGTCAGGCAAAAATTATGTTCAGAAAGAAAACCCAAAAATTAGGGGGGTCGTATTCATGTAGTCTTCCTAGCGATCTCGACAACATTCGTTACACCAACAATAAGAGAGATGCTGATCCGTTCATCAGCCACAAGAAATCGTTGTTCTCAAAACTGCAAAGTATCGAAGGAGAAGACGTGAAAGGTTTTCCTTATTTTTTGAAAACTCCTATTATTCCTACACCAGATTATAGCACAGAGTCTGAGGGTGACGACAGCAATTATGAGTCTCAGAAAGCTTGTACAGATTCTCGAATGAAAAATGAAGCTGACGAAAGTATGGAAGGTAAAATTAGGCATACCTTGAGTAATATTGATAAAACAGAAACATATTTTAAAGTTAAAGACAAATTAGAAAATGAAACATATTCATACATCTCGACAAATTCAAAAAAACAAACAAAATATGAAGCTTTTAATAAGCGACTTTATACAAGATTTCCAGGAAATTGTGTTCCCGAATACCATTCTGATCACTTTACACGAAGTCAATGTACAACCTTTTTAGAAAATCAATCTAATCGATCTCTTGAGACTAAGAGCTTATTGGAAAACGAATTTCCGATTGAAATTATCAGTGAAGCTTCTACTGAAAAATCATCAATACCTCTTGAAACAGAACTGACTTCAGCTATGGTCACAAACACAGATAATAAAACTATAACCTTTAATTCTGCCAAAAAGCCTGAACTTCAAATTTGTTATGGAAAACTGCAGTGTAACTCTACTAATTCGGGAATTGCCAATAATCTTGCCAACGTAAAACATCAACAAAGATATTTTATTGATGTCGAAGAAAAAGTAACTGAAGAAATTAATTTTTCTCAAAAATGTGATCCTGTCATAAATTATTCTTGGGAAGAAGAAAGATCGAATAATGGGCGCAAGAAGAAGCTATGTGAAAATCTTTCAGAGTTTTCTCTTACGGCTCCAAGAATGACTGAAAATTCAAGCATATCTGGTGAAGAAGACGTGAAGCTCTTAGTGAAACTGAAACCTACTTTACCCCGAAGGCAGTTTCACCTCCCACGTTTCTCTCCAGTCTGGAGATCTCTGTGTTCTGACAATCAGAAAACTGGAGAAGAAAGTGAAAGAGAGGAGGAAAGAAAGATAAATCAAATCAACCAATATGTTGCTTCTTCTAGAAATAGTAGAGATGGTTATCGAGATTCTGGAATTTCTCCTGATGGTGTAAAACCTTCATTAGTAAATTTTACCTCTGATGTATTGTTTTCTGGCAGTAAACTAGAGGAAGATATTCAAAGTACAACAAACATAAAAAATCCTCTTACTTGCAGTGGGCAATATCACTCACTACAATGGACTCCTGCACAAGACATGGACGATTCAGAAAAAGGTAGCGAACAAAAAGAAGTAGAAACATTTACCCCCTCTTCGATATCGACTCAACCCAAGCTCACTTTTCTAAATAAGTTTTGCACTAATTACAACCTTTCAGAAGAGGTTATGGAACCTAATCGAATAAATGCGCCACATAGTGGTTCATCTAAATCAATATTACATAAATATTTCGAAAAACATAAAAAGAGCCACAAGAAACATCAAGAGAACTTCAATAGTCTCCGCAACTTTAAAAAAGCTACAGAATTTCAAGATACATTTCCAGTTACTCATTCGATTGGAAATGTTGATTCAAATTGGAATCTTAGGTTTAGTATGCCAAATAACATTGATAAAGCTGGAACATCCGGTATTTGGAATTTAGAACTCGGACACTTTGGAAGAAGACACCCTGGCTCGTTGTTTTCAAACAACTCTGACAAAATTATACAATCAAGAAAGTTGTTGAGCGAAACTAAGAAAAATTGTTTACTGCCCTCGAAAGAGTGTGACGTAACCTGCGTAGAAAATTATAAAGACCTTGCAAAAGATTCAATAGTTCAGAAAGACAAAAAAACAATATTTTTAAAAAAGAAAAATAAATTTGTATCTCAGAATACTTTACGAAGAGAGAAGAGGCTTAGATTAGAAAACAATTTAATAAATAAAATTTCAGAAAAGGAAAAACTTCGCGAGGTAGGAAGCGGCTGGATGAATAAAGTAGAGGATGAAATTCGAAAACAGCATGAGACCGATAAAAATATCTTATACAATCAGTTACAGTTTTTAAACCAACACCCTTTAGAAAAATATGAAGTTATTCACAATTTTAGTTCAAGAAGCCAATATAGACCTGAATAACAGAGTTATAGTTACTCCCCAGAACAGAGTAGTGTACCGATTAACATTGAAAAGAACAAGGAACACGAAATAAATAAGTCCTTCATAAAAACATGAAGCTTCTCCGCTCCTGTAAACGACAGAATAATAAGAAACCAGTCTGTAGAAGTTGGTGAATTCTTATATTGTAACCAGAAGTCAAAGACTAATACAACAGGCTGCTTAGGTATATCTAGGCTGGATACAGCCCAACTGAGGTCTACCGAGCAGAAACTTTCGAAGTCATTTTGTTTACTGTATAAAAAGGTTATTTTAGTTCTATTGTATACAGTCATTAACCGGCATACATTTCCTGTAAGTTACTGTATAATTAAATGCAATGTCATAATAAAATTAAAAGTTTAAAAATAATACATATGATTTTAAATTCTTTGTCAGAAGTTTTCTTCAGGGTCTTAAATTGCACCAGTGACGTATTAGATATAAAACTTCTTCTGAATTTTGAATTTTTTTTTTGTATTTTTTGAAGTAGAACTGTTTTACTGTAGTCTGGGCAGTGTTTATTGGCCACTGCCCAGTCAGCAAACCTGAAGATTTAAAGTTCGCGTTTTGTTATTACAAAAAACTGCAGTCTACGTTTTCAGGGCCTTCTTGTTTGGTTGTTTTGAATTTCGCGTAAATCTACACGATGGCTGTCTGCACTAGCCATCCTAATTTAGCAGTGTAAGATTAGAGGGAAGGCAGCTAGTCATCACCACCCATTACAATCTGTTAGGCTACTCTTTTACCAACAAATAATGGGACTGACGGTAACATTATAACGCCTCCACGGCTGAAAGGGCGAGCATGCTTGATGCGACGCGAATTCGAACTCCCAATCCTCAGATTACGAGTCGAGTGCCTTAACCACCTGGCCATGCTGGGCCACGCTCTTTGGCAAAAAAATCTAAATTAAAATATTCAAAATATATGTTAAGCTTATTAAAATAATACAAAATATTTATGATCTGTGTTACCACAAACTTACAAGATCAATTTTTGGTCACAAACCATCTGAATTTTTTTGGTTTATTTGGAGCTGAGCACAGAGCAACACAATGGGCTACCTATGATCTACCCATCACAAGTATTGAAATACGGTTTTTAACAGTGTGAGTCTGCAGACATTCCGCTGTGCCACTGGGAGGCATTTTGTTGAGGAGGAGGGGAACTCTACGGGCCACGTAATAACTGTAATTTGACAAAACAAAGTAAGCACCTGAAAGTATTATAATAGCTATAACAGATTTACTTTTCTACGGCTTAATATGATTGATGCACCTGTTTTGTAAGCACATTTCTCTAATGTTAAGCGTAATGTTCGTATCTTTAACTTCAAGTCAGGTTCAGCATTTAGGCCGCTTCTGTATTTAGACTTATGAGCCACGAATGATGAAAATCCCCTTTCACATGAGTACATAGTAGTAAAGAGTGTCAGAAAACAAAATGTTTTGCCTGCATCTTCTGGGTACCACTCTCCAGTTCCCTCAGACAAAAACTGCATCAGTTTTAAACATTGCCTTTAATAGTTCCTCGCAAGAAATCTCCAACAAGCCTCGTATTTGTCATAATACATTACTTTTAGGCCTATTACATTTTTAAACACTACATTCTTAATTTAGTCCTTAGAAATTTTCAAGAATTTAAATAGCCAACGATAATGGTATTACAACCACATTTATTGCCAACGATGCATTTAGGTCAATCCATAGTTCTTCGGCCGCAATACAACAAATATAGCAGTGATCGTTACACTTTATTTAAACCATTTAATACAATAACAGTTAGTATAGCGTGCATCCCTTTATCAAGCAGACGAAGAATGGATTGAGCAAAATACGTCGTCTGCGATGGATATGACAAAAATGACGGTTGGAATACTGTTATTGTACGGTCTTCTAATTCTTTAAATTTTCTAACGTGCATTAAGAATTTAGTTTTAAAAATGTAATAGATGTAATACTAATGTCGTAGTATAAATATAATTGTAGTAATTATTCATCGACTTGTGTGAAGATGTACACACCATAATAACCTTTGAAGTCTCTACTTCTTTCATAGAAAATTATCACAGTTATTTCTAGACGTTTTTTTAATTATCTTCTTTTCACCAAAGACCACACGGGTGGATTCAGTTACTTTAGAGTTCAGAACATGACAAAATAAATATTTATTCTTTAGCTCTATTGTTAAAATACCACTGTGAAATTTGCTTTAGATATTGTCCCTTATGATTAAATTAATAATCACACAGTCTAATTTCACTTTCACTAAAAAACCCACGTTCACTAACCGGACACCGAATGATATATCTGGTTAGTGCTTGAGCTGTAAACTAAAAGGATAATTAGACACAAAAAAACGTTAATAAATTAGGTTAAATGTATTGAAGGGTGAAATGTGCATTTGCCAAGAGGAGAGGGTGGCTGATAAATCGGTGAATTTGGTTGTTAGCGGGTTACTGTTTACTACGTTTTTTATAAAATTTAGTAGCTAGTTGGAGTAAACGTATTTTTACAAATGGTATGTCGTAGAGTTTATTTAGGTAACAGTGAGAATGGCAATCGGAAGACAATTCTTATATCTCATAAAAAAAGACCTCTTTTTTTTTTTGTTAGAGAGTCGGACATGTTACAAAGTAGCATGCAGCCATACTCAATCAGGGATCTAATGTGTGCCTTATAGATGAACATAATGGTGTGAGGGGCACATCCTTTATTCGTGCCACTGATCCTTTGAAGAAAGAAGATGCGGTGGCTAATGCGAGATGCAGTTGCACTGATATGGGTCAGTCGTCCAAGTTAATTTGGAGTTGAAGTAAATATCAAGAAATTTAACGGACTTGAAGAGGGAGATCGCTGTGTCGTGAATTTTAATTAGTACCTCAGGCTTTCTTTTCTTTCTTTAATTTAAGCATCTATCAATTAAGATGGCTTGAGATTTTTTGGTGTTCAGTGCTACACGCCATTTGTCACACTAGTGTGCGATGGCGTTGATGGTATTCTGGATGCGATAACCGGCTGTAACAGGGTTGGTCGACGTGCTTCAGACGGCTATGTCGTCAGCGTATTGGAAGGCATTAGTATTAGTGATTTCAGGGTAAGGGATATCATTCACGAAGAGAATGTGTAGTAAGGGGCTGAACACGAGCCTTAAGGGACTCCAGCTTTTAAGGGAAACGTGTGGGAGAGTTCATTATTGATTTTAACTCTGGCGAAGCGGTTGTTCAAGAACCTAGCGATCCAACGGATAAAGGTGTTCGGGATGTTGACAGAGAACATCTTCTAAAGAAGAGCGTTATGTCAGACAGAGTCGAAGGGGAGCCTAACGTCGAGGAACACAGCAACGGCAACTTGGTTTCGACTGAGAGCCTGAAATAAGAATTCTGTGAGTCTAACAATGTAATCAGCGTTTTGACGTTTACGCCTGGAGTAATTCTGAATATTTGATTAGAAAGTTGTTGGAATCGACAAAGAAAGTAAATGTGTAAGTAATAATTTTCTCCATTAGTTTTCCTACGGTGCTGATGATGCTAATGGATCTATAATTTGAGGTATTGTTTAGATTAGACGAGATTTCAGGAGATGGCAGTGATAGTGGCAATTTTCCAGCTATTGGAGAAGTAACCATGCGAAAATAAATGATTCTATATGGTAAGTAGATGGTATAGAAAGTTTGGGGGTAGATTTTTGATGGCACGATTGTTTATGTCATCTTGTCCAGGGTCGTCATTGTTTTTGAGTTACTCTGCTAGTATGGCTTCTTTGCACGGCTAGCAGAAGGATTCAGAATTTTAATGGTCATGTTAAATTTGTATAATAGGGTATTGTCTCTGTTGGGATCATAATGGGGGACAGAAAAAATGTATAGCCTGGAAGGGTGAAAGAATGGTTACTATTTTGTAATGTGTCGTTGATTGAAATAATGCCAGAGATATAATATTGCATGGGTCAAAAAGCTAGAATTTCTTATGGTGGAGGCCGCCTCGGATATTTATATGTAAAAAGAAAACCGTACCACCTACCTGGCGGAAATTTGGACCAATTTTTCTTGAATGTAATAATGCACGACACTACGATCAGAGCTGCTGAAGTCTTGAAAGAACATATTCAGTAGTAAAATGGGTGGACGGACTCGAAGTCATTTTCCACTATCATAGAAGCAACATCAGCGACGAAGGCTGCAAGTCGCTTGAGAAAACCTGCGTCAAAATCTTTGGGTCTCCTGAGAGTGGACTCCGAAGGTTGCTGGGCTTTAATTTGGTTTGAGGTTGTGTTCTGGGGTTTCAGGTCTTTGGCACAGTTGACATGCATGCTGAGTATGAACGAATTTGGTTCTGGCAATGGGGAGGCTGAGGAAATCATTGGTATGTCCAACAGAGGGGGCTGGTTTGCCAAGCTTCATATTTTCTAATCCAAGCACTTGTTTATATTTTGGACAACCATGCTAGGAAGCTGCATATTCACCATTGCAGTTGCTCCACGTGGTTTCCTGGCGGGGCCTCTGACAATTATTGAAACGGTATAAGTCTCCAGAACAAACACATCGTGGAGAGGCTTCACAGGCAGCACGGGTGTAGCCAAAGTGTTGACAATTAAAACACTAAATAACAGCTTTTTCTGGCGAAGGTTTAGCAGACTCAACGGAGTATTTGACGAACCAGAGGGTTGTTCCATTGGCAACAAGGTTGTTAGCTATGGTTTGGTCCTGGAGTGCAAGTTTTACGAGTGTGGTGGAAAGTCTGGTCTTGAAGGATTTGCTTCTATCAGTATTGAGGGGGTAGATGTTGGTAGCAGCAAGTTCAAGTTTGACTTCATCTATGGTGATATCGAAAGGGATTCCTCTAATAACCACATGAAATTTGTTCTGGTGGCTCCGGGGACTTGCATGGCGACCTTAGATTCCTTGAAGGGGGCACCAGGCCATGGAGAGAGTAATTTAGTATAGTTCCTCGGATGTGAGCAATTAACTACTATCCCTCTTTTGGGAGTCTTCTGACTTCAGAGAATTCAATATTCGGGAAGGTTTAGGTATCTTTCATGTGATATCAGGCTGACGATAAGTGGCTGAAACGCCTTCAATAATGATAGCTAGGGGATTTTTAGCATCAGCAAAAGTGGTGGAGAAGGCTGGAGACTTGCCTTGGGTAGTCTTATCAGGTTTGGGTTCACTAAAATTTGACGGTGCTGTCTTAGTAGGAGTGGTGAGAGTTGAGGGGAGTAAACGTAGGAGAAGCTTGAAACTTGGTAGTGCCAGAAAAACCAATATCTCTAGTGGAAGATAGCGAAGAATTCAGGACAGATTCAAATGAATCGTCTGAATTATTAGCGGATTTTTGGAAGCCCGACAACGTATTCTTTAGTTTTTCTTGAGTGGTGAATGGCGGAACCGCTGCATCAATAACATGAGAATATTTTTTGCCACTTCATTGATGAACAGGTCGTAGTATTGATAAGGACTGGTTATGGAGAAGAATAAAAGATTCCGTAAAAAAGAAAAACACGATTTATACAAAGTTATAGAGAAGAAAGAAACGGAAAAACGAGAAAAAAAAGGAAAACGAAAACATCTTATTCACTGCTCTTATAATACACAGAAGTAATCAACTGTTTTGGTTTATATCTCTTTCAAGCTAGTGAAAAATAATTATATCATAGTTCATTGTTTTTGCGAAAAGATGTTAGTATTAAGATTACTTTGTTTTCAACGTTTTAAGATTTTGAAGCATTAGAAACTCGTTTAATAATACAGTCTCGACAAAACTATGTTTGTTATATCCGTTGCCAATGACGTGTTTTACTCAATCCAGAGCTCTTAAGGATAGTTGAGGCACAAAAGTACCACAATAAAGCATGGAATACTAAAAAAATTAAAAAACGAACAAAATAAATAATGCTAAAACAAGCATGCTTTAGAATATTAATTTTTGATGTACTTTAGGTTCGGTTTTCGTTTTGTCATCACTCAGTACATAGCTATAAAGTGGACTTCTGTTGTGGACAGAACACGTGTTAAAAATGAATTAAGTGCAGATGATAGTTTAGAAATATTTTATTATAACTGCAGACATTTGTCGTTATTTAGGATCATTTTTTGAAATAAATGTTAGCTACCAGTTCATGATAATTTCTTTCTATATTTAAAAATGCACATTAAAATTTGCGATATTTTTATGAATTTATCCTTGTGTAACAGATTTTCCGTTATATGTTTATTTTAATACCTACGTATGTTTCAGTTGGATGCATGTGATGTACAGGGTGGTCGCTAGAAAAGCGGAAAATTTGTCAAACAGCTATTTATTTTTACAAATAATAACTTTTACAAAGTTTTTTTAAAGGCATATGTTATATTACACTCATAGATGCTCAAAATGTCGTCCGTGATATTAAAATCATGCATTTTATTCATAATGTAAAAAAATCAAAATAGAAATGAGTAAGCACGCATTTTATTCATGATCTCATCTGACCCTCAAATTTTCCGCTTTTCTAGCGACCACCCTGTATATTGTTGGATTTACGTTGTACAAGTACCGCCTGTTTTCTAAATATGTAGATGATTCTTGAGAGTAAACATCAACAATATTTGATTTACAAAAACGCTAGCACCTTCGGTTTATGTTGAACGTTCTGGAATCTCGTGAGATACTTACCAAAGCAGCTAGTCGAGAGACAATAATAGAATACTATTGGTTAACTACCGTCAGTGTGCTATAAATCTAGGAAACTATAATAATGATTAACGTTTAGTGACTGGAAAACTACAGATACTTGACCAGGAACGTTTATAAATTTCGAACATTACAAACAGTTCAGTTTCGGTGAACTTGTAACCGGTGTGAAGCCAACCATGATAAAACAGCGTTAGTGTAGGGAAGGCGCAACAGTATCAACTTAGAACTAATTTGCTCGTCTTGGACCAGGTTCTTCAAAAAAAATATTCAGCTCTAGGTTGGATATAAAACTCAATATTGTCTGTAAGTTTGTAAAACTGTTTTATATAAATCGTTATTTATAATAACTCTTAACAACACATGCATTGTTATTTGTATATTAAAATATATTTTTCAAAAAAAAAGTTTTATGCAACAATATTTTTTGCAAATATCATAAATTTAGTACATATTAACATTTAATATTAAAATTAAAATTTCCGGTCATTTGATATAGTAGCACGTACTACACCTAACATATATAACACTTGTGATAGTATCTATAAGTTTTAATACAGTCATTTGCTGTCAAGGGTTCGTTGGTTCTATGCTCTGAACTGTTTGTTTGTTTTTTTGGAAATTCGCACAAAGCTACTCGAGGGCTATCTGTGCTAGCCGTCCCTAATTTTCCAGTGTAAGACTAGAGGGAAGGCAGCTAGTCATCACCACCCACCGCCAACTCTTGGGCTACTCTTTTACCAACGAATAGTGGGATTGACCGTCACATTATACACCCCCACGGCTGGGAGGGCGAACATGTTTAGCGCGACGGGGGCGCGAACCCGCGACCCTCGGATTACGAGTGCACGCCTTAACGTGCTCGGCCATGCCAGGCCTGCTCTGAATTATATATGTGTTTAATATGCAAATAAACTACAGTTATTTCAACAACGAAAATAAAAAACAGGCTTCTGTTAAACAACGTTATTTTTAGACGTATCTGGTTTCCTCTGTGTACGTGTGAATGTTTAGATCATTATATTACGTGCATTGACATTACGTCTGTATATACTGAGAATTTAAATTAGAAGTGTTACTATGAGATCAATAAAACAGACGTAAAATTATGCTTGAAATTCACAGCTTGTGCGTTTTGTAGAAAAAAACTGCATTATTGAAACACTGTCATATGTAATTGAATGAAAGGTATATGAACGTCTCGTTTATTTATTTTTTATGCTTAAAGACTGTAAGTTGAAAACGTTTTTTACAATAGTCATAAATATGCATATTTATGGAAGGACAAGATTTTATATTGTTTTCTAACGAGTTTAGTTCATAGGAACTTTCTCATTAAGATTCGTTTATTACTGTTATTCTTCGAAGCTGACAACAATAATAATAATAATAATACGTGATTTGTCTTCCTCAACACTAATTACGTGTAATAAATGTAAATACTACCAACAAGAAGTAATAAAGGTTGAAACGTTTATGATAATTCTGAGTGGAAAAGATTGAGTTATTGTATGTTGAAAAGAAATGTGTTAGTATCATAAAATTTTAAATAATTTATATTGTGTGTGATATGTGGATCGTAAAAATATAAATAGTGACATTCTATCCACTCTATTTCTTTAACACATCTCATTCGTAACTAAGAGAAAATACAAATTCCTCTTACATAATATTTCGTGTTCAAACTTCTAGCTATTGTGGTCACTACTTGACCTGTCAAGGAAAGTCATTTACCTGAAAGTAGCACACTTCCTCATAGAGCTGTAATTTTTATGTTGCAGAAAATAGCACTGAATGATGCTGTCTCACTCCAAGAGATTTGTGAAGGTAATAAATATGTGCTTATGTATCTTAGAACGGCTGGTGTGGGTATTAACACTTTTACTGATAAGGAGAGAACAAAGTTTCGACCTTCCTAGGTCATCTTCAGGAAGGTCAAAACGTTGTTCTCTCCTTATCAGTAAAAGAGTTAATACTCATACCAACTGTTCTGAGATACATCTTTATTTCGAGTTTCTTATCATCAAGAAATATGTCCTTAATTTACCAAATGCATCAAAGCTTATCCATTGGTTGACACTTCAGGACAAAAAACCTATAATTTAGCAAATGTTGATGACATACATTTAAAAGATTTTATTAATGCTTAAATTATAAAATATTGATTAAAATTAGATTAAAAATTCGATTAAACAATACTAACAAAAGATAAAGTAAACAACATTTTTCTTTATAATATAATAATATGGAATTTATTTTTTGGAATATGTCCTAAAGGTCAAAATTTCCAATTCCTCAAACATTACAAACAGTTCAATTTCAGTGAACTACTTTGGTAAGAAGTGAACTAGCCATCCCTAATTTAGCAGTGAAAGACTAGAGGGAAGGCAGCTAGACATCACCACACCACTCTGGAACTACTCTTTTGCAAATGAATAGTGGGATTGACCGTCACGTTTTAACGTCTCCACAACTGAAAGGACGAGCATGTCTGGTGTGATGAGGATTCAAACCCACAACTCTCAAATTACAAATCGCGTGCCTTAACCACCTAGCCATGCTGGACCACGGTCTTTGGTCAATAAAAGTCTAAATTGAAATATTCAAAATATATGTTAAATTTATTAAAACAATACAATATATATATATATATGATCTGTAGTGTCCCAAAATTACAAGATAAATTTAAACAAATTTCTATAATACTTAGGTAAGTCCTTAATAAAAACAATATTTTTATTTTTAACAATTTCTAATGATTATCCGATATTTGATTCATCCTTGTAATCAATCTTAGTGACAAATTTACCATTTTTCCCAATCACTAAAATGAGCTGAGTTTACTACATGTTTAGCTTATGCGTATTCATTGTTATTTTGTTTCTTTATTACAGTCTTAAGTTCTTTTAAATTAGACTTTGCATGTCTGTCCAGTGTAAACTAGACCATAATTACGTGAAAGTTTATGAATACTACATTTATCTTCCACCTCTACTGTATTTTTATATATTGATACAAATGCTTAAAACGAGAAGAAAAGGTTACCTGACAATTTACACGTTTGTTAAAATATTTTTATGTGTATTAATCTGTAGAAACAGACAGTGCATATGACACACATATTCTCATCCTATTTGAATTATCACTAATTTTAATTAAATACATTGATACACCTTTAATTAATTACAATACTTATTATAAGTTATTTTTGCAATAGCTGGATTAAAACCTCAATTAGTTGTTATGTGATTCAAATTTAATACTGACATTAAATCGATTTAATAAGTACAATTATTTATACTTCTGCACATAAAGAGAGAAAATTAACACAATTATCCAAAAAATCAAACAATTTCTCTGATCAACTTCTAAAGTAAACTAAGTTGCAAGGCTGATTGAATTAACATGTCTCTTAAAATCCATTAATGTGCCAAATGCACACAAAAACGTGTCATCAAAGTATTTTAATCATGCAATGGGTTTTTCCAAAGTAATGTTCAAATTCAGGTTTGAATATGAAGTTAAACAATTCTCTAAATAATGGTATCTGTTAATTTAAGGCATTCGACCCGTAATTTGAGGGTAGCGGGTTTGAATCTATGTCGCACCAAACATGCTCGCCTTTTCAGCTGTGGGGGTGTTATAATGTGACAGTCAATCCCATTATTCATTGGTAAAATAGTAGCCCAAGAGTTGGCGGTGGGTAGTGATTGCTAGCTGCCTTCCTTCTGGTCTTACACTACTAAATTAGAGACGGCGAGCGCGGATAGCCCTTGAGTAGCTTTGCGCGAAATTCAAAAACAAACATTTCGAAATCGGCAATTCCATCTCTATTTTAACTTTTTTTTACTAAAACATATTGTACAATTGATACTATGAAATTTTATGAATTTATTTAGTATATTCCTCAAAGACAAAAAGAAAACGTTCTAGCTTTTATCTCTGCGCAGTTCTGACAAGTCTCGTCTAAATTGTCTTTAAACATTGCATTTAGTAATTTTAGAAAGTTTCTGTCCATTCCAAAGAAAAGGTTATATTTTTAAAAGAAATGTTTGTCCATTGAAAACATAATTATTCATATTTGATTTGTTATGGGATTTTTCTTCGTTTTTAATTATTTTACAATTATAGCCCTTCGTTCACGTTTTCTTAACATGTACAGTGTGCGTTCGAAACAATTACTAATAAAGTACAATTTTGAAAATACCCTCAGGTAATTTATATATAGTTTGTTAAATCAATGGTAAAAATAGACTAGTAGATAAAGTGGCACGAGTAGGAATATATAGGAATATACTGTTTCTCAAGAGAGCTCCTGTAATTATGAATAGCAACAAAATAATGCAAACTTAAATAGACTGAGGAACAAACAACAGATCTCGGGAAATTTTACACTTTATTTACGAGTTCTTTTCATTCTCGATAATTGTTTCCATTATTTTTGTTGTTCTGCTAATTTATATCTATTTGAAAGCTATGGGAATTTTCTTCTATGACATTACATGCACTAAGTATATAAGGTCGAATTGAGGATTTTATTGGCCTTAGGCTTTTAAACCTAAAGAGCCTCCTTGAGACAGAACTTCTACATGCGCACATTTATAGCCATAGCTTAAGGCCCTCTAATTAGCGTGAGGCCCTGGGCTTCAGTCTAATAAGCTCATACCTTAATCCAAGGTTTCAAGCATAGTTAGTTAGGTTTGGGCCCGGCATGGCTAGGTGGGTTAAGATGTTTGACTCGTAACCTGAGGGTCGTGGGTTCGGATCTCCATTGCACCCAAACATGCTCGCTCTTTCAGCCGTGAGGGCGTTATAATGTGACGGTCAATCTAACCGATGGTAAAAGATTAGCCCAAAAGTTGACGGTTGGTGGTAATGACTAGCTGCCTTTCCTCTAGTCTTACACTGCTAAATTAGGGACGAATAGCGCAGATAGCCCTCGAGTAGCTTTGCGCGAAATTCAAAAATATACAAATAATTAGGTTTAGCAATATAATAACCAGTGGCAAAATATTATGTTTGCTTAAATCATTATTTTTTGAAGTTTATGTATTCAAAAAATGCATATGAAAACATTAATATCAAATGGGAACAAATTATATTGGCGTTTTAAGTTTGCAGACTTACCGCTGGATCATTGGGATGTGGGAAGAGTAGACTTTATGTACAAATAAAAATTATAGTTGTTGTTAGTAAAGCATATAATAATATGATCTGTTTCCTGCAATAAAAATGTATTTCAAGTCTGGTTTTAGGTCCAGGCTGTTACATTTTGGTTACCCACACATAGTACAATGGGCATTTTTGAAATGAAAACACACTTATCGTACGTACTGGTATTGTTCATTGTTGGTATGGGCTCTCGACAGATATGGAAATTGTTTTGTTTTGTAAGTGTGACAATAAAACAATTTTTTTTCCAGAAACTAGTTGAGAATATGTCGCGATGGATGGTAGCTAAAGTTTGCAGTAGTTCAAAATCACTTTTAGAAAAGGAATTTTATTTTTTTCCAGATAGTGAATTAATTTTTCGATAGTAATCGTTTGTTTGTTTGTTTGTTTTTTGGGAATTCGCACAAAGCTACTCGAGGGCTATCTGTGCTAGCCGTCCCTAATTTAGCAGTGTAAGACTAGAGGGAAGGCAGCTAGTCATCACCACCCACCGCCAACTCTTGGGCTACTCTTTTACCAACGAAAAGTGGGATTGACCGTAATATTATAACGCCCCCACGGCTGGGAGGGCGAGCATGTTTTAGCGCGACCCGGGCGCGAACCCGCGACCCTCGGATTACGAGTGCACGCCTTAACGCGCTCGGCCATGCCAGGCCCGATAGTAATCATAGATACTTTTATCATTCGTTCATATTATCGTGATTTTCATCCAAGTTTGTGATATCAAATTAATAGAATTTACTATAAAATATTACTGTAAATAGAAATTTGAAAGAATGCCCAGTAAATTATTTCCATTACGTAATTTTAGTCTAACGTTTTTTTACTGAAATTTTAAAATCTAACTATAAATAGTTTAGATGTCTTACTGTTTTATTTCTTCAACTATCGGTATTAGAGTGTGTTTATTTTTAATTAATTTAATTAACATGAACATATTTGAGCTTAAAATATAATGTAAATACAAATAAACGAAAACCAGGCATAATCCAATATTCGCCCTCTAGTGAGATTTGTTAAATATGTATATATTTATTATAAAGCTCTGTGATTTTTATTGCTGTTAAGTTTAAGAGTGTATGGTTTAGGGTGAAGAAATATTTGCTTTTGAGTGTTTTGACTATGGCATTCCAGCATCAGCCTGGAGTAGCTATAGAGTGTTTAAGCGTAAGAACAGTTGTACTAGTTTGTGTAATTGAGCCTTATTTTTGATTATACTTTATAGCCCTTTTTACTAACTTATAAGTCGCAGGCAAACTTTCACTTGTAACTTAGAGTTATATAAGTTATAATAATAGTAGTTGTTCTATTCTATTAAAAATTAGTAATTGTTAATCGGATAAGTACAACTGTAAATATGCACTACTGCCTACTAATTAGTCTAATTCAAACTTATAATAAATGTGCTGCACAGAGAACTTCATTGGCATTTTCCTTCTGTTCTACACTAGTATTAGCAGTATTCTGATATATCTATCTGCCTGTGCGTATGTGCATGTTGTATATACGTATCTTGATCATTAATTATTTAGAATATTTTAGTGTTACTATTTCAGATTCCAATTAAATTAGCAAAAGAAGCAGGTGTAGATGCTGAAGGCAGATCGGTTATGAAATGTGGTTTTAAGATTGGAGGTGGTATAGACCAAGACTATCATAAGAGTCCCCAAGGGTATACAGATAATGTAAGTCTGTTATTGCTGGAGTAAGATTAAATATTTTGCTATGTGCAAATCTTATAAATCTATTTTAATAATGGAAAGTACAAGCCATTTATATTTAGAATTTTACAATTATTTTCGGAGAAGTTTAAATTGGGAAATTTACAATATCCCTTTTAATCAAACAAATATCATCACAGTCAAAACCATTTAACAAGAACTTTATCATCAAACAAACTTCTGTAACTACTTCTGTGTTTATTTTTAATTTTTATTTAACCTACTTGGTGTGAATCTAGTATTCAGTTTATTTAAAAATTTAAAAGATTTTAAATAGTGGAAGATAAAGACAACACAAATATATACTTGTTCCCAAAGATATCCAATATCATTAGATAGATTTTAGTCATACTTTTATTATGATTCTAAATTTTTATATTTTCTAACATATAACAGGATTAAGTGTAGTATTAAACTGCTAGAAAACCTTTTGATCAGGATCTGCACCAAAGGTTATAGGAAGATTTTATGGAAATTTTGAAAAAATGTGTAATGTACACATTGGGTCTAGGTTGGTAGCATAATGATAGAGCATTATTCTGATTGAATTTATCATACTAGAAACCCTCACGAGTTTGTCGTCAAACTTTTCAATGTTTATATTTTATTTATTAAAAAGTAATGGGCCATTATGATTTCCAAGTGGTTTGGGTACTAAAATGTGTAATGAAATTGATCTTGTTTGAGAAGATTTAATTAGGAAGGAACTAAATATGCCAAACAAATGGGTAAACTTTGAAAATGTTATCTAAATTCCAGATTATTTGTTACAGTATCTAGATTATAGAAACTTAGAGCTGGTGTTCTGAAACAAATAAAGCATTTTTGTAAGTGCTGATAAAATGTTTTTCTCTGTAATGAAAAGTGCTATTAAAGTTGCAGATCTCCTATCTTGGAGAAATTATATAAAGGAGACTTCATGAGGTTGCTTAGAATGTGAACCATAACTTTTTATTACTTTTTACATAAAAGTAATTAACATTGTGGAAAATCTAAAAGATTATTTCAAGAATGATTCTTAGTTTTAAAATCTACTAAAAGTTGAAGTTTAAAATTTTAGATTGTAAGAGGTGGAAAAGTAGTGTTACAAACCATTACAGGTTGGAATAATTAGTTAAGTTGGGGAGGGGGTTAAGTTATGGAATGGTAACATTATAAGCATGAAGCTTAAATGTTAAGAACAAAAACTTTAAAGGTGAGTTTCAGAATTTAAAACCTTGCAGTTGTTTGGGAGGAATGGTTTACCTTATTTATTCAAATGTTTGCTTTCAGGGCAACTGAATGTGAAAGACAACATTTATCATGGATTATTAAACCATGTAGTGAAGTTAGAGAGGATGACCATCGTATTGATTGACACTTTTCTCTTTACTTATTCTGTGTCTTAAAATTTTTAGCAATATATCTCATCTGAAAGGAACCTCAGAGTGAAAATAAGGCCTTGTGGGAACAAAAGTTTTTAAAATATAATTTTATTTTTGCTCTGAGCTAGAATCTTCTAATACACTATAAAGTAAGCTTAGAAACATAAATCTATGCATGTTAAAAAAGATGAAATACTTTTCTATTAATCATAAGTCTGCAGCTAAGTTATTTTGTATATATCAAAGCAAACACTTAATGTATTTTTCAGTATTTTAATGATCTGTGTACGAACGCGAGTTTGATTTAAAGTAAGGAAAACTGAAAGAAAAAAAACTCGTGATTAAATTATTACTTAGTTTACTTCTGACATTATTTGCATTGTTTTATGATTTTAAGGCATGAATGTGATTATCATCATCATAATAATATTAATAATAATACAAATAATGATTTGCATGTTTTTGGTTCTTTTGTTATCAGGGCATTTATGTGACAGAAGTATACGATGACAGTCCAGCAGAGAAAAGTGGACTGAAAATTCATGACAAAATCCTTCAGGTAAAGATATTTACTTTCGTAATTGTAGAACCAGTCTGTAGTTAATGCTAGAAGTTGTACAACTAAATTGACAAATTTAAACTTCAGTTTATTTTTATATAAAGGCTTATTTTTGTTATACAAATGAAAGCTTGTCATTAATAAATGACAATTTGTTCTTTTGAGTTTGTTTTTTAAAAGTTAAACAACTAATTAAAACTACCTAAACTATTTTGTTGTGATAAGTGTAGTCTTGGTCACTAGATGTTTACCGGTGACATTTGGAAACCAAGTAAGTATTTAGTTTAGTTTTCATTAAGTTTGTGTTTAACATCAATATAAATGCATGCATGCACATATGTGGGGGGGAAGTTTAATCAAATAGCTGTTACAGAATTTATAAGCATGTGTGAAAAGTTTTAGATATAACTTAGCAATAAATTGTGCAATACATTTCTTGTTTATTTGCTTGTTACTTTCAATTCACTTGGAGATAAGTACATTAAAGATATAGTGCTTAAAAGATGTTTAATAATAAATACTGGGTGAAAAATGAATGACTAGTTCATAAACACTCCTACAAAAAAAATATTTACATCCACTAAAGTAATACCCTTAGTGGATGTTTATAAAAAAAAAAAAATATATATATATATTTTGCAAATGTCTGAAAAGTCTATTATTGCTCCTTAAAATATAAAGAGATGGGGTCAGTTAATGGCAATTTCATTTAAATACAAAATTATTAGCTTAATAGTAATAACCTTTCAAGTTGCTCTGGGGCCTATTAGGCCCCAATTTTCGTAGGAGTTTTAAACTATTATAAATTACGACATATAACATAAATAATAAGTAATTCTACTTCTGTTTACAATTGTTTAGGTGAATGAATGATTTTTTTAATAAACCATAATAAAATTTTGTCAATTTTATATATGAATAGTTAAGATTTACTTATAGTAATTTTTTTTTGTACTTTCCATGTGTTCTATCTCAAAAATAAGACTGTTTTATAACTTCTTTTGATGAATGAAATTGACTTCTCTGCAAGTACGGTAAAAGTTCTTTTCTGACTTTCTTTATAAAGAATCTTAATGTTGCAGATTGTATACCTGTATTTTGCTACTTTTTGTATAAATAGGTACATCCTTGTTACTATTAACTATGTACATTTTTCAACTTCCTTGTAAGTGAGAGCTGAAGATGATTTTCCTTGTGAAACTTGTTTTGGTAGTAAGGAGTGTGGTGTCAATAGTGCCCGTAGTGAAATGTGCCACAAACATTAAAAATATGTGAATTTCCCTAAAACTTTTTTCATTGAATGCTGTCTTAGCATATTTCCATTCACTACATAGCAGTATAAAAGATTTAAGTGAGCACTAGTCATGAGTGTTTCTTGATTTTTATTATTTTAGATGGTAATCTAGCTACAATTTTGGCTATTAGGGAAATGTATTACTTAACATTTCCTTGAGTAAGAACTGTGAGCAGTCTATGGAAGCCATAAGATAAGGAAAAATTTAATTTTATAGTTCATTTAATCTATTGTTGAGAAGATAATTTTATGACTTGCATGTTTTTAAACTTCTACATGTATGGCAACAATACATCTGAAATTTTTAACACCATTTTATTTACGATTATTAATAAATTTCCATAAATGAAGCATAATATGGAAACAAGTGTAAATTTGTCTTCAGACTGGTAAACAAACTGTTTTTCTTAAATGTATAGAATGAGGTTTATTACAAATTGTGTGAAACTGTCTCCTATTGGTTGAGTTAGCATGGGATGTCCCACTTGTACTTTCAAATTTCCTTTGACAGTGAAAATTATTTTGAAATTTCCATGTGAATAGATAAGACTTAATTACAGTAACCAATGCACTTACATTTTTAAAATTTAAGTCAGTGAGTCTAACTTTATATTATATAAACATTTGTAAACTTTCCATGTGGAGATTTTTTTTTCATGTAAAGAAGGAAATTTATAACTTTCTAGGTAAACGGATATGACTTTACTATGGTGACACACAAAAAGGCTGTGGAGTACATTAAGAAACATGCAGTTTTAAATATGCTTGTGGCAAGGAAAGGAGTCACACATTCCTGAAAGTCAGTTAGTCAGTGAAAATGTGCATTTGTTTCTTGTGGCCTTCTATTCAGTGTTTTACTAGCAGTATCATTGCAGCATGTCAGTAAAACTTGCAAGTCTCTCTAATGAAAAGTAATTGTGATTTGTTCTTGAAATGATTGTCTTTGCAACATAGTACGTGTATTTCCAATATTTCAAGGTTTTATAAGACTGAAGTTCTTTATTCCTACTATGGAATACTTGGAAGTGAAAAACTGCTTAAACATGAAGTTGCATTGTAAGTCATTATTCACGTCTATGTATACTGTGTATCTTGTCTGCTAAATGCACCAAGGCAAAACTGTTTGATAAAGACTTGTCTAAGTAGTGTAGTTTGTCAATATTTAAATAACCTTTCTGTGTGATGTCTGAAGTAGCAGTTTCAGTCAAACCAGATCACACTTACAGTAAGAAGTCATGGCTTTAAAAAAATTAAATCTCTTATGCTTCCAAGTCTTAACATTTAAGTTTTATTTTGTCATTTTAATTTAAATAATTATATATTTGTAAGAAGTGATGTGAAATGTATATATAGATATGTAGAATAATTTTTCCCATCTATTTAACACAGTGAATTGTCAATACATTTAATGCACGTATTCTGAACAGCATTTCAGGGGTACCTGGATGTTAGTCTATCAAAGCACCTAAACACGTGTAATACTTGTGTTTCTACACTCAATGTTTGAATTGTGTAGAATAAAATAAACTGGTAGCATCATTTTTCATAATGTATTCCTCAACAATTTCTTAGAACTGCAAATTATAGATTTTCCTTTTGTATCCTGTACAATTAGTTTTTATTAAAATCATTAAATGTTACCTGCAGCCATAAGAAAAGATTGGTACTTTATGTTATTTACAGAAAAACAATTCCTGCATAGAGTATTTTGCTTATTTCTAAAGAGCTTCCACACATTGCTGTCACTCTATGGGTCTATTTAAACCAAGTCTTATGTGTACATTTTAGACATAACTTAGGAAAGACACTAAAAGGAAAAATATTGATACTGATACTTCATTATAAATCTTGTAAGATGTCTACTTTTTACTTGGTTGTAATTTTTGTGAAAACAGTAAGGATACAAAAATAGTAACTTGCTGTTTTTTTATCAACCATTTAAATACTGGAAAAACATGACCTCATCTTGTGTATGATCTTAACCTTTCCTCAGTCGTGTTTCTTTACTTGTATTTGTAATAGTTGTTGCATGTTTTACTAAATTTTCATTTGAATACACATTTATACAACTCTGCTATGTGTATACCTATTTTATAGCTTTTATAGTGAAGAAACTCCTGGTGGTAGCTGTTTTATATTTAGTTTATCAGTGTATCTTTAGTGTTTTATATCAAGAAAAGCGTGTAGTCTAAATTCTGATGTTTCAACATAATACTATAGTAGTTATCACTTAGATTTCTTTTGATTTAAAAACAACAAAACAAACTCAAAGCTGTAGTAAACCTCCTGTATCATTAGCTTTCAAGGTTGTTGCTGATTTTCTTAGATTTTGTTATTCATTGTAGTAGATGATTGGCTGACTCTGATTACAATAACTCGTCTACTTCATGTTATATGTATTAAAAAAAAAAAAAAATTTTGCTCTAACTTTGAAATTCACTGGTGTTAAACAAAGTCTGTCAGTCTAATAAACAAACTTTCTCTACATAATGTTTGAACTAGTACTAAAATATCTTTAATACAAGAATACGAAGTTACATTGATCTTTGTATCAACACAAACATTGGTATTAATTTTGCATCACCTTATATGGTATCATAGCTTATTAAAATGTGATTTTATCTTAAACATTTCAAATGTCTTCTTACTTAGCTTTATTTCTGTAATGAGTACAATGTTTCTTCTGTTATGTAACCTAGTTTTATACCACTTAGATAAAGCAACTTAATAGTTATAACACTAATACAGTTATAACACTTTTTTTACTGTATTCAGTCATTGTAACCTGTGATTACTACTGAGTAAATTGAACAGCATTCAAACATAGGTTTTGGGTTTTCTTTTAATGTTTAAGATATAAATCTTGTCATAAAAGAAAAATGCTGTTGCAACAAAAATATTTATAATATAAAAATCTCAATGTAATATAATTTGATTTTAAAGTTTCCTTTTTATTGTAGTTTATAAAACGTTAAAGGAGTAATTCTGTAACCCTGTAGCCTAATTGGTCTAACTGTAATATTCATTACGTTTGTGTTCATTATTAGTTTCTTTCATTAATTTTATTTCTTAAAAAGATATCGATGCATTTGTGGTCTTTACATTTTACTTTAAAATTACTTCAAGTAAAAAATCATAATTAAAGGTGAAAGCAACATATACTAAGGTCTCCAAGTAGTTAATGTTAATTATCTGTGCCAATTATGAGTGTAGTACACAGATGAAGTGATAAAATTGATTTATTAGTAGAATGTAGTGTTTTTGTGTGAGCTGTAACACTGATCACGTGTGCAAGTAACTCGTGTTGAGAAAGAGTTGAATACAAGACTTAAATTCAATATTACATAATATAGTAAAATCTGTTTAAGGCAGAATTTCACAGGACTGAAATTTCTGGCTTCGATGGTGAACATGCATTTCTTTAATTACATAATGTTTGAGCAGAACGTTTTACTTGCTTGACTCGAAGCAAGACATTTGTGAGTAGTTTTATTATACTGTTTAATAAGAACAAAGATACATTCAAAATATACACATGTACACAACTTAAATTTATTTGAAGAAAGTGTCCAATTTGAACTATTTTGTTTCTTTAATGGGCTTTCTCATGTGGTTAAAAGAGAACACCAATTCTGCAGCCTTTTCATGACATTCATTTCACCCTTTCATTTTTTCCATACAATTTGATTGTTAATATCACTTAACACTTGCAATGAAGTAGGAATTTTTTTCTTCTATCTTTCCATTTTGTTCATCTTCTGAATCTCTCGCACTGTTACCATCTCTCACTTTTGTTAGATTTTAAGTCAATTTTATTAATTTCTGTTTAAACATTCATAACATTCTGCATTTACAGAAACATCTGCATCACTCTTCTCAGTTTGAATTTCACTACAATTGTCTAGCAAACAACTTTTTAGAAAACTGAGGGTATTAAGTAAATTTTTCTCAATTTTAAACTTGGAGAAGATCAGAATTTTTCTGAGAATATTTAGAGTATAATTTTGTATTTAAAAGACAAATTTCCACAAATAAATCTAATTTAACTGTAAAAATGGCTGCAGAAAAAGAAACAGAATATTTATCTAACTAATAGTGTAACAAAATAAAATTATTAAAGAAATTATTGAATAAGATGTTAATATTTAATGAAACATTTTTTTCTGCCTTACTTGGGTTGTAATTCTACTTGTTGATAGGTGAGGCAGGTGAAATTGTTCTCCATCAGTGTTATGCAGGTTCTACCATATAGAGGGCCTTTAAGAGATATCTTAAGATAATGCTGAAAAATTGTTTCCAGCTTGTACAGGCTTCCATCCTATGCATTTTCTAGCCTAGATAGGTTTTACTGTACAATCAAATATCAAAATATTGTAAAGTCACTACATCTCTATACAATACATAATTTGATTGCTGGAGTACTTACCAAGTAGTGAAATAGTAAACTTTTCAAACTGAAAGTAGTTAATATGAGAATTCTCTTGGTGTGCAAGGTTTTATAGAAGTGTATTTCAAGTTATGTACTGACTTGTGCAGTACTTTGAAGCTATGTCTGCATGATGGTGTAATGTTCATGGAACTTTCAAAGTTATTTGACCAAGAAACTATTTTAGGTAATTTTTTACATTAATGTTGCCAACTAGCATGTTACTATGGCTCTTTCTGTCTTTGGTCCAAAGATGTATTGTCATGAAATATACACGTACAAAGTGTTTTGCTATTTTTCTTTTTTGCCTTTGAAAATTTGGTGTTTAACTTGCACACATGAATGTATGTTTTAAAATGTAATGTAGTTATTACTATGGCCTTTGCTTCTATTAAACTGAAAGTCACAAGGCACATCAGTGGTAGTGCTTGAAGATGTAAAGGTTTTTATAAGTTAATTTTTGTATGCAACTTGGGCATTTCATCACATCATGACTATGAACAAGTTTCTGAAAATTTTGATTTATTTTTAAGTACTAAATCCAAGTATGATATTGCTTATGTGTCATTATTGCTGAATGTTTTATTTAAATTACTGTGTTAATCTTTTTCAGGATTGAATATACAAGTGAACCAATCATTGTTAAACTTAATTTTTACTAGCTTAACACTTTTCTAAATATTGTACATTTTTTAGTTTGTTTCACTTTAAATCATTTTTTTTGGCCTGTTACATGAAACGTCTGAACTACTTTTCCTTAGTTATGTTTCATCAGCTCTTTTACTAGAACTATTTATACCTTTTTATGGAGTGAAATTGTTTTATAAGATTAAACTTTAGCTTTTAGAAATGCTCTTTATTCATGTAAAATAACATGCAAATTGGCTTACATGAATGAAAAACAAAAAATTGCAGAAGTATAATAGTTGTCTTTCATCAATTACCGTTAATGTTTCTTATTTGGCAATCAAGAAGTGAAATCTAGAATTACCCAAACAGTTAACATGGGTTCAACCATCCTGAGTCATTTTGTTATACATCAGTTATACAATAACTACTAACAAGATAGTAACCTTATCTTAATTTTCGTGGGTTTCATACAAACAATGTTGCAGATTCTTATAACAGATCTAGAACACGACTTAACTGGCAGTAATGTTACCAAGGGACAGATATAAAATATAACCTATTTATCAGTACTGTGCCTCTGAGAAAAATGTTCAAATTCTATAGTACATTTTTAATGATTGAAGCAGAAGATTCTTTCTTGAATTTTACTTCATCAAATATTTTATGAACAAAAAAATAACATTTTTATTCTTTTTCAGTAAAATGTTTTGTATCTGTTCACTTGATGTAAAACTTTGAAAAATAAAATTCTCAGCTGGCTTCTAAAAGAGATTTTATTTTTTTCAATCATTATTTCTTCATACATTGAAGAAGTGAAGAATAATTTTCAAATTATTGCATTTTTAGAAAAAAAGATACAAAGTAGTACACATTCCATAATCTGCTAAAAGACAAGCATAACACTTTTATAACTTGTTTTTAAGATGGGCTGCTATCGCATGAGAAAAATCTAAATTAAAATAACTAGCTGCCTGTGCTCCACCTCCACTATGGTTTTATAAAAATACTAATCAAGAACTTAGAGCAATTAGAATTAATTGTAGATATTAACAAGCAGATGGTAGGGGTACAAAAATGTCTAAACATCTAATGCCTAATGTTGTGTACATTCATTGATTGACAGTACTATTCCAGTTTTCTCCCGAAGAAGAAAAATCCAGCTTTCAGTTAATACTGTGGTTGTAGTAAGACTGCTGTCATTGTTGTGTAGTATCCTAAATTGATTCAGTTTACATGCACGGGGTAATAAGCTTCCTGTTTCTAATAAATGGTACAAACTTCAATTTCACGTGGATACAACCTGCGTGTTTTGCGTGTGTGGTTGGGGATCCAATACGTGTGATCAAATGAACGCTGTCCTGAGTGGTGATCAGAAGAAGGTAGGTTGATTTTGCCTTATTTACAAAGATACCAACTAAGGCATAGGAAAGGTTTGACAAGTTCTAGTTATAATACTTGTACAAAGGTAAAGTTATGTTCTATTAATGGAACAATAAAATACTGAGTTTTCAACGTGAGATTCTTTCTACGTGTATTTTCAATTGAGAAATAAAAGCGTGATAAACATGCTTGCAATAAAAGTAATTTATTACTGCTATAAGGAAATTATAACATGAAAAGTAAACTGTTAGAATGTTTCCACGATCTTATCGTATCAAATTTGTTAGAATATTACATACACCACCTGAATTGTAATTGCTTTATGTAGGTATCTACTTTGTTTTCGATGAAAACCCTCTTTTGATAAAATATGAAAACGTGTGAATAGTTAGTCTTCCAAATAGTTTTCTTACTTTAAATCTTACTAGCGATACCTCCTGACAGATAACTGTTATGAACAGTAATATAATCTAAACTGATTTATATATATGCAAAATTTTCAAATGTATTTTGGAAATAAACTGGCAATTGTCGCGCGCGCGCGTGTGTGTGTGTAAATTAAGATGTCGCCGGCTAGTAGCTATCATGCAGCTGTTTGACCTTTATTAAAAATAAACAAATGGTAACTTTTGTGAGGTTGTTCGGACTTATGAAAAAAGTATTTAACCCTTTTTCTTTCACTGTCACGTGTATAGTTAAACAATTCTTCTAGTGTCATGTTTGTTTTTAAGCAGCATGATATCAAAGTACACGTGTTTCAATATTTAAATCATTACTTTCATGAAATTAATCTTTAGAGAGTTTGAAGAGGGGAGTATACTGTTTGTTTGTTTTTTTCAGTGGTATAAAATTCTAAACTTGCGTATTGTTGATATCGGACTTTCCAAGGCTATAATGTCTGTGTCATAAATCTCCATGACACTTAAAGACTGAAAGAAGTTCAAAAAGGTAATTTCAGCAGTGTGAAATATTGCATAAAATTTATCTATGTTGAGTACTTGTTTGTTTGTTTTTATTTCGCGTAAAGCTACACGAGAGCTATCTGCGCTAGCCGTCTCTAATTTAACAGCGTAAGACTCGATGGAAGACAGTTAGTCACCATTACCCACCGCCATCTTTTGGGTTACTCTTACTAAGGAATAATGTATTAACCATCACATTATAAAGCTCCCACAACTGGAAGGACGAATGTTTAGTGTGATGGGGGATTCGAACCCCTGCCTATCTGACTACGAGTTGAGTGCCCTAACCACCTGGCCATGCGGGACCTAAACACTTATGCTTACTTCGATTGTTTATGTTCACTCTGGTAATGAAAGCCTTAACACAAAAACCTTAGGAATGTAAATTAGTGCTCCACACTTCTGTTTGTGAGGAAAGAAAAATTAATTTTTTCTCATTTCGGATGGATAGACAGGTAGTCAGTGCGCTTAACTACAATCAGATGGTCGCGGGTTCGAATCCCCATCTCATCAAACATGCTTTTTAAGATATGAAATGTTATGATACGGTAAATTCTACTATTCACTGGTAAAAGAGTAGTCCAAAAGTTAGCGGATGTTGCCTTCCTTCCATTAAATTTTTCATGCCTACCGGTGGTATGTCTGTGGACTCAAACTGCTAGAAACTGGGATACCTGTGGTGGGCAGAGCACAAATAGTCTATTGTGTAGCTTTGTGCTTAATTCTAAGCAACCAACCAACTAATCTTTCACTGCTAAATCAAGGATGGCTAGCAGAGATAGTCCTCATGTAGCTCTGCGTGAAATTCAAAACAAACCAAATTTATTTCAAAATGCGATCATATACACCACAAGCAAAATGTCTATTGAAGAAGCCAAATTTGAAAGTGAATCAAGCTTGCCAAAAGTTCGCAGCAAGTGTAAAGTAGAGGAACTACTTATCTCTGACTTTTTTACAGTGCATTGCAAAAGTTTTCACGCTCTGCAAATTTTCTACATTTTGTTGCCGTCCGAGTTGGCAATCATGAAACTTTCAAATAGCACTTTATATTTAGAATCTTTTCCAAACTGAGAAAGTTAGAATAACTCTGGTATTATATAATATAATGCAAATTAGATTTTCAAATAAAATTGTTAATTGCATAAGTATTCAACCCATCTGTTATTGCATCCAAAATCAGTTGCAAATGATTAGTTTTAAAAGACAGAATTAATGTAATAATCTGTCTGTGTGTAATGAAAGTGATTTAACTTGACTTCAGCAAAAACACATCTGTTCAAACCAGTCAGGGATAAAGTGGTAGAGAAACGTAGAACAAGAAAAGGTTACAAGAAAATTTTAGTCGTTTATTATCTCCTTATGAGTGAAGTCATTCATTAAGAAGTAGAATGTTACTCATATCAGGCCACTCTTCCAAGACCAGCAGAGCATGCTTAAAACTGGTTAGGGATGCCACTATGAAGCCAATAATGCACTACTTTGAAAGGTTTCATATCTGGGATGGAAGTCGGTGTTCATGCGTCGACAATATTCCGGTCCCTCCACAAAGCTGGCTTGTATGGGCGAGTGATGAGAAAGAAGCAGTTACTAAAAAATTATATTAAATCTCACGTGGAGGCTTCGACAAAGGATGTAAATGATATTGCAGGCATGTGGCAGAAGATTTTTATTGTCAAGACGAGACAAAATTTGGAATTTGTCTATTCAAAGTTACATCTGGTGAAATACAGCATATCATCCAGTCAACACCATCCCAACGGTCAAGCGTGGTGATGACAGCATCATGTTATGGCGTTGCCTCTCATCAGCAGGAACTGGGAAACTTGTCAAAATTGAAAGAAAAATGGATGATGCAAAGTACAGACTATTCTTAGAAGAATACCTCCTTGAGTTAGTTTATCTAAATCTGGATCGAAAATTCACATTCCAGCAGGACAATGCCCCAAAGAACAAGGTCAAAGCCACACTTGAGTAGTTTCAATATAAGGATAAAATGTACTTGGACATAATCCATCGAACACTCTTGATACAATTTAATCTAATCCTGAAGTCAGTAGAAGGTGTGATGGGGATTATTTTAACATAATGGTACAGAAACTGGGAGAAAGAGTTTATACTGTACTTTTTTGCAAGAAGTTTCACTGGTTTATTGCAATAATATTGCTGAAGTAATATCAATGGTAGCAGCTGCAGTTTATGAACAAAGTGTGTGGCGATTGTTCATTGATTCCTCTAAAAGGTGTTCTTCACAATGGTAATACATGTCTCTTCCTATGGCTCACTAGAAGGAAAAGGACGAAAATCTCGAACTATTTTTGTTAATAAGACAAATACGAAGAACATGGTTGGTTATTTTGCAGAGACTTAAATATCCTTTGTATGTTTTTGGATCACCAGTCCCTTTATAGAAAGTTCCATGTTTTTGTGTAAAGAAATAACCAAACATGAAATCTGCTATAAATAACAAAAGCGACGCAGAGACAATGTGATACCAGGAAAATATTGAGTGAGAAAGTCTGGTTAACATAAAGTCCTATTACCTCCACTTTACATAAAACTGGGCTTGATGAAACAATTTGTAAATATCTTAGACAAAGATGGCGAATGTTTCAAATATCTATATGCGAAATTCTCAGTTTTTCAGAAATAAAACTTGAAGAGATTTTTTGTTGGGCCTCAGGTTAAGAATTTGACATCGGATGAACTGTTTGAAAGGACAATGAAGAGATTTGAAAAAAGAATCACAGATCGCTTTCGGAGGTGTTGTTGACAAATTTCTAGGAAACAAGAACTTAAATTACAACAATATTGTCAGAAACATCCTCAATAAATTCAAAGAGTTGGTTGTAATATGAGTGTAAAAGTTTTTTCTTACATTTACATATTGAATATTTCCCTAAATATTTCAACGCCGTCGGCAAAGAAAAAGGGAAAATGTATCATTAAGGCATCAGAGAAATTGAGAAGTATCAGGAAAGGTGGAACATCAGCATGTTGGCTGATTACTGGTGGTCATTGAAACGAGGTGCTCCTTATGGAATACATGAAAGAAGGACTACAAAATGTCGTTTTGAGACTAAACGACGTAAAGTTTAGAGAGAAAAAATTGATTAATGTGTATGTATATTCACTGTACACTAGTGTTAATCCGTTTTGTTCACACATCCCCCAGAGGCACAGCCGTATGTCTGTGGACTTACAACGCTAAAAACCGGGTTTTTATACCCGTGGTGGGCAGAGCACAGATAGCCCTTTGTGCAGCTATGTGCGTAATATCAAACAAATATTTTGTTCAGTTTATTTGTATTTTTGTCAAAAAAATGTTCATTGTGGCAAGCAAAATAATAATTTGGTCTTAGTAAGGTGTTCTCTTTCTACGCGATAGCAAAAAAGTTTTGTTTCCAAAATCTTCGAAGCCTAATTATGGAAAATCAATTATTAAAACCATTTGTTTTGTTTTGGAATTTCGCACAAAGCTACTCGAGGGTTATCTGTGCTAGCCGTCCCTAATTAAGCAGTGTAAGACTAGAGGGAAGGCAGCTAGTCATCACCACCCACCGCCAACTCTTGGGCTACTCTTTTACCAACGAATAGTGGGATTGACCGTCACATTATACACCCCCACGGCTGGGAGGGTGAGTATGTTTAGCGCGACACTCGGATTACGAGTAGCACGCCTTACGCGCTCGGCCATGCCAGGCCTATTAAAACCAAAACAAATGTTATAAAATTTAAATTCGAAGGCCTGCGTTGTTAGACAAAATTCATCTAACTGTTTTTCATGTTTCGCAAGCCTACAGAAAAAGTGACTACGAATACTTTATTCAAACCTAAACAAATCGACTAAAAATTTCCTGCTAGTCCTAGGATCATTTTTATGTTGATTAGTGAAAGTGAAGAAAATTTATCAATACTTTCATTGCTATTCGCCGTTTCTCTTCAAAGCCATTGAAACTCCAAAATCTACAGCAAAAACGCAAAGGTATATACTACGTCAACTTTCTATACATAACTACCAAAGAAGCTCCTTTGTAGGTTGCAGAAATGTTTTAAAAATTAGTTTTCAAAGTCGAAATTACCACCCTATAAAGTTTCCCAAGTTCTTCTTTGTTACCAGTATTCAAGTATTACAGAAATGTAGAGGCCACTTAAGCACCTTTATACTAGTAAAAATATTTCGTTTTATAAGAGTAAACAATGTGTGTATTTATAACAGTGTCTCCAGTCTTAGTTATTCATTATAGTTGTACAAGGTGCTACAGAAAAAACAGCGTTGAATACTTTACTAAAACGTAGGCAAAATTAAAGAATGCAGTATTGATTATGATATAGGGTGGTTTTAAAACAATTCAAAGACCTTGTTTTTCCACACTGAAGAATTTCTGTTTCATTTTCTATCATTGAAATAATTCAGTGTTTTATTAATGCACATTATTTGTAAAATAATTTGTGAAATTTATAGCACGTTAATTGGAAATTGTTATGTTTAGGATTCATTATTTCTCAAGTTCGTTATTATACACTGGTTTCCTGAGACTACTTCAATGAGGTTTCCAAAAAAAAAACGATTGTCACTATAAATTTCTATACTCTTGTGAGTAATGATGTATTCTACTGATTTTTGTACTTTTTGTACTAAATAATGGTAGGGTGGAAATAAAAGCCACTACAGAGATAAACTTTTGACAAAAACGTAACATCCAACTGAATGAGCCCCCCAGTGGCTCAGCGGTATGTCTGCGGACTTGCACGCTAAAATCCGGGTTTCGATACCCGTGGTGGGCAGAGCACAGATAGCCCATTGTGTAGCTTTGTGCCTAATTCAAAAACAACAACACCACCAACTGAATGAAGTCCCTTCTTTCACGAACAGTCTGCAACTCGCTTACTAGTCAGTTACCTTTCATTTGAAATATTTATTTCATTTATTTATGAAAATACGCTTCTTGTTAGGTTGTTGCCATTAAACAGTAAGATCATATATTGGAAAACCCACAATATTAAGATACTAATTGTTTCTTTTCTGAAAACATGCTTAGTAATATTTACATATAATTTATGTTGCACAATATACATGTTACAATGAAAACGTGTGTGTAAAATTTGTTCTCAAATATCTAAGTTTATCGTGTGTGGTTCTTACCTTGAGCAAGTTTGGCCAACCCTGCTCCAGCGTATAAACTCAAAAGTTATGTAGCCTTTCACGAAAATTCTGAAACAAAGAAACAAACAATTTGAAAAGTGTCCAAGTTTTACACCGGTCTAGAGTATGTGGATACATCAGTAGAGAGGTATAGTTGTCTGTTTAGTGATTTATCTTTTTTCTTGTATATCTATATATAGCTATCTGCATACTGAGTTTTATATATATATCTGTTTGTCTGTTTCTTTGTAAATTTATGTATAGCTAACCGCTATCTTTTAATATATGTTTCACTTTAAAATCAAAAATATGGTATGTTTGGTGGAAATTTTAATGTAACATTAAATACAGAATTAGATTGTATTATTTCGAGAGAGCATATATTTAACATAGTTGACAAATTAAATAATTTTTATATCGGTTAAGTTTATTCGATGGCGTTGTTGTTGTTGTTGTTGTTTTTTTAATAATATACTTGAACTGGACAAAGAGGAGGCATTACACTAAAAGCTAGTTTAGATAAGTTATACGTTACATTAAGTTGACAAAAACTTTCGGACTGTCGCATGTAAATACGTCCATTTCTGATAATACAGCAGTAGTTGTGCGATATACATAGATTTTGAATAGGAAGGGTTGCGCTTAATGGCGCTTTAACAATAAATTATCGGAAAATACCAAGTATGTAAATTAAAATAACCAAATTATAACAGGTTTTCAGATGAAACAAAAAAGGAACACATTTAAAAACGTTAGTCTGATGAGATCATTGAAAGGAGTAATCAAAACACATGTTCAATTATTTCAAAGAAAAAGGATAGAAAGATAGAGAATCTAAAATTCATTATCTGTTACCTCATACTGACAATATGTATCGTGTATACGAGGAAACTTTGAAATAACTTTTTGCGAAACGAGTCAAATACTGCAAAATTTATGAGCGAATCCAAAGAATGAGAGAAATTGATACCCTTATATTTTATTTTTTTAGATTAGGAGAAACATCTGGTAGACAGAAAGCTGTATTAATAGCTTTAAAGGATAAAAGAGATAGGTAATTTGGAATTCGAAGTAAATTCTATAATTTTTTTATTTTTGTAAGATTATATTATATTAAGAAGAAATGGTAAATGAAATTAAGTGTAGAAGTGTAGAAAAATCAATAAATACTCCATTAGCGCTAACAGAAATAACTGCTGCTTGCCAATTATTAGCTGAACACAAGTTCCCAGGAATTGATGGCACATAACAGTTGATTGGTTAGGAAAATTCTAGCCTAACATTGACATTTTCTTCGTAAAATTTTATTGATTCTCTAAAGACAGTTGGATCTTCTAGAAGTATGGAAAAACAATAACAAGCCCACAAGTGGCTCAGCGGTATTTCTGCGAACTCGCACCTCTTGAAACCAAGTTTTGATACCAGTGGTGGGCAGAGCAGAAATAACCAATCGTATAGCTTTGTGTTTAATTCCAATCAATCAAAGTAATAACTAAATTAATACCTGAAAAGGTAGATTTGATAGAATTAAAAAACTGGCACCCAGTATCACTTTTATGTGTTGATTATAAAGTATTTTCGAAAGCCATAACAAATAGAATGAAACCTGTTATGAGTAATTCGATTCATGAGAGTGAGACTTACTCTGTTCCAGATCGAAGTATTTATGATAATATACAACATGTTATACTTGATATAATAAATCTCGCAAATCAGAATAATGAACGCTTAGCTAATATAAGTTTATATCTTGAAAAAGTATTCGACATCATAAATCATAATTGTTTTAAAATATTCTCAGAAAGTTTGGTTTTGGTAGGAAGTTTATAAATCGGTTGATGCAATGTATAAAAATATGATATTTTATATAGTTCACTAGTCGGTTTCAAATTCAGCTATTTCTTTTAAGAGAGATATAACACAAGGAAATCCAATTAGTGTTTTTTATTTACACTAGTAATAGAACCTTTTTTATAATTTAAGAAAATAAAATAGTTGTTTTAAACCAATATCATTTTTAGTTATCATCAGATTTATTCTATCTTTTTATTTTTCTTTAATTTCGTGCAAAGCTACATGAGGGCTATCCGTCCTAGCCGTCCCTAATTTAACAGTGTAAGATTAGAAGGAAGGCAGCTAGTCATCACCACCCATCGCCGATCCTTGAACTACTCTTTTACCAACAAATAGTGGGATTTACCGTCACATTATAACGCCCCCACGGCTGAAAAGGCGAGCAAGTTTGGTGCCACAGGGATTCGAACTAGCCACCCTCAGATTGCGAGTCCAACGCCTTAACACCCCTGGTCATGCCAGGCCTTCTATCATTATATGCTGACGAAACAAATATTTATATTAAATAAGAGTTAAAATTTAGTGTTATTCAAAATACAATAAAGGAATTTGGATCACATTCGGAATCAAGGTTCAAATAAACAATATCATCTGATTTATGGCCTGGCACTTGGATAACAAGAACAGAAATTAAACCAGGAAACAGGATATACGTGGCAAATCAAGGAATACAAATATATAGAGTGCAGTTATAAAATTATTTGTTATAGATTCAGATAAACTGGGATTAATTTAAAAAGAGAAACGTAGTAGACTTATTACTCTGAAAAGTTTTAATTTTTATCATTAAAAAGAAAAATATTAATTTTTTATCAAATTATTAGTAGCATTATATGACACAGATTTCACGTATTAAAACCGCTTAAGAGTTTAATAAATAGCATTTCACAACAAAGTTTTTGCTTCTTGAAAACTGTTGGGTGTTCCTTATAGATTTTGGGCTGCTGATCATGAAAATCATATCCAAATTTGCCCATCACGTACCGATTCATTGAAATATTCAGTTTTGTCATGTTCACCAGGACATTGCTACAATGGAAAAACGATATCGGGGCAAATAGAATCTGTCAATGTTTGCTGACTACTGTTGGACGCTGCAACGTGATGCACCGGACATTGAATACAAACGAAAATCAAGAGCAAAACACTTTTAATTATGTTGAACTTAATAGCGTATTAGAAACATAAACGCAATTAAATACACTATTGCCAGTAAACAGTTAACTGTCTATTTTTCAGAGTTTCTACATGATGAAGCAAAACCAAAACTGTATTTGTGCATACCCACCAGGTACCTGTCACAATCAGCAAAAACTTTTCAAAAAAAATTTGTTGTGCAGTGTAACTTTCAGAACATTTTTATAGAATTTGTTTTGAGAAAAGTTAATTGATTTAGTTGTAATACATTGTCTTCAGTTCTGAAGAAGATTTCATGTCCTTTAGTGATAAACTAGCCTATTTAAGATTCGTTTCTTAGAACGTTTATTACATAAAATAACCACCTCACCTATCCAAATTACAAATGAAACTAAATTTAAACAGGCACATCAACTTTTTTATTTTCTCACAGCTCTTTTAAAGAGTCGCATGGAATCACGAGGAATGCTTAGATATGTTTTTATGGCTCTGCTACAAAGATGGTGTAGCGTTAACTTAAGAAGGAAAATTCAAAACTACTTTGTGCAAGCACTTCTTTGAAAATCTCGTTTATTATATTCTAATTTATTAGGTGATACAGGAAATACATCATATTTCTCGTGACTGCTAAGTAATGTGACAACAGTGTCAGATATTGTAAGTAACGAAGGAAATAAATGGAAAATATGAGGTTAATCTTGCTGTCACAACTACAGAATGTTGAAAATGAAGAGTTTAAAAAAAAACATTTAGTGATTGTGAATACAATATAGTTTAAAATTATTAATCATGAAGGATTAGTGAAAATTTAATCAATAATGAATAAAGTAATACATCTGGTTTCGAGCCACCAGTAGCAGAACAAAACGTTAGAACGTTGTATATCAATTTAGTAAAGAGAAAATAAATTCATTTTGGGAGTGGTTAGCGTCCTCAATTAACAAAAAGCATTTGGAATACAGTATATACAAGTCACACCGATAAACGTGATACTGATTTAAAGTGGAGACTTATGCATGATGCACCACCTAACACTAGGATTAAAACGAATAAATGTGATTGAAAAAGAATTGTGTTTGTGTTGTAATACCACGACAGATTGCAATTGGCATCTGTATTTTAGGTGTATTGTACAAATGAATTTAGGTCATATTTATTAGTTTTAGAAAGAACATGAAAATAGTACGATTAGCGGTATTCATGCTCTTATAAAAGTTGCAATAATACTAAATTAATCATTCCATCATTATTTTAGGAAAGATTTTTATATATAGCTTTGGTGCGAGTTACAAAAAGTAACATATTCTGGGTCTTCAAGCAATTAAAGGGAAATGATTACGTAATTTCATTAATAGATGAAGTCATGGATTACATGAAAAAATGAGAGTCCAATAAATGGTGAAAAGAATTTTTATAAAAACTTAAATTCGAAAATGTCGATGGTTTATGATAGATCCAAATATTGTAAAAATTATTTTTAAACAATGTATTATTTTTTCCCGTCCTATGTGATATGTATAAATATATAATCAACAATTTTAATAATTATTGTAAGACATACGGTATTCAGCAAATAATAGTTGCAGATGTGATTAAAATGTTTAAAACAATAGTTTGAATGTTTCAGTAAAGGTATTAAATTTAGTTCAACATTTTGCAACTGTCACTTACATGGTTATTGAATATAGGTAAATGAAATTGTTATAACAAAATATCATTCATTATGTAGTATGTAGTAGTCTGTCATAATTATTTATAAACGTTATAGATAAGAATGATAAATTTGTTACATAAATAATGTAATAGATAAATATATTTTTATTTTCTTATAAAAAATTGGTTGTTTGCTGTCAAACTTGTAAAACTTGATTTCATTGTTTTAATTAAAAGTATAACTTTTTTGTATGTCTATATGCATTATTATCTGCTTATTTTTGTCTCTATTTATCTGTATCATAGAGTTGGTAGACTATATGTAAAGATGGCCAAGATACTCAATAGGCATAATACAAATATGCACGTTAAAAATAAACAGTGACAGAGAGTTTTACTTTGAAAAATCATTGTCTCTCACTTTCATTTGCTACTCTACCCAACAAGCCCCAAAACAAGGCAATGAACCGTTGCTAAGATACCAACCATAAAGTGGATTATCTACTAAATCGTTCGTCTTTCTTTCACTTTCAGTCAAGATTACTCTACAACTACTTTATCATTAACGTTAGTTTAAACCTACATCCATTCTACGTAGCTCTGGTCAGTGCACGACCAGTGCACGATATCTCTACTCAATAGTAATTTCTAACAACAACTTCAAACCTGAAGTAAACGTTTTTACAGATGTATGTCATTCCTTTAATAAGTTTAAGTATATAATAAAACAGGAATTACAAGTCAATAATAAATGAATATTAGATGACTGTAACCTATAGAATACTCAATGATTTGTACACTATGTAATTGGTGTCTTTAGGGAGCGAATCCCTATAATATGTATGAAGTAAAGGAATAAAAATAAATCAATATAAATAATATTAATATTAAATTTTATTGCATACATTCATAGAATACACTAACTTTTAGTCAGGGAAAAAAACGTCACAAACAATTAATAAAAATATATTTTGTAAGTTTAAAATAAAGCATGGATCGCAGTGCCAACAACAGTATAGGGATGGTACAGTTGTACATAAATCATCCCTATATGACTTTCAATATTAAAATTTAATTTTACACTGCGAAATGTATACTTGACTTTAGTATCACTAAAGTTGGAATTTTTCGTGACTGCTTGTGTGCGCTTTGTTTATCATGATATGATCTTGTTAGGCTAGGCATCAACGTAATGTAACAAACAGCCTAGGGCTTACATACACGGTAAACAAAGTTGAGTCAATACATGTTTTAATTATTGAAGACTGTTACAGACTCTTACTACGAGACTGGTCAATCCAAAGGATCTCGTAATTATTTTGTACTCGTGTATTTTCTAGTGCAACATTAAAGTTCAATATTGAAAGTCGTGTAAGAATGATATATGTATAACTGTATCGTCCCTATTTTCTTGTGTGAGTTCTTTTTGGCGCTTCCATCCCTTACATGATTTTACATTTACAAAATGTTTTATTACTTGTATCTATATCTGTGTATTTATGTCTCTCTTTCTTTGTTAATCTATCTATATAGATACTTGTTTATGATTTCACTCTTTATCTATATCTATACATGCCTATCCATTTAGAGATCTTTTTATTTCTCTATAGTTTATTCAACTAGTTTCATCCATTTCAGTCCAGCTGGAACCGGATATTTCTATCCAGTATTCATACTTTCTCGATCAATACTTTTGTGTTGACAAACATTAACTTTCTTATAACCAACTTTTTCTTTTTTTTCACAATCCTTAGTGTATTTTACGAACAAGTCTTGATATGTCATGAACATTTTCTGGATATTTTAAAGTAGTTGTGAATTAGTTCAAATTCTAACGCCCTTAAGGCGGTTTTAAAATTTAACTTGTAACTGGAATACATTTTCTATCTGTTTTTTTTTATTTCAGCTAATAGAACGCGTCGTTTACTAAAGAAATATACTTTACTGTCATGCTCGTTCCAAGTATTTTCGTCTTTCCTCACTCGTAACTCTCACTACAACATTTGTTTGCCTGCGTCATTTCCATATTAAAAAAATTGATCTGTTCGTATAATTACATGTAATTTTACAGTTAATTGTAAGGTGAGCAGCTTGTAAATACTAAGTTAATCTTGCAAGCTCATGTTTATTAATCATTGTAAGACTGTATAGCACTATTCCGTTTAAATACTTTTATTCAGATTAATACAATGCCCAGGAATTTAATATTTAGTTGTAGACAAAAGTTATTCTTGGAAATATTACTACATCAAACTTAATTTTTGCAAAAAAAAAAAAAGATTATTTATATGGCCAAGCGCGTAAGGCGTGTGACTCGTAATCCGAGGGTCGCGGGTTCGCGCCCGCGTCGCGCTAAACATGCTCGCCCTCCCAGCCGTGGGGGTGTATAATGTGACGATCAATTTCACTTTTCGTTGGTAAAAGAGTAGCCCAAGAGTTGGCGGTGGGTGGTAATGACTAGCTGCCTTCCCTCTAGTCTTACACTGCTAAATTAGGGACGGCTAGCACAGATAGCCCTCCAGTAGCTTTGTGCGAAATTCCAAAAAACAAACAAACCTTCTTTATTGAAACAATCTCATTGAAGTAGGTTGATAATTGAATATGTGTTTTATTTTTATCAAGCAATGGTAACATATATTGTTAATTGTTGTTGTTGTTTTGAATTAAGTACAAAGCTACACAATGGGCTATCTGTACTCTGCCCACCACGAGTATCGAAACCTGGATTTTAGCGTGTAAGTCCGCAGACATACCGCTTAGCCACTGGGGGGCAATATATTGTTAATATCATATCAATTTCTTCATTATACTTGTACAATGACATCAGATATTGATATTATAGTACACGATTTACTATAATAGTTTCTTAATCATTAATGGTCATAATCTTGGTTTCTTAGGACTCAGTACTGAGGAACCTACAGTAAGGAATAAACACACTAAAAATATATAGTGGTATCAACTCTATACTCATGTTTGCATTTTTTAAGCACTGGTATCCATACATCATTTTACTCTTACGTTTTTTTAACGGCTCGGCATGGACACGGGTTCGAATTACAGTCGCATCAAACATGCTCGCCCTTTCAGCCGTCGGAGCGTTATAATGTGATGGTAAATCCCACTATTCGTTGGTAAAATAATATCCCAATAGTTGGCAGTGGGTAGTGATGACTAGCTGCCATGAATTAGGGACGGCTAGCGCAGATAGCCTTCGTGTAGCTTTGCGCAAAACTCAAAAGCAAACAAACATTTTTTTTAATTACTTGTTTTGTGACGTGTTTTTTCCCCTCACTGAAAGTTAGTGTATTCTATGAATGTGTGTAATAAAATTAATGTTATATGTACCGATTTTGTTTACTTCTTCACTTCATATATAATACAGGGGTTGGCCCCTTAAAGATAACTGATTGTATAGTGTAAAAAATATTCTCTATCTTACAGTTATTTGTTGTTCATTTATCATTGGTTGGTAATTCCTGTTTCACTAAAGTATTTACAGCAACGACAGATTTCTATAAAGAAAAAAATAGTTTGAAGTGGTAATAATAATATTAAATACACTAGAATTATGACTTTTTAAGCTGGCCCCATGCATGGCCAAGCGCGTGAGGCGTGCGACTCGTAATCCGAGGGTCGTGGGTTCACACCCGCGTTGCGCCAAACATGCTCGCTATCCTAGCCGTGGGAGCGTTATAATGTCACGGTCAATACCACTATTTGTTGGTAAAAGAGTAGCCCAAGAGTTGGCGTTGGGTGGTGATAACTAGCTGCCTTCCCTCTAGTCTTACACTGCAAAATTAGGGACGGCTAGCACAGATAGCCCTCCAGTAGCTTTGTGCGAAATTCCAAAAAAACAAACAAACAAAACAAACTTTTTAAGTTAATACTAAGTGATGGCTTGTTCTCAAGTATTGTTAAAATGGCTTTCTGTCGTATTAAATCATGCATCTTTTGGCTAGCGTGGGAAAAGAAATCAAGTAAAAGAGAACACTTTGGCCTTTTAACTAGTTTCTAGTTTTCTACTTTAGCAACAATTTTCAATGTTAATAGGAGTGTCACTAATAGTGAAACACCCGATAATGGCAATTAGGTGCTTAAATAAGGTTATAACTTACCTTTAGCGGTTATTTTTAAGCATCATAGAATAACAGATTTAATGACATAACCATTTTTTTCAGGACCGTCTCTACATAATAAGCACTACAGTGTACCATGTAAGATTCGTTTACCTCTGAACAAGAAGAAAGGTCCAAGTTTTTAAAACACTTGGGTTATAGGGTTTTCACTCATTTCTGTCATGTGTATAAGCTTCATTGATCAGTGAAGGGCATTATTTTGAGACTTTATTCTGCATCAAGACCGAACATTTGCCTTTTGGATTGTTATGATTGAAAATAAAGACATAATTTATTCTGAGTTTTGAATTATTTTTGTTTATTTAGAATTAAGCACTAAGTTATACAATGAGCTGGTATCGAAACCTTGTTTCTATCGCTGTGAGTCCGCAGACATACTGCTGTGCTACTGGGAAGGGCATACATGAAAAAAAAAAGTTTAATAACGCCATCATATTAAACAACGCGAGATGTCAAACCAAATCCATATTAATATGTTTGCATATATATTGTTTGAGCTACAATTTAAGCACTATACAGTGAATAAAAATAATAATTGAAACTATATATTAAGCAAGTGTGCCCTGATGGGTCTGTAATAAGTTTATGATCTTAGAGATCTAAAATATGGGGTTGATTTCCCTCTATTGACATGTGCAACAGATACCCCACTATGACTTTATTCTAAAACAAGCAACAATAATGACAAGTAGGTTGTTTGAAATATACATAACATTGAACTTACCTGCAGAAGAAAAGTTGTTGTTGTTGTTTAATTAAGCACAAAGCTACACAATGGGCTATCTGTGCTCTGTCCACCACGGGTATCGAAACCCGGATTTTAGCGTGTAAGTTCGCAGACATACCGCTGAGCCACTGGGGGGTCAGAAGAAAAGGATGATTTAAGTATGAATCTTTGAACCTTTTATACTTAACCAGTTCTACAAGTACCTTTCATGGTTTTAAGCATTCATTTAATTTAGAATGATTCTTTTTAATCTGAGATCCAATATAGGGATATTTCGTTTGTTGCAGGAAAAACATTAATTGGAATTTTAATTTGTTGTCTGTCAAAGCCAATTTTGTTGTTAGTTTAGTGATAATTGTTTTCAAATACTTCAAAACTGGTCTTTGTTTTCAGTGGCAAGTTTGTAAAACTATGAATTAGCCATATTTTTAACAAACAGAACACTGTCTATGTGATTTAAAACAGTTCATAATTATTACATGTTTTAATTTTCATTTGTCGTTCACAAAATTGATGTTTAAATCTTGTTAATGAAATTCATAAAAATAGAAAGTAAATTGTTATCCATACTTGTGTGACTTTTTATTATGATAAGTTTTCTTCATAGTGCAAGTCTCCAACCCTTTGCACCATAAATAGCACCAACTGGAACACCTTTAACTTTAGTTACAGTATATGCATATGTACATTCGAACGCAACGTTTATTATTTCAGTTCATACTTACTTGGTGAGCTTTCTGTATTCATCTGTCGAGACTTGTCGAATTTCTAATAGTGTGTACCGGTTAGATGTCGTATTAGACATATTCTTGGAAAAAACCTGGTCGGTTTCGGTCTATGACAAGTTACATTATGGTTACGCATGCGTCACTTTGCAAAACCTCTGTACCTCCAAGAATGTTACTATCACATATTCAGACAACTGAAACTTAAACGTCAACTTATTTGTTGAAATTCTGATCAAATAACCACGATAATTCAGCTAATATTTTATATTCTTACTCATAAAATCTGCGATTTCAATTCAGGAAGATTTGTGAGGGGGTGTTTCAAGGGTATTTTTAAACGTTAACGTATCTGGTAAAATTTGGTTTGTTTAAAATAATAAACATTCTGTTTATAGTAGTTACCATAACAACAGAAGCATGTACGTGTTCAATATAAAGTAATAAGGATTTTTTTTAGTAGCCGTTCGATAACTGCACCCTATTTCTTGTACTCATACCTTAGTAAGCTTAGGTTAATGCAATCGATAAATTGATATATAATAGCTACGTACTTACAAACAAGACCAGAAGATGACAGCACTATCGTCTAGCAACCAGTGACAACTCAAGCAAGCAATCACCACATTCCATGATACATGTTTTCGACTTTTACAGAAGCTGACAGCTTTTAGTTGAATAAACAACTGGTAAGTGTTTCTTATTGCAAATTAACTTCCAGAGATCCATTGAGTTAGTTACTAGCATTGCTAATTTCGTCTTGCATTTTAAAGACAACAAAAAAAATCTTTGAAATTTTGAATCTAAGTGAAAAATGAACGCCTATATAGCTCAAAAATGTTATATTATAAGTTTAAAATTTGAAATTACTTGTTTTGGTTTAACTTAACTGATGGAAAACATGCTCTTCTACTAAGAAACATTTAAACCTTGTTCTTATTCAAAATGTAACGGGTGTTGCAGTCATCAATACTTAATAAGATCAAATTCTTTTATAATATCTTTGTTCACGATAAAAATATCCTTTTTTTTCTCTATCCAACAACAGTGTAGATCATTTCATCTTTATCTTTACTTCCTATCATTATAAATGATTGTAAACCTTATTGAAATATTGGAGCATGATTGCTAGTTTTAAACCGTTTGATTCGTTTTTATAATAAAGTGATTATTGGGAAAAAATGCTGAGTTAACCAGTCGCATTAACAAACCTATTAGTTACTACTTATAGTTTTGAGAAAATATACTAACAACTGTACAATGTTTGTCGTTAAATAAATCAAAGCCGTTTTATAATTATAGGTTTTAAAATTGATGTTAAATTACGTAAAGTGTGTGTGTTTCTTATAGAAAAGCCATATCGGGCTGTCTGCTGAGTCCACCGCGGGGAATCGAACCCCTTATTTTAGCGTTATAAATCCGGAGACTCACTGCTGTATTAGCGGGGTAAAAATTACGTCAAGAAATAAAACATAAACCAACTAGTTACAAAATTAGTATTCGCTCCATGTCTACGTAATTATGTGTGTTGAGACGTAAATTATATAACATTATATAAATAAGCAAAATATCATAGCTTACACTTAGATTACTTTGTTTGGAATTTTGCGCAAAGCTACAAGAAGGTTATCTGCGCTAGCTGAACCTAATTTAGCAGTGTAAGACCAGAGGAAAGACAGCTAGTCATCACAACCCACTGTCAACCCTTGGGCTACTCTTTTATCAACAAATAGTGGGATTAAGCGTCACATTATATTGCTCTCACAGCTGAAATGGTGAGTATGGTGTGACGGGATTCGAACCCGCGACCCTCAGATTACCAGTCGAGTTTCTTAACCACCTGATCATGCCGGGCCCACTTAGATAATTTTTTTCATCAGAATTAGACGTAAGGTAAAATTACTGCTCTATCTAATGCTATTTATGCTCACCCAGGTTACATTTTCACGCGAATTCCCGTTACACAAAACATGCTCGCCCTTTCAGCCTTGGGGGCGTTATAATGGTACGGTCAATCCCACTATTCATTGGTAAAAGAGTAGCCCAAGAGTGTAGCTTTGCGCACAACTCAGAAACAGACAATCATACATTTTCTTGATTCTTAAAAGCAAAATATAAATATAGTTAATCTGCGTATAACATAACTTGGCGAGGCCTAAACTGGAGACCGTTAGAAAATTAAGCTAAACCAATAAATTATTATTCTTCAAGGAATTTATATTTTAAGTATGGCCCGATTAAAAGCTTGTAAGTGCCCGAACATTAACACCACAAAATTTGTGGAAGCCATATTTATACAAACTAATTTTAACCTCATAAACACCATAACGTCTTAACACATTTGAAATATGAACTTATTATAACAAGTTTTGCTACAGTTTACATTAAACATACTTCTTAAACTCAGCTGACGTAAAATGCTCAGTGACATACTTCTCTATTATAGTAATTAAAAAAATTTGTAACTTCAAATACCTATCACTTGTATTTGTGTGTGTGTGTTTTCATTTAGCAAAGCCACCTCGGGCTATCTGCTGAGTCCACCGAGGGGAATCGAACTCCTGATTTTAGCGTTGTAAATCCGTAGACTTACCGCTGTACTAGCGGGGGACTATATTTTTTTTATACTTTATATTTCATTACGCAGTTTCCATATATTCATAAATTATTCATATATACATATATTGTAAGAAAAATATCACTTTAATCTAATGTTACTTGAACAAGCTTATTTGTAGGAGAAACACTCTTTAAAACTGATTTTCAGCCCTGTACATATAACCGGTATGTCACAGTTCACTTTTCAGGGTTTGATAGCGCTGTCTCTACATACGACTTTACACTAATCGTTTCGCTGGTCGTATTTGAATATTGCAAGGTACAGTTTTGGGACAGTAAAATTAATTTTTGTTACTTTTAATCTATGAATTGATATTCATCTGTACTAGTGAAAAAATATGGTTGAGTGGTTTTGTTCAAACAAGCTTCTTCGTTCATTTTTATTTTTAACCTATTACAGAACGTACATTAAGTTTGTGTTAAAAATTCAACCCTTTCTTTTCTTCTTTAATGCTTGTTTTAAACTTCAGACTTTTTCCGTGAATGTTGTAATTTATTTTTGACACCATCCTCACAAGATGAACAATTCAGGCTCTTTGAAGACGTTAATTTTTAGTGTTATTCGAAATGACTCGTGTTTGACAAACAAAAAAAGAGAGAGAGAGAGATTGGAATCTTGATTTTTGAAGCAAAAATTAGAATTAACTAAGTATAGTTTAATAATCAGTGAAGGAAGGGTAAGAAAAATAAACAAAATCTTGTTCAAATATTGAGTTTAGAAAATCGATAAAACAAGGAACTTGTGTTTCGAATTCAAGCAAGTAATCTTATGTTACTTGATATCTGGGTTATATCTTTATCTCTGTCCGTAATGACAGTTCATGTACGTCGAATGTCGTTAGATTACATACAAGACCCGCTAAAAATAAACAGATCTCAAATTATGGTAGTTTTGTTTGAAAGAAACCTTTCATTATGTCAGAGCAAAAAGAATTGTCATGACAAGAAGCTGTTTCTCACTGCTTACCTGTTATAAAAATAATAAGTTCGGTTTATTTGTTTTTTAACTTCGCACAAAACTACTCGAGAGCTATCTGTGCTAGCCATACCTAATTTAGTAGAGTAAAACTAGAGGGAAGGCAGCTAGTCATCACCACCCACCGCCAACTCTTGGGCTACTCTTTTACCAACGAATAGTGGGATTGATCGTTACATTATAACGCCCCCACGGCTGAAAGGGCGAGCATGTTTGGCGGGACGTGGGTGCGAACCCGCGACCCTCAGATTACGAGTCGCATGTCTTAACACGCTTGGCCACGCCGGGCCCTATTTCTTTTAGCAAAGCCACATTGGACTTTCTGTTGAGTCCACAGAGGGAAATTGAACCCCTGATTTTAGGCTTACCGCTGTTTCAGCGGGGGACAATATGTTCAGAAAATAAAGCAGAGAAACATTAATGTACCGAATAATACTGAAGTAAGAAAATTAAAATTAAAAAAGTAACTTCACTTCCACCACTATTCAGTTTTACCAAACATACAGAACAAATTTTCTAACCCTTTTGAATATACTGAAAAACAAACATTCAAAGTGATCCGAAATTCATAACCCGCTAACTAACAATTAAAGGATTATTGAACTTCTTTGTAAATACCAATGGTAATAGTTTGACAAAAATGGCATCTAGTGGTCTGTCACTTGAATTTTTGTAACTAGACACACAAGTACTCTTATTTTTCTATAACCATTCTCTTTTATTTTCTTTCCTTCACTCTTGCCCCCCAGTGGCTCAGCGGTATGTCTACGGACTTGCACGCTAAAATCCGGGTTTCGATACCCATGGTGGCCTGAGCACAGGTAGCCCATTGTGTAGCTTTGTGCTTCATTCAAAACAACAAAACAACATCCTTCACTCTTACCTTTTCTCTTCCCGTTGTCCTCCCTCTGATTCGTATTATTGCTTCCATCTTTTATTTTGTCTGATGAGCATTTTGTCTGTCACTTTTTTTTGCTTTCTTTTGGTATACTAGGCCTTATTATTTTGTTTTTTAGGACTAAAATTTCTTCTTTCAGGTTTGATCTACTCTCCCTTTCACATGTTGCGACTGTTTTCTCACAATCTGTTGAAAATGTGAATAACAGTAACGCCAATACGCTGTGGTTTTAATCATCTGATGTTTCCTGCTTTTCCTCATTTTCCCCATATTCTAATTTTATTTTTCAATTTCTCCTTGTTATTTTTTCTGAATTTTAACAAAAAGTTATTCACTCATTTAGTGTTCCAATGTATGTCATAAATACTTAAAGCCAGTTACAAAAACGCGCTTTTCATGTTTTCTGAATACGTATATACGTGTATATATTTAGTTTAGTATTTTAATTTTCTTATTATTCTTACTATTTTGTATGATATTTAATGTATATTATTATAGGTTAACAGTCTTAAAATTAGGTGAAAGTATATACAGTCATGTGAAAAAGTTAGGACACTTTATAAAAGCCTGTGTATTTTTGTAACATTTTTGGATATATAGATATTTAATCTAAATTTTAACAATACTGAGAGATTATAGGAATATAACTAAACAATTAAAATTAAAGAAAAGACGACTTTTCAAGATTTTCTGTAAATGTAATTCTACAAAAATGCATATTCTAACTGAGGAAAAAGTTAAGACACCCTACTCCCTAATAACTAGTGTTACCCCTTTAGCTGAAATAACTGCATTAAAATGCTTCTTGTAGCCATCTACCAGTCTCTGACATCGGTCTGAAGAAAATTTGCCCCACTCTTCAATGCAGGATTCTTTCAGCTATGAGATGTTTGAGGGGTTTCTTATATGTACAGCCTGTTTCAAGTCACACCACAGCATCTCAATAGGATTAAGATCTGGACTTTGACTTGGCCATTCCAGGACTCTCCATTTCTTAGTTTTCAGCCAGTCCTTGGTGGATTTACTGGTATGTTTCGGGTCATTGTCGTGTTGCAGGGTCCAGTTTTGCTTCAGCTTTAATTTTCTTACAGATGGTCTCACATGATCCTCAAGCACCTTCTGATACACAATAGAATTCATGGTGGATTCTATGATTGTGAACTGTCCAGGTCCTGCTGCAGCAAAGTAGCCCTTAAACCATGACACTTCCACCTCCATGCTTCACAGTTGGTATGAGGTTCTTTTCCTGGAATGCTGTATTTAGTTTACGCCAAACAGTCCTCTGTTCTGATGTCCAAATAATTCAATTTTGGACTCATCTGTCCAAAGAACATTATTCCAGAAGTCCTGGTATTTGTCTACATTCTATCTGGCAAACTTTAGTCTGGCCTTGATGTTTCTCTTAAAGAGCAAAGGTTAAACTTGTGCAGTCTCTTTCTGATTGTAGAGGCATGCACTTTCACATCAACAGTAGCTAGACCCTGCTATAGGTCCCGTGATGACATGTTAGGGTGTTTGGAGACCTCTTTTAGCATCTTGCGGACTGCTCTTAGGGTGAACTTGCTTGAACGACCAGACTTAGGCATGTTGGCAGTTGTTTTGAACAGTAGAATAGCTGATTTAAATATCTTTTGGGATCTTTTTAAATCCCTTACCAGACTCATAAGCTGCTACAATTTTCATTCTGAAGGCCTCAGACAGCTCTTTTGCTCTCACCATGGTGCTCACTCTCACTTCAACAGCCAAGAGCACATCAAACTAAATGCCTGAGGTTTTAATAAGGCAAGCCTCATTCAAAATGCTGAGTAACGATCTTCTTATTATGTGCATCTGGTGTGATACACCTGTGTTTGAGTTGAGCCATTTTAAGTGGGGATAAATGTGGGGGTGTCCTAACTTTTTCCTCAGTTATCATTTTTGTAAAATTACATTTACAGAAGACCTTAAAGTCTTTTCTTCAGTTTTAATTGTTTAGTTATAATCCTATAACCTCTCAGTATTGTTAACATTGAGATTAAATATCTATATATCCAAAATTGTTACAAAAATACACCAGCTTTCATAGGGTGTCCTAACTTTTTCACATGACTGTATGTGGTTACATTGTAAGTAATGTTCATAATTCAGGCAACATGTATAAACAATAATGCATTTATTGTATTGTACTAAATTAATTCATTTATTTATTGAATACTTTTATTATGTGCATAATGTATATAAAATGTTTCTTTTACTTGAAACATTTGGTAATACACTTGCCTGTGTTAACATTTTCATTTATAATACTTATATCAAAATTTCAGATACAAGTTACTACACACTATATTAAAAGTTTATAAACTATTGTAGCTGTCTTGTTAAACACATTTTGATGGATTATATTATAAATATACTAAGATTTCACTGAGCTCTAATGCAAACAGGATAAGACTCGTATCATCATCCTGAATGCCTCTAATATTCCCCTCCATCAACAAACAAAGACTATTTGTTTTCACTCTTGAGTAATGTTACTCGACTCGTTCGTCACAATGCTCAAAAGAAGTAAGTGCCTCCGAATAATTTTAAATTCCAAATCATAGATGAAAAGTAAGACTGGACACGCCAAACAAAAAAAAAAAGTTTGAATGTTCATCCTATAGGAATGTGAACTCTGTGGTTTTACTTACATATACTGATGTTAGTATATTAGACTATGATGATAAGTGAACTTCATATAAGAAAATAATGGAACTTTAACTTGTAACGGATTATTTTTATATATCTCATAAAGTTTAAATAAAAGATAATTCATGTTCAGGTAATAGCTTCAAAATCCACATGAGGTAATATAACTGTTTCAAAATAGTCAAAGAACAATTATTTGATTTATAATTAAAGGTTCTTTTACAATTTTGATTGTAAATTAGTTTTCTGACGTAGTGATTTTTATTTGTAACTAATTATATGGTAAAACAAGTACACAAGCCGTTATGAAACACTTTTATGCATCAATGATCACGTGACAATTAACTACAAATAGAGCAATGTCAAAGTTTAACTAAACTTTGAATTTTATTCCTAATTAGTGGTTTTCAATGATATAGAATGATGACTGCAAAGTTTTATGAACTTTATTTCTAAGTTATTATATAAACTCAAAGTGGATAATCTATATCAAATGGTAAGTTTGCTGGTTTATGAATTTTTTGTATTAGTAAACTAATTGGCTAAAGAATAATACGTGACGACCATAAAAATAGAGAGAACATCTTTCTTACAATTGATGACGTATTGAGACAACGTGATCATCTTTGACACGTTCCAGATTGTATGGATTTACAATCTCGATGTTTTTGGAACTTTAATAGAAAATATATAAATAAACAACAAGTCATTCATTTATTATTTTTAGTTGGAGAAAAATTAATTACTAAATTTGTAATGTAATCATAACTGGTTTTATGACTCGTATATATATTTTTAGTGTTAACAAAGGCAATTGCAAAGTTTGTAATATAATACATGGGAAATTACTTTTTGAAAATGAGGTATGCCAACACGGTGTTTCAAGTTCCCCAAGATGATTTAGAGAATTGGTGTTCTGTGTTTCCAGTTTTGATTGTCAGTATTGTAAATCCTGATAGAAATGTTTGTGCAAATAAAACGTATTTCCTATCTTTGATGTATGCTAGCTGAAATGTTTCGAGAATACACAGTTAATATTTAGTATCACTATGTAATGAACTCATATAGATAGTGACAAAGTTTTGTAGTTCATAATTGCATTTTAGAAACATACAGTTCAATTAAATACAAAAATTCATTTACCTGACGTGCGTCACTACGTATTTACAGTTTTGTATTGTGAACCAGTATTTTAAGTTCATTGTTAACACCCAGATAGAAATAGTGAGGTGACCGGCATGACAAAGCGTGTTAAGGCGTGAGACTCGTAATCTGAGGGTCGCGGGTGGGCATCCCCGTCGCGCCAAACGTGCTCGCCCTTTCAGCCGAGGGAGCGTTATAAAGTAACGGTCAATCCCACTATTCGTTGGAAAAAGTAGCCCAAGAGTTGGCAGTGGGTGGTGATGACTAGCTGCCTTCCCTCTAGTCTTACACTGCTAAATTAGGGACGGCTAGCACAAAGAGCCCTCGAGTAGCTTTGTGCGAAATTAAAAAAAACAAACAAGCAATTGTGAGTGTATTATAATTTACTCTATTTTAATCAGATATTCCAATATAAGTTTAATATATTGTGAATACATAATACATCAATAGCAACAGTGTGTTATACTTAACTTTTATTTTAATAAAAGTTTTTTCATAAATATTAAATACATTGTAAATGTCACATGCCTAAATACTGAACTATTATTTTGAAACATTTGCTCTGAGTGGACTGAAACACTGTTAGCTATTCAGACACAGTATATAGTCGTGTGAAAAAGTTAGGATACCCTATGAAAGCCTATGTATTTTTGTAACATTTGTGGATATATAGATATTTAATCTCAATGTTAACAATACTGAGAGATTATAGGAATGTAACTAAACAATTAAAACTGAAGAAAAGACTTTTCAAGATTTTCTGTAAATATAATTCTTCAAAAATGCATTTGTAAGGTGAATATAACCTCCTGTAGAGCTTATTATTAATTCTAAGTGGTGATTATAGTTACTGATGTTTTGTATGTATAACTTTTAATTATTGTATGATGTTGCCCTTTTTTAAGATGATTTAATCCTGTAGTCATACATCATGGCTGCCTGTTATTGTAGCCTAATAATATGTTCTCTGTTTCATGGATATTGTAACAATACTATCCGTACAGAAGTGTTACTGAAAACCTTTATACACTTGATTGAGTAAGTTTCAATTACTGTATTGTCATTGTAGGACTGATTAAAGGTATAAAGATATGAAGATGTAAAGTCCTTTTCAGGACTTCATTTAATCAACTGCCAAATTAATGATAAATACATGTATTGTATGAGTCATTGTATTATTGGGCCTGTCATGGCTATCTACAAACATTCTCTACATTTTGCAAAACGTTTTGTTCACGGGATCATATAAGGTATGTGTTAAACAAATAAGCTATAGTAACTTTACTGCTGAAATACAAAAGACAACAATTTTAATGGACCTAACGAACAGAAATAACATAAGTGAACATATTTTTACCATATTTTTGGTGTCGTGATTTAAAGTACTTTCCCCTCCATTGTTTTTCAGCTAATATTCCGTGACAATACCATTCTGTTGTGCATATGTGTAGCTCACGTTTCTAGAAATCAGCATGTCATAGGTTTATCGTATGTGCAGTGTGCACATCTTTTTGCCACTGAAACCGTCCCACGTCTTTCTTTTGTTTATACATGTAGATTATATATATATGAGTAGTTTGGCTGGTGCTCCCGCATCCAAAAGATGGTTCTTTATGCTGATTGGCTTCCTCAGAAAAAGTCGGATGGGAGAACCATTGAAGATGAGGACCTTACAATTCCAAATATTTCTGTCATAGGGCGCATCGTTAGGGACATGTTGCTAAACATTCACAATTCATGTTTTCACTAGGGGTGTTGTAAAGTTTCCCTGGTAGATGGCCATAATAGATGATAGTTCAACAACAATAATGCTAAGAAAAAGTGAGATGTTTATTTAAAACAGATATATAAGTGTAAAATTTATATATATAGTATTTAACCAGAAGTATCCAGTAGAGGGTTTAATCAATTGTCAAGACAACCTATTGTACACAAATGCATATATAAACGAGAACCGTACACAAGATCTAGGACAAAGTTTATGGAAAAAAAATACTAGACATTGCGGTAATAAAATCTAGGAAAACTTTAATCTGACACAAATTTTTGGGCCTAAGCCCAATTTTCCAAATACATAACCTGAGGCCTGAAACATTATATAAAAGTAAAGTTTTCCTAGGTTTTATTACCGTCGTATCTCGTATTTTCATTTTTTCCTCTTAAGCCAACCTATTAATCATGCTGTCATCAAGAAAGTAAACACTTTATTTGTAAACAACTACCTAGTTAGATGTAATGCAGAACTTATCAAACTCCACTCACTATAATTAATTTCTGAAAAATTTAATGAGATATTATGTTATATTATATTGATCTGTTTTCCATGGCAACTCATTTCTTGAAAGAAAAATAATCATTTAGCTTGAAACATTTTTTTTAATCTTTAGCTCGCAAATACCAGATTAGAAAACTTGTTTTGTTTTATCTTTTATTGTCGTTATTAATGGATTTCATTTTATAATAGTCTTAGTCCTAGGGTTGTCGTGACTTTCGTTGACGTTTCGGTATTTTATTCAACACGACAACATTGGTTGCCACAACATATAACGTCATTTTTCTATATCCTCTCAAAGATAATAATCTACATAAACAAATAGAAGCAGCTTGACTAAGCAGAAAAACGTATTTTGGAGAAAAAAACAACACTTTATATAAAAAAACATTTTTTTTAATATTAATGTAAATTACAAAAAAATAATTTTATAATATTATATTATCTCTTCACTCACAATGCTAAACTCCGAGGCTCAATCCCCGTGGTGGACACAGTGCAGATAACCCATCACATAATTATGTGCTAAGCAAAGCAAAAACATCTTGTGATTTTGCTCTCGTCTTCTTGTGATGGTGAGAAAACAGATGAAAATACTATAACGTGTTTTAATATGCTTACTGATTTATTATTGTGAAGCAAATACAGAGGCTACATTAAACAGGCGTGTCCTAGTAGTAAGCGTGCTTTCGAGATTCATTGTTCGCATCTTGTTGTCACAAAACCATGTTCTGCATTTTAAAACCATGGTTTTGCTATAAGAGTAATGGTCAAATCTACTTATTTTGTCAGATTAGAGTAGTTTAAAGTGAGCACTTCTGGTTAGTTTCTTCCCTCTAACGTATTGTTTCAAAATTAGGGGTGTCTATGTGTGGATATTTCTTGTGTAGTTTTGCCTGGAAGTTCCAAGCAAATCAAATCGAAACTCCTAATGATGTAAAAATAATGATATATTTATTATTGCAATAGAAAAATACTTGATACTTTTATAGAATAATTTCTCTTTTTAATTTTTCCTTTTTTCGAGGGGTGGTGTCTTACCATAAGATACATGATTATAACACAATTTGAAAACTTGCATTTTTTTCTGTACATTTTTTTTGCTGCTTTGCTGTTGTTATAGAAATGCCTCGACCGGTGACAGCGGAAACTCGAAATGAGAAAGAGATGATAGAGAACGCTAGGAAACAGCTTGCTTCTACTTCCGATCCTGCGGAAAAACTAAGGCTTTTGTGTCTTCAACGTGGTTCGAGTGGGATTCTTGGACTTGGCAGGTAATCACACTTTGTGTTGAGAAGTTAGCTTTATTTGTCACAAAGAATGCTGCTCTCCCTAATCTGTAATTATTTTTAATGTTAAAGTATACTAATTTTACCTTTAATGAGCATTAAACCAATCATTAAGTATGCAAACAACTATGAAATATGGCAGAATAAACCCAAACAAAATAACTTATAGGTATTTCAGTCATTTCGCAAGAAATAGGCTAATTATCAAATAATCAATTATCAGACAGCCTTTTCCCAAGTCATGTTGCGGAAAAAAGGTTGTTTTTTCAGAGCAATGTGTCATTAGTTATATTTTCTCGTTTATTTTGTGGAATATAGGTGTCTCATCTAAGTAAAAACCATTAAAAGATATACACAGATTCAATTACATGAAGTATTTATAGATGCTTGGATGTATTGTAGAACCGAAAAACCCAGGGTAAGAGTTCCTTTAAATATTAAAGACGCGAGACCTGAGGCCAAAAAAGGTCCTGTCATGAAACTTTTTGAAAATATTGCCAAAATAAACCTTTTATCGAAAGATATGTTTCACTTGAGTTTTATTTTCCAATTTCCAACCATTTTGGACACGTAAGTGGGGGATTTCAGTTATTTAATGAAATTTTCGTTTTTCTGTTTGACTACAATATCGAGAGAATTTATCAGGTTTTAAAATGTGGAAATAGACATACTATATAAGAAAACACACGTTTTTGTTGTAGCTATTCTTTAAACTAACAAGTCAAACAATATGACAATCCATAGTAAAACAATAAAGGTCACTTTTAGCAGTAACTGTCCTAGTGGTTGACTGTAATGAGATCACATGCTATATCTCATCATTAACCACTCATATATATGTTTCCTAAGCACTTAACAAATATTTAACATAAATTATCAAGTATCAACCTTTGTGTTTTGCATTTATCCCGGTCGCGCCAAACATGCTCGCCCTTTCAGCCGTGGGGGCGTTATAATGTGACGGTCAATCCCACTATTCCTTGGTAAGAGAGTAGCCCAAGATGGCGATTGGTGGTGATGATTAGCTGCCTTCCCTCTAGTCTTACACTGCTAAATTAGGGACGGCTAGCACAGATAGCTGTCGAATAGCTTTGTGCGAAATTCCAAAATAAACAAACAAAACAATTTTTCATTTAAGAAGTATTTTTCCTTGTTTTTACTGAAAGATAATGCCATATTTATGACCTCATAATACGAAAATGTCCCAACATTTGGAAAAATAAAACTGAAAAAAGAGAATGTCCTTTGGTATAAAGTTTGTTTTTTAATACCATTTCCAAAAACTTTAAGATACACTCAGTTCTGAGCTGTTAAATCAGTTTGTCATTTTATAACTTTTATGAAAGATTAGTCACTAAACAACAGTGGTAATCAGTTATACTGATATTCTCTGGAAGTTAAAAACATTTGTAAGTTAATGTATTGCAGAGTTTAATTTCGAATACGGACATAGGAGCAAATAAACAAAACACAAACATGAGTGAACAAACAAACAATCTTTAATCACAATGACGTGTGGTGTATTTATCAAACTGGTTGGCTTTTTAACTTTTGTTTTCTAATTGTGGGTGGAAACACGTCCAGTTGGGATAAGAACACAAAAAACTAGAGAGCCACTCAAAAGAGCGAATATCATGGACACGCAACGTTAGTCTTATATGACTCTCAAAAAATACAAAAATATGTCCTATGTCGTCGTTATCAAGAAAAGCGGACTATTTTTGGCAGTACAATGAGGAATGACATTCTGCATAGGTCCATTAAGAGCAAAAATAGTGTAAAAAATTTGTCCCCATGTTGTAAGATAAGTATTTTTTTCTATATCCGTAGCCTTACAGTGACTTTGATCTTTGACTTTGGTTCTTATAAAATTAATTAGTTCTACATTTGGTTATATTCCAAATGTATACCTACTTTTGGTCAAATTCATTCAGCAGTTTTCGAGACATTTTGCTGACAAACACAGGTGAAAACAATTTGCATCCGACGAAGATGAACGAAGGTAATTACATTTCACTTTCTAATTAGAAAGTTGGCAAAACAATGTGGTGATAAGAATCCATTTACTAGCCAGTTTCGGGGGTTGACTAAACTGGTGTGTAAAAGCTTTCAGGTTTAAATCCGAGGCAAGAAAAAATGTTTATATATATATTGCGAATATAGTAAATTACCATATCTAAATTGTTCGAAATGCTTATACCATAACCCTAAGCTGTATACTCCAGCAACTATACCAAATAACTTAAATAGAGAAGAATATTTTAACTTTGCTACATGCAAACTTTACAAATTTAAAGTATTAGCAAAAAAATGTCTTAACGGCATGCGGAAAACCTGAGCGAAAATTTTAAAACACCAACTTGAAATATCTAAGTACATATACGTTCTTAACTAGTTGTTACATGATATAATGAACAGCTCTTCCCGCAACGTTATGGACTGTAGGGAATTTTGCTAGAGAGAAACATACTAACAAATCTAGGCTAAGAAAATATGTAGGCTGGCGATGATTTAGCGGCTGTTGTGCTCGACTGTGGCTTCAAGTATCCATGGTTCACGTTATGCAGCCATAAAACAACATTTTTTTCGGTGCTTCAAGGCTTCTGGTGACAATAAAATCCTGTTATTTGACGAGGATAACCCACGAGTTCTGTGTTTATTGGGTGCTATGGACTAGCTATTTTTCCCTGTAGATAGTCCTTGTCTATCTCTGAATGAATATTTGAAAAAAAACACAACAAAAACAACTAAAACCTGTTTCTGATAGTACATTTTTTGTTCTAATCTTGGCTGGCCCTCTGCAAAATGATAAGAGTAAGACTGGATTTCGTAATCTACTTTCACGAAAATATTTCACTAATCCATCCAAAGATCTAATGCGTTATTAGAGCTTAGTATATATTATATCTGGTTAATATTTTAACAACATTAATATGCTTGCTTTTTTTATTGCATTTATTAATTTCAAAATACAATAAATTTTATCTAACGAAAACCCGACAATAAGAGTCAAAACGTTGTAACCATTAAGATTAGAACGTGTCTAAAAGTTTCTTTCATTGTGTTTTTTTAATTATTGATTCAGTTCAGTAGGTTCGTCGGTGAATAATAATTTCATTTATATTTTTATGAATATCCATTTACTGTGTTTTTCTTAACATCTCTGAAGAAGTATGATATTAATTAGAATTCTGATATTTATATTTTGTCATTCTCTGACAGCATTCCTACAGTTATGTTCTCATTAACAGAGTTTTCCGGCGAATGGACGACAATGGAAGTGGTGATCTTTCCAAAGACGAGTTTATCAAGGGACTTTACGACACTGGTCTTGGAGAATCATTTTCACAAGAAGAAATAGAGGAAATGTTCATCAGGTTTGATGCGGACGGCTCTGGTAAAATTGTTTACAATGAATTTCTGCGGGCTATTAGGGTACGTTATTTGGTCTTTTATTAAAAAAAAACAGTTTCTAATATTAAGGATAATAACGACACGACATTTTAAAATTAATTAATAAAACTTGCGTTAAAAATCTTTAAAACATCTACACAGTATGGTATCGTGATTATTTAAAACATCTACACAGTATGGTATTGTGACTATTTAAAACATCTACACAGTATGGTATTGTGACTATTTAAAACATCTACACAGTATGGTATTGTGACTATTTAAAACATCTACACAGTATGGTATCGTGATTATTTAAAACATCTACACAGTATGGTATCGTGATTATTTAAAACATCTACACAGTATGGTATTGTGATTATTTTTATATGTTCTACGATGACAAATTAGTACTTAAACCAACATAACCTAATTCTTTACATATTTAACTGTAGAGAAAAGAGTTAAAGTAATAAGTTAGTTTTTATCGGCATAAATATTTTATTTCCTAAAACATTTTCAACATTTGTATCAATCATATGTTAAGACAAACAAAGGACTCACCGTTTCAGAGTTTCCTTTTGAGTAATTCCCGCTGAAAATAATTTAGATTTTAATCATGTATTAGTAAAACTGACTTGGATGGATTTCATTGCTCAGAAAACATTGTCATGTGCAACATCTTGTTTTATATCTTAGAGACGGTTTAGCTGTATAAATACACTAAATAATTCAGTCTAAAACGTACCAAATTATGTAAAAAATTAATTAAGTAAGTTATATTGCTGTTAATAGAACCACCACTCCCATTTTTATCATTTACCCAATATCATCTTAACTTTTAATTATAAAATGCACAAAACAATAATTTTATGTTTCTTCTAGCCTAGAATGTCAAAAGCTCGAATGGACATAGTGGAGAAAGCATTCCAAAAACTGGATAAGACAGGGGATGGGAGTATAAACTTTCAAGACCTGAAAGGAGTGTATAATGTAAAGAACCATCCAGCATACTTGAACGGAGAGATGACGGAGAAACAGCTATTAGTTAAGTTTTTAAGAAAATTTGAAGAGGGAGGAGACATTGACGGAGTGGTGAGTAAAACTTGTATTTCATAAAGTGTAGGTTTTGTTCTGAAGTAGATAAAAGCAGCGTTCTTGGGGTTTAAAAACATTATTAAAAAGTTTGCTAAGATATGCTATATACAATTACTTATATAATGACACAAAGTTAAGACGGTGTAAATAAGTGTGATCAGTTATCTAACTTACAAACACCACCGAGTAGGAATAATTATATACTTAAACTTCCTGGTATAAAAACTTTAAGTTGATAAAACAGGCCTTTATATAAAATCTTGAATTTTCATTGAGCGTATATATAGTGATACAGCTAATACGACAATTTCTCCGATAATGGGTCGTGAGATTTCTGTATGCTGTTTTCACATCAATGGCACAGAGCTCTCTTAAATTTGGAGTTAATCACGCAGTTTTCGAGGTTTAGTGTAAAACATACAGTTCCTGAACAATTTATGTAACTGTACAGTCTAGGACGTTACAAATACTGTTGGAAGTTCTCATTAGAGAATACATTTTCTGAAGTTTTAACATGAAACATACAGTTCCTGGAAATTCTATGCCAAGCACGCAAACCCAGAAAGTTTAAATCAAACCATATAGTTCTTAGAAGATTAAATCAAAGGTGCAATACCTGGAAGTTTTATATCAAACTTATTGTTCTGGGAAGTTTATCCCCAGTGACACAGCGGCACGTGTGCGGACTTGTACCGCTATAAATCAGGTTTCGATACCCGTGGTGGGCTTATGATGTATTTCCATGCTTAACTAAAGAAAGTTAAATTAAAAATAGAGTTCCTTAAAATTTAAATCAAGCCCACATTTTTATATCAAGTATGTTGTTCTGGGAAGTTTAATTTACAAAATATAGTTTGTGGAAATTTAATAGTAAAAATGTGTTTTGTGTAAGTAAGTTTGCTGTTAATAATACTTCCTCTCGAAATTTTGTTGTTAAACATAAAGTTCTTTAAAAATTATTCTTTTTGTCATTTCCATTCTTATGATTTTGCTTTATTAAAGATTTACCGATATATTCTTAAGTTAACTGTGTTATTTTTTAACTTATCAATCATTTCCACTCGTTCATTAATCTTATTGTGTATGCTTATCGTTTCATTCCTACAGGTAACAAAGGATGAGTTCTTTGATTATTACAATGGTGTTAGTGCTTCTATAGACGAAGACGCCTATTTTGATCTCATGATGCGAAACTGCTGGAAACTGTAAAAGAGACGAAGGCGAATCTACATTTTACTTTCTTCACCCACAGTTATCCTTCACTTACTTTTTCCGTCCAAGAGAATTTCATCATTTTCTTCTTTCAGCAACAATTCCATCTTCTTTCCTCCTTTTTTTTTTACAGTAATTTTGTCTAAAATTTTCTATATAACATAACTTTATTTCGATAAAGAAACCCTCAATAAATAGCTTGTTACATTTTTCATCCCAAAGTTGACTGATGCTAGCTAACTTCGAAGGGTTCTTCTTTTCCCCACAAATGTTCTTGTTTCCATTACTTCTTGTTTTTTAATATTCTCGTTCATTTGGCGTGTATCATTCCAAGTTTAATTTCTCTTATGCATAAATTCGTCACGTGGCATTAAACAGTAACATGAGTATTAAAAATGTTTATCAACTTCTTCTTAAAGACATGAAATTTTCGTTTAAACCTGTAATTAATTTTCTAGGTTTCTAGTAAAAATAGAATTTATACGAGTAGTAATTATTTTGAAGTACAGATTGTAAAAAAATGAAAACATTTCCTTTCTGTGATGTTTAGTTTTCTTGATAATAAAATAGATATAGTAAAATAAATAAATACCTTGCTATTGTAACTGGTGTACGTGTAGCTAGCTGCTGTTCGACAGTAAAGTCAAAAGTAGCCTCAAATCGAAAAGCTGGTATCGTTTTTTAAATTATTTCAAACTTATACGATTTAGAATAATATTTGGCATTTGCTTTTATGTTGTCGTTGAAGTATCAATGCTAGTTATAAAATAAATACCATGATACTCACGTTGTTTTGTAGGTTACTGGAGTGAACACGAACATATTTAAAAATACATTTTAATACTTCAAATATCATTTTCATATAACGCGATTTTAAACCTTGCTACTAAAATAAATAAATAAATAGTTTGTGTCATCGCAAAGCTACATAATAGGTTATTTGCGTTCCACCATCTAACCCCGGATTTTATCGTTGTATATTCCTAAACTTATCATTGACCCACTGGCAGACTAAAATTAAAAATAATATATCCGTTCTAAGTACTAAAAAGGTGAGTTAAATTTGAGCAACATATTTAAGAGAACTAAAGATAGAATATCCGTCTTAAGTACTAACAGGATGAGATAACTTTGTACCGGATATTTAATAGAAATAAACACACGATATCAGCTTTAAGTATTAAACGGACTATCAGAATCGCTGTCCGTAGGACACCTATATGCGCTAATACTAGAAATTTCAATCGCAGTATTCATATCTTGTCGAAAAAAATTATACAAAATGAACATTTTCTCCAAAAGAGGAATTCTTTTTCTTTTGAAGTACTGAAAAATAAAACTAAAAGTAAGCAGAGTTCGGTTTGTTCTCTTTAGTCATGCCCAACTTACTGGCTAAAAGTCATTCAATGCACATAGCTCAAAAATTTCATAAATCTTACTGGTATAAATTATAATTATTTTATTTTAAATATCGTAATGTTTATGGAAGGAAATAATAGTTTTATAAGAACTCCAGTTTCTAAGTATTGCATTAAAAAATGACATTAATAAAGATATAATCAAATTCTCACGTACAGTTTTAGTGCAAGTCGTATTATTGTTTTGACTGGAGTATTTATTTAAATTTGCATTCTATTATAAAGAAATGGTTCTTGAACATACCACAGTTATTTTTCCAATTGTCTGACCATTGAATATCTGTTTGTGAAATTTTTATGGATTTTTGTTTGCTGTGCCATTCAATAGATGGCGCATAGTAAAATAAGTTTTGTTTTATTTTGGGCAAAACTGCACAAGGGCTATCTGCGCTAGCTGTCCCTAATTTAGCAGTGTAAGATTAGAGGGAAGGCAGGTATTCATCACAACCCATCGCCAACTCTTGAACTACTCTTTTACCAACGAACAGTGGGATTGACAGACCCTCAGATTACAAGTCAAGTACCTTATCCATCTGGTCATGCCGTGCTCACTAAGATAAGAAAAATTTGTATAGCGTATTAAACACAATTAAAAGCAGCAAATCCGACCTAGTTACTAAAAGGACGCTTTACTTTTTTATAAAATACTTAACAGAACTAAAAACAAGATTACTGATCGAAGTATTAAGAGAATAAATTAACTTTGTATAATACAGGGTGGTCGCTAGAAAAGCGGAAAATTTGAGGGTCAGATGAGATCATGAATGAAATGCGTGCTTACTCATTTCTATTTTGATTTCTTTACATTATGAATAAAATGCATGATTTTAATATCATTTTGAGCATCTATGAGTGTAATATAACATATGCCTTTTAAAAAACTTTGTAAAAGTTATTCTTTGTAAAAATAAATAGCTGTTTGACAAATTTTCCGCTTTTCTAGCGACCACCACCCTGTATATTTAACCGAACTAAAGACAGGATATCAGATCCAAGTGCCTTAAAGATGAATATAAATTCACACGGTGTAATGTTCTTCTTTCTTCCTTCTAAGGATTAGCTTATTGCATATCCTACCAAATAAAACATGGTACAGTGTGGTACTTAAGCGTAAATATTAACTTACTGACATTAGCTATCTCAAAACATTCCATAGATTAATATTACAAACAAAAATTTGATGTAATAGCTCTGCACTAATGCTCCAGTTGAAAAATCATGTGTCATTTCTTGTGGCATTTATGTAAAGTAAATGTGCAAAGAAATTAAACTAATCTTAAAAACTGAATATTTTGATTTGCCGTTCATGTACCCCCAAAATATCCCTAGCACTCCAAATGTTCGTGGCTACATATTTGTTGTTTGATACAACTGAATATTTTGGACATTCCTAGTTATGAACTGTTTTCTTTTATCTTCAGTTCATCTTTGGTGTATGAAATAATCCTAGTGATAATAAAATTATCTATATAAATCGTCTTTACGAAGTTATTTTTAGTTATAAAATAAAACAGCTGCACCACCTTATATAGGATAAATATAAAAATAGAAAAAAATTAACTTCGTATTTGATTTCAATAAAGAATGAAAGAGGACATAATTGCACTGATAAACAGTAATGAGAAATAACAGCCCTGACTTAACTTTTCATCAAACTGAAATACAAAATTAACTTCTTCTTTTTTTATTAACTATATTTTCGCTCCTTTTTTCAGATCTATAAATGAACATTCGCTTTGTTCAGGTAACCACCACACATTTTATAGTTGGTTATGAATAAATTATATTATAAGAGTGAAGCAGTATTACTTAATATCAACTATATACTTCATTACAAGAAATATGTGATAACTTCATTTTGCTAGATATTATGTAATAATGGCATATTATCTAGGTCAAAATCTTTCTCTACTAACCATCAAACTTTAAAATATTCAACTTTTCACATTTCCATTATGTGAAAATTTCAAGGAATGTGCATATACGTTTCATCTGCTGGTTTTTGATAGATTTTTTTATTTACGATAGACAGACTATGGATCCCATTTACACATTTTTTAAACTAGTAACACATATATCTGGATCGAGTTTAGTTCCTTCCTACGGATCTGGGAAGATCGTCTGAACTATTCTTAATTTCAAGCTTGAATATATTAATTGGTATTTTGATAATGAATTCCTTTTCTATTTTATAGTATCCTTCTCAGGGTCATGTCCATGAATTTTATTAGGTTGTGTTATTTTATGGCCTGGATATGAATACGCTGCTTGCTTCTTAGTCCTGTGTGCCCTCTAGTGGTGGACTTACAACGCTAGAAACCGGGTGGACAGAGCACAGAAAAACCTTTGTGTAGCCTTGTGTTTAATTACAAACAAACTTGTGTATGTGTATCTTGTTGATTTAGAATCACGAAGTTCACGAATATGTATGGTATACGGATGTAAAGTACGATGTGGCAATTGTTATAAATAAAGTTACACAGTGGTCTCGGTTTTGGTATTGTCTGATAAAACCAACGAAAGTAGTTTTGGCTTCATCTGTAATTTGGTTAAATATTTATTTTTGATTCGTTTGGACTATATGCTGTTTCGGTTGTTGGGCTGTGATAGAGTCATGATTATATTTGTTTACGTGATTTTTTATTGCGTGGCTGTGTGCGTGATGCCTCAACGTAAGTGTAAGATCTCGACTGTGCGTGCGAGCTCCTTGTCTATAGCTCTTTGGAGTCAGCAATAATGGTGTTTTACTATTTGCTCTCTTTTTTTTTTACATTTGCTTAAGGGTATTGTGTGTGTATCGTTAAAATTTATATATTCCTGTTTTGAGGCCCTTATATTCAGAATATCTTTCGTAGTTGGCTGTTCCTGCTAGCAGTCACAGTATACGAGTAGTAGTTTTCCATTTTCTTTCGGACAGTCTGAGTTTCGGTGCTCTTCCCAACATCCCACACAGCGTGCGGAAATGTCGTAAGTATGTTTATTTTCAATTCCACGCAAAGATACACGAAGGCTATCTTCGTTAGCTGTCCGTAATTTAGCGGCGATAAACTGGATGGATGGCATCTAGTCAGTATCACCCACCACCAACTGGGCTACCTTTTTTCACCAATGAATAGTGGGATTGACTCGCACATTATAACGTCCCCACAATTTAAAAGAGAAGCATGATTAGTATGATGGCAATTTGAACACACGACCCGCAGATTGCAAGTAGTGTGTCCCCCGCTGGGACAGTGGTAAATCTTCGGACTTGCAACGCTAAAATCAGAGTTTCAATTCCCATCGGTGGACACAGTTCAGTTTGGATTCAATTTTTTTTCGAGCTTTGAATAGTTTAATAACTATATGAAACTTCAAAATTTTTGCGTGATTTGTCAATTACTTTCGTACTGTGTTACTTTAAAGTTTATTTTTTATTATAAATAGGTAGTGAAAGAAAAATATCGGAAAAATATAAGTATCACAATCTGGCACAGAGCAATACAAAATTAAATAATAATAGAATGAGGATTTAGTAATATCTTAAAAATGATATTATAGAATAACGAATTCACTAAGAGGTTTTTTTTCGTTCACCAGATGCACGTAATACCGAATTGCAAGAGTTTGTAGGAAGATTTGTTGAAAGTTGATTTCACCCAGTAATTTGTCATTTCTGTATTTATGAAAATTTAATAAAACAAATTTTGTGTGTGCTTGTTTTCATATAGCACAGGCACAACAGGCTATCTGCTGAGTCTACCGAGGGAAATCGAACAGCTGATTTTAGCGTTGTAAATCCATAGACTTACCGCTGTACTCGAGGGGGAGAAACAATTTTTAAAACTTCCACGTATTTCAATATTATCTTTTTCACTTAAAAGTCGAGAACGATAATTTTTATGAAGACTTTTCTAAAAACTTACATTCTTAAATTTTTCATATCTCAAAAATTCACTGTCTGTCACACCAGTCACTAAATACGCTCGTCTCCACCTTGAGCCGACATCGGCAAAATAATTCATGTGAGAACGCTACAATCACAACAATACAATTGGGATGGACTGTCAAAACCAGGCTATAGTTTAATGTAACAATAAAGAGATAATGTTATGTGTTTGTTTTTGTTGCTCTTGTTAAATGCAATTAATACATTTTGCGATTCATTAAAATGATTTGGAACATATGAGTTTTCAGATGGCAGAAAGAACAAGTTCGATGAACCTTTCAAACAGGCCCGGCATGACCAGGTGGTTAAGACACTCGACTTGTAATCTGAGTGTCGCGGGTTTGAATCCCCGTCACAAAGAAAAATGTTCACCCTTTCTGCCGTGGAGGCGTTATAACTATGCGTTGATTTGAGTAGCCCAAGAGTTGGCGGTGGGTGGTGATGACTATTTTATATGCAAAAACGGCTCGTTTGGGTTGAGAAAATATTTTAAATAGAAGAGCGAACAACGTTTTGATCTTCTTCGGTCATCGTCAGGTTCACAAAGAAAGAGGTAACTGACCGGAAGCTGACCACATGTTTGGAAGGGGTTGTGTAACTGGGTGTTGCAAAGTAGAGGGCGGTGTTAGATGTTTGAATATATAATTTTATCTATAATATTAATATAGGTATAATGTTGCCTTTCCTCAAATATTACCCTGCTAAATTAGGGAGAGCTAGCGCAGATAGCGCTCGTGTTGCTTTGCGTGAAATTAAAAAAAAAAAAACTTTTGAAATATGCTATTTAATTTTTAAATGTTTTTCCATCACTTAAACTTGTAGTATTTTTCATTAAGATTTGATATTGCTGTACATGTTTTGCCCACACTTGACAAAAAAAAATTGTTTGTTTTCGAATTTTGTGCAAAACAACACGCAGACTATCTGCTCTCGCCGTCACTTAATTTAGCAGTGTAAGACTAGAGGGAAGGCAGCTAGTCATCACCACCCACCGCCAACTCTTTTACCAACGAATAGTGGGACTGATCGTTTATTATAACGTCCCCACGGCTGAAAGGACGAACATGTTTGATGTGACGGAGATTCAAACCCACGATTCTCAGATTACGAGTCAAACACCCTAATCACCTGGCCATGGCGAGATTTTTACAAAACATCACTGACAAAAAAATTGTATACATAAATTAATTAATGTCTAATATGTTATGATAGCTAAAATGTTTCATGATATGTTTAGTATTGTCAAGTGAAGTCTTCATTTTGCCACTAGATAACGGGCTTCTCCCAACTAATCTGCTGTTTTCCAGTTGAGTCTAGAGAAATGAACCCCAAATGATCAAAATCCATCGACCCTTTTTCTAACACGTAATAATTTTCAATGAATTAAGTTGTTGTTTAGAATTAAGCACAAAGCTACACAATGGGCTATCTGTGCTCTGCCCACCACGGGTATCGAAACCCGGATTTTAGCGTGTAAGTCCGCAGACATACCGCTGAGCCACTGGGGGGCGAATGAATTAAGAAAGTAAGGAATGAACAATAAATATTAATACAAAACATTTTAACAGAATCAAATGACGAAAAGAAATCGATAAAAATGCTTTTTACAATCTTACTAAATATATTGTTCCCTACTAGTACAGCGGTAAGGCTACGGATTTACAATGCTAAAAGCAGGAGTTCGATTCTCCTTGGTGGACTCAACAGAAAGCTCGATGTGATATTGCTATAAGTAAACACACACACTCACTAAATATATTTATTTTACATTTTAACTTAGGCCTACTTCTAGCAAGGAACAAAATACAACTGAGTAAAGTGGAGAGTCGCTTCAAATGCCAACATGAACATGAAACACGCAGGCGCAGAACCAGAGAAGTGGATATTACCTAACAAACTTTGTATTTGAATTTCGCACAAGGCTACGTTCCCATGACTGAAAAGGTGAGCAAGTTTGGTGTGATTGTAATTCAAACTCTAATCATCTGGTTATACCGGACTCAAAATGTATGTAAAACATTGTTAGCGAAATATAAAACAAAAATAAAAATATATATGGCTACATTTCTATACATATATACATTTAAATAATATATTTTACTGCTTTGCTAGAAACAAGACGCTTTCCAAACTGGAGGAAAATTATGCCTTTAACAATTGTATTTTAAATAATTTTAGAAGTAGTGAAGTTTCTAGATAAATCCCTGCTTTTTCTCACTATAAATGTTAAATGTTCGAAATTTTTTTCTGTGTAAAAACTATGAATTGCAAAATGGGAGTTCATTTCTATCTGGTATGTCAGAGCAAAATTATTATTTGCATAAACAAGTCTTTTTTTTCGTTTTCCCCAACATTCTTATTGAAAGGTAAATACTGGTCAGGTATAACTGAGACTTATTTCTTCTCTTCATTGACACCATTTTTTTAATATGATTTTTTAATTTCAAACTCGAACTATATTGTATTCATACTGTCTCAAACGTTGCCCTCAAACTAGAAATTATTTTGAGATGTTGACAGGACAGAGAAATAAATCAAGCATTTCTACTCACATGGTTCGAAACTCTTTTTATTTCGCCCAAACTCTCAGTATTTTAGTGTCTTTGTGATCTATTTAAGATGTTTTCACGTCATCTTGACACAGAATATTTACCAAAAATAGGCTGTACGACTTTTCCATGATCGACAGATTAGTCCTCTCAGTTTTACTGAATGCAGTCCAGCTGAATAACTAACTAATCTTAAGACCTTTGACATAAAATGCTCCCTTCTCAATTTTTTCGTTCTTACTTTACTTTGGGCAACACGTACCGAGTTCTCTTCTAGTCTTGGAGGCACTTCTGCTGGTTATAAATAACATGACAAACAGATATTCGGTATTGTGATCAGGATCCAAGGTAAAGCTGTTACACCTCTCCTCAAACTTCTTCGTAAATTTTGTCATGTTTCTTTCTTAAGACAATCTAGTCAGAAACAGTTGTTTCGGATAGCTGAGTGACAGGAGTAGACAGTGAGGGCTTGATAGTCAGGTATTTATTCTTCCCTTTTACATTGGCATTCAGAAAGTTTTCTCCTTGTTTCCCTACTTTCAATTTCCCTCATCCTTGCGTGCTACCTCTTCAAACACTTGAAGAGAAGCAGATGACTCCTCATATCGAAATCACCCTTATTTTAACTGAAAAATCTGTGTTTTAAGATAACCGTTACTGGACAGCAAACACCGTTAATACTAAAATAGTGGAGGTTAATGTCACTCCAAGCAGTATTTTTCCATCCTCATGAAGATTAAGTAACGGCACCTGGCAGGAAATTCAGCAAAGCAGTCTTAGTAGGTTCCCAAAGTGTGACTATTTGTTGATTCTGGGCTGAAGGATTAATTACTAGAAGGAATGGCCTTAACATTTATATATATATATATATATGATCCATTTGAAAGAGAGGTGCTAGTAACTAGCTACCATGGGAAAGAGAAACCAAATTAAAGACTTCTTAATATTGCAACGAATTACAGATTAGTTATCTATAGGACCTATAATAAGACTTAACTTCATTCTAACACCTCCAGCCTATCTTTGTTTATTGAATGCGAGGTAGAAAACAGCCATCAACCGGAATATATTCATGCACCTACAAGATGAAGAGTAAAAGAGCTGTCCCTGAAGTAAAAGGCTAGAAATGAGCCAATCTAGGTGTTAATTTTAAATCAGATCTAGCATTATTTATCAGAGAAGTAAGGAAATGACTACAACACTGATATGTCAAGGTGTCTTTGCATATACCATGTCACGTAAAACCTATCATAGCAGCAAATTCATGTTTGCCTCTCTATGTCCCTTACAGACCTGGGTAAAGAGAGAGAACGAAAAACCTTTTCAAACGTTCCAATTGTCACTATTAGAGAAAATTCCACGTGCCATTAAAAACGGTCACAAATTGCAATAAGATCAAATACATTTCTATAGAATGAGAAACAAGCTTTCTTAACTACTTAGGCTCTTCAAGATTTCTAATAGAACGTAAGTTTTATTTACAGACCTTCTGTAGGAAAAACAACAACAACAAAACACTGTGTATCGTTAAGACAGCGAATTAATCAATCGCTTGTCAAATTGAGTATAAATTACAGAAATTAAAAATAACGCTCAAAATTGGTGAAAAGTGTTTAAAGTTTACTTAGGAGAGCTTAGTTTGAAGCTTGAACAATATGTAGACATTTTGAAATAAATAAAAGAATTTTACAAGACAGTTAAAAAGGTTATAAATTAAACAAATTTCTTAAAGGAACACCACATTTTACTTCATATTCTATACATTAGCCAGATCTCCACTTTCTGGATACAGCATCCAGAAAATTCTGACGACATGATATGCAATTTTCCATTATTCCTTTTGATCTTAGGAAAAGCTCTGTGACATCTTTCAGATTAAGAAACACGCCTCCTTTCAGCCCTGTCTCGATTAATCTTGGAAAAAAGGATTGGATTCATACTAGAACTAAGCCAATACTTTTCACTTCCTCTGTTCGTATTGGATGATACTGTTTAGAACTATCTTTAACTCACTCCCCTTCATTCTGAGAAAGATATCGGGATTTTGATTGAATCAAGTCAAGCCAAATATTTCAGATCTCACGTATAGGGACCTTGCATGAAGTAATTCACTACTATTCACATGTTCTTTCGTTCAGTGTTGAAGTTGTATTAGGATCTTCCTTGGACTGAGTCACACACCTTCTTTTAACCGTACTGTTTATATTGATATATTGCTTGGTCTAAGTCAAATACATACCATCAGGTCCACTTATGTATCCTCCGTAGTATTTTGTATGCATGGCAAATAGCTGTATTTTTACAAAATATGGAGGAAATTAAAGAGTTGTATGTATACATTCGCTGTAAGATAGTGGTATGATTTGTAAGATGATCATTGTAGCTTTCAATTTAGAAAGCAGCTTAAAATAATATAAACCACGAACACGTCTTTCTTCTAGTTTTAATGCGATACATTTCAATGAGGGACACGGCTGGTATGAGTATTAACACTTTTATTGATAAGGAGAGAACAATGTTTCGACGTTCTGAGATACATTTTTATTTCAAGTGGGTTTCTCGTCGTCAAGAACAATGAAGGACACGTCTTTCTTCTCAAGTTACATGCATATGATATCAATAAAACAAACGTCTTTACTTTTCTTAAATTCCTTATGACTACTATTAACCAACGATACGCCTTTCTGCTACTTTAATATGAATGCCAATCAGGACACGTGCTTGATACACTTTAATACGTCTGATACCATTCAAGGACAAGGTTTTGTTCCAGATTAGTATTACTGATATCAACTAGAGCTCGTCTTTGTTCTAGATTAATACGCCTGATACCAACAAAGGGCAAGTTTTTCTTCCAGTTTATTAGAGTTGATACCAACCAGGGACACGTCTTTATTCTATGGTTTAATACAGCTGATATCAATAAGAAACACGATTGACATAAGTTGAGGACAAGTTTAATTCTGCTATATTTTGAATTTGCATCTCTATGTTAATCTCTGTGCGATATAAGCGAACAAAGAAGTGTAAACAAAACACAACAGAATACAGGAATATAAAAATGACAAAAGACACTACGCCTCAAAATTCTGTCTACCTAACCTCGGCACACCCAAAATGAACACTGAAGAAACTTCTGACACGTATAATCCTCTTGTAAACAGGTGTGATATAGGGGACAACCCCGACAACAAAAAGAGCGATTTACTGACAATGAATGTACCATATCAGTAGAGAGAATTTTCTGTTATACATGAGGGGAGGGGGGAAGTTACTAATGTGTGTTCGGTTCCTCAATCGTTTTCTCCAAATTACAGGGCGATTATAAAGAAAGCGCTATATTTAAAACGATCATATCTTAACATCTTACCCTGAAGCAGTTATTTCACGAGTACCACGTTGACGATTATGTGCTCTTATTCTTTTTAAAAACAGCTTAAACGAAGTACAGGGTGTTTCAAAAATGTTGCAGATGTTTGATATGCAATTCTCGCAATATCCTACACACAAGCACGCAATTTATTTACATTACCCATATTGTGTCGTTAAAGGCAAGAATAAAAGCAATATTAGTTTGCAAGAAACGTGATTTGATTATGCAGTTGTTACTGTTTCTAAAACACTTTCCTTTTTTCCCGATTGTCTTCGATAAGTCTTATCTCAATGTGCCTACAGGGGAATTTTGTTCCATTATAGCGTTAACAGGCCCCTCACGAGTCAGTAGGGAACTTTTTTTCTACAAAAACTACCCAATCCAGTTTTTCTTAATTTAAACTGAAAATTTCGAACAATTTTACTGGGTAAAAATAAGTTCCCATAATCTTTTTAGAGATGAGGCTGCAAAAATTGATTTGAAGCGGTAAAGTAACTGAAATTCGTTAACGCATCACGAGCTTAATGGCCAAGCACAATTTAGCTCGGTGATATTCAAAAAACATTTACAAGTTTTAAGCGAAGTATTTAAATTTAAATTGCGGGAAAATATAGCGATTTGTAGTAATAATGAAAATCTGAAATGATTTCGAATTATTATCTTACGGTCCTAAAACAAGAGCAATTGCTATTGATCAAGTTTGTACCAAATTAATAAATATTGATAATTGATAATGTTTTAAATCGTTTTTGTCCAAGGTTTAGATTGTTTTGAACTTTGCGCAAAGCTATACGAGGATTATCTGCGTTAGCCGTCCTTACTTGACTCGAGGGAAGGCAACTAGTTAGTCATCACCACCCACCACCAACTCTTGAGCTACTCTTTTACCAACTAATAATGGAATTGACCGTAACATAATAACGCCCCCACGACTGAAAGGGCGATCATGTTTGGTATGACGGGAATCCGAACCCGTGACTCTCGAATTACGAGTCGAGTACCTTAACCACCTGGCCATGCCGGGCCTTTTGTCTGAGGCAAGTCAGACTAACAACATGCGCAACCTTTAGCTAGTGAAACCTTTACTCAAAAAAAAGAATTGATACAAATCTCCAACATATAAAAATGTGTGTGTTTTCTTATAACAAAGCTACATCAGGTATCTGGCGAGGGGAATCGAGCCCCTGATTTTAGCATTGTGAATCTGTAGACTTACCTCTGTACCAGCGAGGGACATCTAAAAATAACACGAAATGTTCGATACAGAGTGAATAACAATGTTTGTTCTCAGTTATCGGTTATGTTTCTTTCGTGAAAGAGTGTATACCGTGTAAGATAGGTAACTACTAAACTTTTAGTTTTATAAGTTTTCTTACACAGTTTATTTCATACTACAGTGTTCAGTAATTCAGTACAGCAGACAAACAGTATTATCTATAAATTTCCGTTACAAGCAATTTCTAGTTGGCTGAAAAAGCAGCACTAGTTATCTGTATTAAAGATGATTTATGGAAAAAGTAAAGGAAAACATACAAGTTTCACTCAAATCTTTAGCAAACAGTTGTTCGAAAAATACGATTAAAAGCTGTTTGTGTTTCCTTAAGTTTCTAACATAATGCCCACAAGAATTTCATTAGACCAAAGTACGTACTTTGATAAATACATGGTGTGAGGGTTGGTCGACTGTTTGGCGTTTATTGGTGCAAAGCAGCTAGGCCACCTGCACCACGAGGAGTTGGAGCTCCTTTTAATCTTTTAACATATTTTCCGGACACACTGTAACATATAAAATATGCATAACGCTATATAGTTCATCACCATTTATCTATCTATACCTTAATGAAATAGCTTTGATAGAACACAAATTATTCATTAAAAAAAGAATAAATTTACTGTTGAGAATACTTGCAACCATTTAGTATTATCCTAATTGTGTTTGTACGTAAACATATTACTGCTACTATGTAGACAATTTCAAGTGATATTAACACATAACCTTTTCAGAGAAGCTGCTTATTGTAATTTAAAGAGAGAAATAAGTTACGTAAATTCATCTGTCAATGCGTATATACACATGACAACTGCACATAAAACTCGACAAACGCCTACATTATAACACAGAACTTACTACTGATAAAAACATATTATTAAGGATAAATCACGTCTCAACAGCTCATCTTCCTGTCACTAGAGCCACTTGCAAAATCACGTTTCAACAAATCATTTTCCTATCAATAGAACCACTTGCAAAATCACTTATCAACAAATCATCTTCCTGTCAATAGAACCACTTGTAAAATCATATATCAGCAACTCACCTTCCTACCAATAAGATTACTTGTATTCTGTTGATCCTTCTAACTTCGACATTAAAGTTCGGGCTTAAATGCAACGTTTTTAAGTGTTTCTGATCGGACAAAGCCTTTTCGCACTATGAACATTTAACTAGAATAATAAATAAAGCTAAATAACCAACTAGGGACGTTAAACTTCTTTCTTATTTTTATCTGGAAGCTTATTGCAACAAAACTGTCATTAGATAAACGTTCGACGTTTATTTGACAGTACAAGACTTTATCTTGTGTCATGCACATTAGATTTTACATTTTCGGTATTCCAGGCTGTAAACTAAAACAACGAAGATGCTGAACACATCTGTTTATTTATAAAAATACAATTAATTTATGATTATTTTGCTGACCATTTGATTTTCTAATACCACATCTTGCATTCCAGCTGGAAAACAGTTTAAACATGAAACCTGAATGTAAGTTATTACATATTCAGTACCTCAACATCATTTTACCAGTTTCAGAATTCGGAAAAGGGAAAAATCTAAATGCATAAAAAAAACATAGCTATTTTTTTTAGAATTACCCAAACAACCTCTATCCAATCACTGTGACAAGACGCTGGCAATTTTCTACATCTGATTGGATGAGAACATTTTTTTTAATCACACAACACAACAAAATGGATTTAAAAATCTACTTTAGTTACCGTTGAATTTCTAAGGTATATTAATCTTGTTGCCAAGATTCTGGTGTTAAACTTCATGAAAGTAATCGTACGTAGTTGTATGTAGTTCAAAGTTATAAATGTAATTAATTTAACCCAGATGACGATAAATCCACTTGAATTAAAAAGCTATCTCGGAACGGCTGGTTGGGTATTAACACCTTTATTGATAAGCAGAGAGCAACGTTTCGACCTTCCTAATACCGTCAGTTGCAAACTCTCTTTCTTAGGAAGGTCGAAACGTTGTTCTCTGCTTATCACTGAAAGTGTTAATACGTTCTGAGATACAATTCTTTTCCCAACCTTTCACGAATACAATAAGGCAACAGATTCTCATAAAACATTAAATATTTTCTAGATCAGCATCCAAGTGTTCGTAGCGACTAAACAAAAGGAAACAATACAACAAATAACCTATAATGCCATATTAAAACCGAGGCTTGTATCTAATGACAAACAACAATCAAGAATTGCATCTTATAACCAGAACACAAAATAAGAAAAAAGTTTATTTAGTTGAAACTTCATTACTGCACAACGTTAACTATCACTAAACCACGTTCCACATTAACCCCCCTCCTGTCCCTCAAGTATTTACAAGTCGTCCATACTAGAGAATGAAGAATTAGTACAGTTTGGCAACAATTTGGTTTATAGTTAGAATACAATAAAGATATAAATCAATTTAAATTACCTTGGTTATCTTTTTTTTTTTAATGAGCGGTTAAATTAGCGATAACTGTAAATTTTATATCAATATTAGGTTTTGTTCGTTTGTTTTATTTCACGGTTTAATTCTAGAGTTACAATAAAAATTACTTCCAGTTCCGCAACATTCTTTCACAATTTCGTGGCATTTCTCAAATCCAACAGTTTTTAACACACACATGCACGAACATACTACACATGCACGAACACACCACACACATGCACGAACACACCATAGTTTTAGCGGTTGTTGCAACCTTTTTTCTTGGCTACTCTTAAAACACGTTTAATCAACTTCGTGTTATTTCTCCACGGCAAGATTAAGTTCGTTTTTAAATCAGCCTCGCTCTTGTTTCCCATGATGATCACACGTTTCTTCTTGTCTTGTACTGTTTCCAATATGCTCCCACAACATTCAGTCATGTTAGGATGTGCGAAGGTAGGAGCTACCAGTTCTTCTCTGGACGCTGCGCCTGGTTTCAATTTCAGAATCCGGGATCTCTTACACTTCATCTTGTTGTTTTTTATTTTCTTTATTCTTGTCTTGATCACTGAAAATAAACGGGTAATAAACGAGTATGTTAATATGTTATAAATATTAATAAACAAATAAGTTAAACATAAAACTCTTCTGCATGCAGATTGAATAACAGAAATATTATTAACACATAAATATTTCAAAATAAACAGCAACAAATCCAGCAAAGTAAAAACAAACCTTATCATAATCTACTTCTGACAAGGATTCGAAGAAAATAATCGACAAACGTCAAAGAAAGTAACAATTTCATTGAGCTATGACGTGATAACATTTTAAAAATATCCAGTCAAGGTGGTACGTTGAGAATGGTATATGTGAAATATTCTTCAAGGTGGAAGGGAGAAACTTTCACGAAAATAATATATATTAACTGTCACATTGTAATATAGTATTGTACAGCCATTGACGTTTGACCAAAATAAGACATATCATATTATTCTCAACTTTGTCTTTCTTAGAATATGCACTAAGTAATTTCAAAAACTTAGCTTTTCGTAAATGTCTTAAGTGAGAGATAATGCGGTTGTAAAAAATGATGGACTAACAGCCATCTTAATAGTAAAGTTCTGATAACATTATAACTGTAATCATAAAAAAACTTTATTAGCTACAGTAAAAAATGCAAGAAATGATAAATATTTTATAAATAAGTTTAACTGAATACAAAAAGAAACCTTTACTTTCTCTTACTATAACTCAGAGCTCTGAAAGAAATGTCACGTCCTAGCATTGATAAACCTCAGTTCGTTAAATAGATCCCAGAAAATATAAATGATCCAGTTTCTTTGTGGCCACTAGATAGCAGAGTAAGACAAAGGATAATAACACAGACATGGGATGGTTTTATTGTCTTGAAATGTCTACACGTTCAACGGTAAATCATGTACACTAAATCTGAAAATGATTATCATCCCCCCATTACGTACATATTTTTCACGAAACATCAAATGAACTTTTGCTTAAGTGAATGATTTTCACCAAAATCGAGCCATTTTTTATGCTTACAGTGTTGACAAGTGTTGGCTGTAGATTTCTTTAGATTAATCGTGACGTGAGAGTTTTGTCGATCCCTCTAGAACCCACGAGAAACACGCCACAAGTATATAAATGGTCAACAGGCCGAAAGACTTGTAATTTCTGGATAGCATTTGTTTATGAGTACACTTTCATATTCTTTTTTACTTTCAATATATTTAGTCATCGCTATAGCAATAAGTTGTGTGATTTACCCAAACATAATAACAAATGGTCATTGTGGTAAACGAAATAATTTGATCTAATTATATTATTTTCCCAAACTGTATGAACTCATTACGTTATATTAAAACAAAAAAAATGAATTATTTTCAAAACCTGAGTAGTTAAACTATGAAAAATCCGTTATTAAAACTAAATCAACTTTTATGAAGTTTAAATTTGCAGATCTGTATAATGAAGTATGGTTAAGCCGAACGTATAATCGAAGTTCAAATGTTTAAAGATGTTCTGACGTGAGCTATTGCAATTTGCAAATTAAGTAAAATAGATATGCTTCAATTCATTCGATTACTTAAGAAATAATGAAATTTAACATATGTACAGATCTCCGTGTAAAAGAACTTCACAGATTTTCCCTCAAATAGAAACTATTTATTACCCAAATACAGCAGATATCGAAAATGAGCATTACACAATTATATGTTTCATGTGCACATATTGTTTGTTTTTGAAATCCACGAAAAACTACACGAGGGCCATCTGCGCTAGCTATCCCTAATTCAGCAGTGTAAGAGTAGAGGAAAAGCAGTTAGTCATCATCACCCACCGCCAACTCTTGGGCTATTATTTTACTAACGAACAGAGGGATTGATCGCCATATTTTATCGTCACCGCAGCTGAAAGGGTGAACATATTTGGTGTGACAAGGATTCGAAATTGCGACCCTCAGTCGAAAGCCGTAACCACCTGGCCATGCCGAGGCAACTTATATTAATATTTTCATCATAACAAGATTTAAGGTAAAATTACTGCTTTATTTAACGTTATGTTACACTATGATAAGATTTATCAGTTTGATATCGATTCGATATTTATAATTATAATGTTAAAATGTTTATTGGAGAAGTTTAACAATATATTCTAATAAAATTATCAATTAATAACTAAGTGATAAACTTTAACACTGCTCAAAGATGAAGTACCTTACAATAAACTCAGATTATTATTATGCCATGATAAATAGGATTAACATGCAGGAATTGTTTAATTATTACAGCGAATAATGTATATATATATAGATATTTGTTTCTTATATCTTTATGGTGTTTAAATCTATCTTAAGTTATTTGGATTTTATCCATGAAAGTACGTTGATAAAAAAAATCTCATATACAGATAAAAATTATCCTCGAACATTTCCAAGTTGCATTTCAAAGTAAACCGACTTGTTGTATTAACAAAAATCAAAAAGAAATCTCTTGAATAATGTAACAGCGGTGAAACCAGTTGGACAAGTCTTAAAAAGATTAGAGCCAAGCGGAACTCTTTCAGGTCGGACCGTTTGTGAAATGGGTGGATACTTTAGTCACAAGCAAATCCATTAAATACAAAAGGCATCAAACACGTTATTTATGATGTGACACAAGGTCGATCCTGTTTTTGTGTTTTATTCTTCAAATGTGATTGTAATTTCCTATAATTTCAGAAGCTTCAACAAATTATTGAATGATATTAGGAATGCCATCTTCGGCAGGGAGAGTACTTTAAGGTTTTATTACGTTCAACAGTTATGTGATATATAATACTTTCTGATTAAACACGATAATGCAAATACCTTATGATTAATCACTACTTCTAGGTGATCTGCTTTTTATTTTTTTCTATTTTGCATATTTGGCATAGTTTTAGATGTTACTTCAGTTCTCAAAACTCTACAGAAAAGCTAGTTTAAAATTTCAACAGCAAAAGGTAAATGTGTACCTTTCTTGTATTGTCAAATGTGTTGCATTCTGCACTATCTTAAACCTACCCCTGTTTTAAATTGAATCAAGCCACATATCCTTCTCAAAACCTTAAAACTTCCGTATTTATTACCCTGGATCATTGCGCCTTTATTCTTCAAAGCTATCAGACGTTAAATGTTTCGTTGAACTTGATACGTATGTAACCTGGAAACTGTTTATTTTGTTTTTAATATATCCTATTTAAGAGGTAATGTGAATAAGTTCAGGTGTAAACCATTCAGACTTCCAAAGAAACTAGTTATCTCGTATCTGCTACCTAGATTACACAGAACACATTTCACCATACCCCGTAAGTTTTTGTTACAAAGTAATAACTCATTTTAAAGAAGTAACAATTTTAAAATAAATATGATATCTGTAAATACGAGAGCTCAATACATAAAAACAAAAGATTAAGGCAAAACAAAACAAATAACAGTACAAGTTAATCATTCAACTGATTTTATCACATGAATTTTATTTACGTATAATTCCTTGACTTCAATAAAATTATTTCACCTACTGCACTAAAATAGGTCTACGTTACTACGACAATTGTAGAAATAATTTATAGATTCAACCCCTCCTCCCAAGTTTGGCTCTTCTTTAAAACGTTAACTTATGTGTTAGCTCTAGTTAATTAGATTTGGTCTTATTGATGATTCAATAAGCATTAACTACAGAGGAAGTCAGCCCCCCCCCGCTAATACAGCGGTATGTCTACGGGTTTACAACGCTATAATCAGGGGTTCGATTCCCCTCGGTGGGTTCAGCAGATAGCACTCGCGTAGCTTTGCGCGAAATTTAAAACAAAACATGGTTAATTTTTTTCGAGTTCTGACCTGCACGGATAGGTTGATTTCATCTGTGTTTGTGGGTGTTTTTATGGCCTTCCCTAATTGCAGTGTAAGACTAGAGAGAAGACAGCTAGTCCTCACCACCCATCACCAACTCTTGGGCTACTGTTTTACCAATGAATAGTGGGATTTACCGTAGCATTATAACGCTTTCACAGCTGAAAGGGCGAACACGTTTGGTGTGCCAGGGATTCGAACCCACGATCCTCGGTTTACGATTCGACCGTCTTAGCCACCTGGCCATGCCGGGTCATTAACCATGTAATAATATAGTTAATTTAATATTACTAGGTGTATGCAAAGCCATAAAAACTATCAGGTGTAGAATTTCCAATTTACTCAACTAGATGCCCTGTCTGTTAATGACATTTTCGTAGCTGAACAAATTTATGACCTTCTTCTAGTGGTAACAGTTAGTTATGTTTTGTATAAATTATTTTATTGATTTCTTTTTTTTTTTTGTAAATCCACACAAGGGCTAGCTAGCTAGCTGCGCATAAGAGTTCCCAGCTTTAACAGTTAGAAAAGGCGGAAGGCAACTAGTCAACAGCACTCACCGTCAACACTTAGCTCTTAACTAGCCAAAAAGGGGGATTTAACTGTCACCCTTATAGCACATCCTAGGCTCCAAAGATCAGAACGCTTTTCTGTGGCAATGAAACGCGAATTACCAGTTCGGGCAAAAAAATCTTGTATCTCCAAGTTATACTATGAGTATTTTCTTCAAAAAAAACACAAAAAACTTCAGAATGAGTACATTGATCCTTCTTCATTACGAACCCTACGGCGAACAAGCTTCAAGACTTCAAATAATATTTGTTAAACCGAGATAACGATCTTGAAATGTTACAGTGTCTAAAGCTTTGTGTCCAACAATTATACTCATTTAAACAAGAGAATGCATTTATATTAGGACTCTTTATATGTCCCTAGGCTTAATACTACGTTATGATCACTGAACGTTAAGACCCTATAACATTTATAATCACTGTCTACACCATTAAACTAGTCTACTTTTGATCCTCCGAAATTAGATTCGGGTCACAAGTCACTGAAGTCAGATTATAATTGAAAACAACATTCGCGCAAGATATAGACAGACTGGAACATCAATAAAAGCGATTACTATTTGAATCTGAAATAAAAGTTCACAGATGAGAATAATGAAAAACAAAAACACATTTTAATGCAGACAGTGTTTACAGAGGGTTCAGAGCAGATAAAATATACAGCCCCACCACTCTGCACTGGTCATATTATATCGTGATAAAATGTTTTTACATTTAATTAGTTCTTTCAGTAATGCTAATAAAGATCTAACGGGCATTTTTACAAAACCTAAAACTTATTTAGTTGAAGGGATTTGTTTGTTTTGGAATTTCGCATAAAGCTATTCGAGGGCTATCTGTGCTAGCCGTTCCTAATTTAGCAGTGTAAGACTAGAGGGAAGGCAGCTAGTCATCACCACTCACCGCCAACTCTTGGGCTACTCTTTTACCAACGAATAGTGGGATTGACCGTCACATTATAACGCTCCCACGACTGAAAGGACGAGCATGTTTGGCGCGACCGGGATGCGAACCCGCGATCCTCAGAATATGAGTCGCACGCCTTAACACGCTTGGCCATGCCGGGCCTGTTGAAGGGAAAAGTGCCCTCCTCCAGGACTGGCACTTTATTGAATGCCAACTGACACGAGAGCTTTACAAAATATATATTATATCTAGGTGTCCCTTTCTAATAAGCTTCAGATTCTCTCTTTATATATTTTGTTTTCCGGACTACTTTAAGTTTTTATTAAACAGTAATTTGTATTTTCAGGGACACTATTAAATTTTAATCCCGGAGAGAAAATATCTCCCCCTGGTGGCCCTGATTTGCCTACTTTTATTTACTTACCATAATCTGCTGTACAGAACTTGTCCAGTAGGTTTTTCAGAGTCTGAGGTTGATTACATCCAGCACACGACACTGTGTCAATGAATATAAATTTAGTTTCATGACTTTACTCTACATTTACATACATTATGATCGAACTAAGTAAAAACACACTTGTATTGAAGTTTTTTCGCGTACAACCAAACTCATCGCCAGCGAGCTAACGCTTAGATTTATTCGTCTTAGTTTGTTATCAGTAAATCATTGAAAACCATATTTTAATAAAAAAATAAACAAACAACAACAAGAGGGAATTCTCAATACTCATGGCACTTGAAGTTATTTTAGGCAAGATAGCATATTAACCATCTATCGCTTAAGTAAATAAGTCATGGTTTTAAACAAACTTTGTTATGTATTATATAAAACATTGGATCAATTGGTTGTTTAAAAGTTTTGCGGGAAGCTACACAAATTACTTTTTGCGATATCTGAACCTAATTTTGAATCAATATGACCAGAGAGAAGGCAGCTAGTCAAAAATACCCACTATCTATTTTTCAGTTATTCGTGACGCATTGGGAAGGGAGGGAGGATTTTCATAACCCACCCCTCAGAACTAAATTGCAAAATGCGTTGATGTAGGCAATGAGTCATACTAACAATTACCTGTTTGTTCACGCACGCACCTAATTAACTGAAACTAATACATTTGTCATTATCTACAACTATTGGTCTAATTTCGAAAAAGTTAAACTGTGCATCTGCTTGAGCTCAGTAAGCTAGGTCTTTCCAAGATATCAGTGTTAGTTGATCATAAGATTTTGTGGTATACATATATACATATACATAACACTTAAATTACAATTAATTACTTACGTTGTTGTGTAATCCATATTTTATTTATTATCTTAATGGTTTGATTTTATTTAATTTTACTTTTGGTGGTAACTATATTAAATGACGTATAATATTTCGTATTTCAACTTTGTTATTTGTATTACCCACCATGTATAAAAAAACTTCAACATCTGAGAGATATTATTTTTCGGAAAAAAAGAAAATTACCTTTCACCACTTACCAGAGACACCTGGTGTCAATTTCCATCCTCTTCCTCGCTGCCTTTGTCGCCTTCTAGGCTTATGCTTTAAAAAATTTGTAATCTTACTTGTAGTTAGTACAGTTTCTGGATTTGAGCAGTCAAATTTCTTCATCGTCTTTCGAGCTTTGCGGATAACTTTATTTGACTTTTCCCACGGAATAATTAGAGTTGGGAATAAACTAGATTTCTTCTTAACTCCCATTACAAGAATACGACCTCTAGTGTCTAGTTTTCCAATCAGATCGCCACAACATTTAGACATATTAGGGTGTTCGAAGACTGGCTTCTTTAGGTCAGCTATGGTAACTGCCCCTTCCTTCATCTTAAAAACTGTAGCTTTGCTAAGCCTCAATTCTTCGTTTCGTAATATACGGACTCGAGTTTTGAAAACTAGAAAATAAAAAGCATTTTCTCTTAAAAATTCAAATACACAATTATGAATATCAAAATATACATCTATATCTAAGTGGAAAGGTACTCAGAGTCTTGTTTCTTCTGAAATATAGTTCGACAATTATATAAAGATATTAGTAATACTATTATTAAAATATATATTTCCACACACTTTATATTTAGTCTATATTTATTATTTGTAGAAATAAAAGCTTCAAAACTATTATTTTCTCACCATAGTTCTTAAACGAAAAGCAAGATTATATAAGGAAGGGAATTATTCTGGCCTTAACACAGTAAAAACGAGTTAAATTATCTCCAGATTTTGAGAACAAACAGTTATTAAAAGCAAATAAGGGAAAGGGCGCTTTAGACAATATAATGAAACACTATTCTATTTCAATTGCCTTCTTTTTTTTAAGAAACTAAAAGTCCAGTAGTGAAAGTTATAAACTTTTTACTCGAATAAAGATTTATACTAAGAGTGATTAACAGAATGTACATTCTAACGACGAGAAGAAATACGATATTTGTTCCATGGGAAAGCACGTAGCTCACTTCAACACTTTTCTTATTGTCACCTAAACTTGTCCCCCCAACAGTTGAAATGTAATATTAAAAGCATACAAGGAAAAAAACACCAAAATTGTTATTTTTTTTGTAAGCACATAGATAGCCCATTGCTTAATTTTGTGCTTAACAATAAACAAACAAATGCTACAAAAGTGATTCATGGAACAAATCATTTTACCAGTTATTTAAGTCTATTTTCATGGATTTTCAATACGTCGATTTTGGCTATTGAACAGCAGATATCTATTATCAGTACACCGAATAAACAAAAAGTTCTTGAAGTTTATATAATTTTAACTTATAAATTACAGCAAATTAATATTCAAATTTAAATAGAACCAGCGAAAATACAAACATCCAGCACACAGCAATGTGTCGATGAATACACAAAGCCGTTCTGTTGAAGCTCAAGTGCACCCCAGTAGCACAGGCTTAAAGTGCTATAAACAGACTTTTCATGCCCGTGGTGGGGAATGCACAGATAGCACACTGTATTTTTGTACTTAAGTACCAACGAAGTCATTTAGTTTAAAGGCTTAAGAACGTCCTAACTTGTTGCTTTAAATACGTGTTTGCTTCACGACCACGGAGATAATCTATTATAACAAACTAATATTTTTTTCAGAGATAATTAACTTATACGGATGCACCATTTTAAACTTTCCAAATGATACATTTTAAAAAGTTACCAACCACCTGGAATCAGCTTTTGTAACTAGAATATAAGTTATTCGCAGCTTAACTACTGAATTGTTTTACTGATCTAAGCATCCCGCTGTACTCAGACTATCTGCTGAGGCTTTGCTGTAAGAAAACACACACATACTGTTCTAATGAAAACATAATAGGAATTTACTATAAAAGGTAAGATATTACCCAATCATTGTCGGTTATTTAGTTTCAAAGAAAAAAATTAAGATTCTTATACATTTGTAATTTAACCCAATGCTTTCAAACTTGAGTATATATATACACACTTACTGTTTTATTTTAAGTAGAAGAAAAAGTATACTATGTATCTTGTCAAACAGGCTGGGATCGATAACACAATTTTGTCTTGATAACACGCCTCGCTGAACTATGGTGCTGAGCTGCTTTTCACGGATTTACTTTCTGTCAACAATGTCTTTCTTCTTTCAGTATGTAATGAACGGAGCTGCCTCTAGCAACTTCATTACTAGCAACAGGGTCTGTCTAGCAGAATTAATATTAACTGAAGGTTTTAACAGAGCGAAAAAGCAATATCAAATGTGAAGGTTTGGTACAGTTGCCCAAGGCTGTAAATCAATACCTTAGTTCTGTGTTGCATTCCCAGACGTTTATTAGATTCTTATATTTATTTGAAGCAACTCGCACAGTTTTCCAACCGAATTTTTATTTTCCCTCTTTCGTACAAGTAAACACTTATCGAAAAATATCAATATTAATTCCTTTGCGCATCGAATTCAATGTATAACTGAACTTAGATGTTTGTAGACAAAAGAAAAACTTAAACCGTCAAGTTCAAGTATCAGAATGAGATGTAGAAATATAATTTTTTTCTGATTCTACTAATGTGTATTACGAGAGATTGGGAATATGCAGGAGCGGCTGTATATTGTTATTTGTCCTGTCCGGCTGTTCCGCTGAAGTATCTCAACCGTGGGCACTTTGTAGAAGTTACAATCGATGTTGTTATACGATTCGAAGAACTGAACAAGCTTTTGTATAGTCGAGGGTTGTTGACCATCTGTTTTTCTCTGGTCAGTAGTTTAAAATTAAAAAAGGTTATCAATGAACCACGGGAGTCTTTGGCATGGAGTAAACACAAACAATAAAACCTATCAGGTCAAATATTCCAGTTTCTAGGCTGTGAAAAAGCAGAACAAATCCTACACTTTATTTTTGCAAATCCAATAGATATTCCTCTAATATTACGTAATTAGGTGAAAAATAAATTGTAAGAATGAATGCTTTCTTTGGAATTTCCTGTATTGTATTACATGTTTTAATATGTCTTAAGCATCACATGGATGGCGAGAGTGTTACGTGATGCTGTTCAAAAGGTAACTGTTCGGTTTTTTGTTATTTGTTGTTTTTTTCTGTAACGATAGTTAAACACAACGTACATGGCTTGCCAAAGTGTTGACTCAAATATAAATATTCATTTCAGCTGAAAACTGGGCAGTTAGAAATGTAGATGTAAGAGTTAAAATGACACACGGGATTTCACCAGATACTATCAGACAAGTGTACATCCGATAAAAAATTACGTATGACAATTGGTGGTAAGATTTGGCAAAGTGTCGTATGTTCACTTTTTTTTTATTCTTCTGTGAAGATCAACTGAAATAACGGCACATTAAGTAACAGTTATAGATAGTTATTGTTTCTCCGTTTGAATGTTTTTTATTAGTTTTCCTTATAAGTAAGGAGAGTATATATGTGACAAATCACGCTCAGTAATATGCATTGCAAACCTAATGCATTTGATTATATTTGTGGGTTCTCAAAGCCTAAAATTCCACAAATGATACGTTGAGAGGATATTTCTTACTTTTAAATATATATACATATATATGTATGTGTGTATCCTCATAAAAGTTTTCTTCAAGTTTTTTGAGAGACATCCTTTTTCCAAGATATATAGTTTTTCACACTAAAACACGAGAGGAAAGACAAGCTCCTCAGTTTGGTTACTTCCAGACACAAGTACTGGTTTAGAAATACGAGGCTTAAAGATATAGGAAAACAATATTGTATTTGTTATCAGCTCGATGTACGAAGTACCATTTCACGGAAACATTACTCAGCTAATGTTGTACAACGTTTCGGTTACTTGAGAAACAGAGTATCAGTTAATGGTTTGTTATAAAACTCAAAATGTGAAATTCATCATTATAATATTAAACTATTCCACGTGTAAAATCATATACGTTTAAAAGTATTGTTCGGCTAATATAAAGATGGAGACGTCCATTTTCATTTGAAATACAATAAAAAATATGTAATGAGAAAAATTGTAAACGACTCATACTTTCATAGAAATTACAAGAGGAAATCTTAACTTGGTACCAAAAGACATCATTGTTACAATTTTCGTTATGTATACATGTGCAATACATAAAGAAAACTATATATTAAATATGATTTTTTTCTGTGACCAGCCAAAGGATCTGTACTTGGATGGATAGTTTGTTCCTTGGCATTTACATATTTGTTCATGTGTTTATACAGTTGGAAATTTCGTAAAATTAGTCAAGTTATGTTTGACATGATAGTTACCTTCTTGTAGAGTTGTTTCTAACAAGTTGATGAAATATTTCACAAAGTTTGGAAACTACTAGTGTCTGTCTAATTCAAAGAGAAATGTGCTATTTCTAACTTACCTGTGGCATCAGTTGTTAATTTAGCATTCGAAAATGAACCAGTTCACGAAACATTTTTCTACTAAGCAATTAGATGAGCTGAAAGTTCTGCTTTAAATAGTTTGTTTCTATTGAGGTGGCTTGCGGTACATAACAATAAAAAAAGCAAGAGTCCAATAAAATACATATTAAAAATTTTCATGATCAGAACAACAGTTTTATGAGTAATAACATTTTTACTAATAAAACAAAGAACAACGTTTCGACCTCTTAGGTCATCTTCAGGCTAACCTGTGAGGTTTACTGACAGCAAAATTTAAGAAATTGTTTGTGTTTGTATGCTTGATAGGTCCCTGTCTGTCTGTCAACGAAATACCAGTTATGTGCAGAGCGAGTTTAGAGCCTAAACGTCACCCAAACAGAAGTTTTACAAATGTCTTGAAAATAATAAAGACGTTTTTTCTGTTTTTTTCTCCATTGGAAACTAAGTATAACGATGAAACTTATATTTTGTTAATAAACCTCTTTATTTTAATCGCACACTAAATGGCAGAGAGCATTTATGAATGTCACTGGGTCACAGAGATTGCTGAATGGAAGCATGTGGATGGACAAATGCGCATACAAGAGCAGCGCCACAAGTGAACAATTGTTTTCGATATCCGTGACAAGCAATAAAATAGATCTCTCTACTATCCCTAATTATGAACCGATACACATACCACGAGGAAAGTAGCTGGCTAGTCAACAGCATCCATCGTCAGCTCTTTGGCTAATCTAATCTACCGGCAGGATTGGACTGTCGCTCTTATAATGTACTCACGACACCAAACTACGGAGTATAATTTTGTGACAAAGTGACACATACCATTAAATCTCAGGTTCATAGCGAGAGATGCTAACCACAAGCCCACGTTCTGCTCAGATGAACGAGTAAATGTTATAATGAAGAACACTATGAGTAGAAGGGCAAACCTAGATTGAATAGATAAGGAGGATTGTTAGAAGTATATGGCTGTTAAAGTGGGTCCAAGATAAAACCGAATTTAAAGATGGCTACCAAAAGACGAAAACGTTGTGTTAACAACTAGAAAAAGAGTGAAAAAGTCATACCAGTGTTGAAGTTACTACAACTGTAAGTCAAAAGCGTACAGTTGCAATTTTAAGAATATAAAGAAAATAAAAATATATAACAATATGTGACCCAAATTACATCTGCTATATCCAGTGCCGACGAGGTCTTTCATTCAATGTCATGGTTCATCAGGCGAGGCTTACATTTAAGCAAAGTCAAGCGTTGAATAAAAATAATCTGTAAATAAAAAACTTACCAAAATCTGCTCGACAAAAGTTGTCAATCATATTTTCGTACGTATCTGGCTGGCTACAAGCAATACATGGCGCTGGTTCTACAATAAATGAAAAAATAATATTTATCAAACCAACTGATATGTTATATCTATTTCGGTAACTGAAATTAAACGGAAAATGACTTAAAATATTTAATGAAGAAATATTACAAATTTCGCTAGGATTTTTTTCGACATGTAAGTTCATAAAAACACATAAAAAAAAACAAAAACGAACCATAACATATCAATTAACAGCCTTACTATCGTTACAACTAGGTTTAAAGACCTTGAACTTCTCATTAATGAAAACCTAGTTCCAAAGAACTACTCCGATGCTAATAATGTACAGACATCTTTCCAACTAAAACTGCTTTGATAAGAAAAAGAACCACCACCAGTTTGCAGCTCGTGTATCTTGAACTGTGACTGATGTAATTGGTATCTATTTTCAATTTGCACTTTTTATGTTCGCCATATTGTTTACTATAGTCTACTTCATGATTTCAATACACACACACATACGCATTAAGGCTACTCGCAAATTCTTTCCTGTTTTTGTAAAAGCTTTATTATTTTTCAATGTATTAAAAAAGTTTACCTTATTTATATATATTATATATCTTGTTTTTAGACTTCATTGACGATGGAATAAATACATTTTGAAATGTTCGATGAATCATGTAAATAAAATAGTTCTTCGGCTGTATTTGTCTTCATCAGTACATACCTGTTAATTTATCTGATGATTTATTACAATCCTATATAAACCTATGAGGGAGGAGACAATAAGACATAATGAGGCCATATCTAAAAGTAGATTAATGAATACAATTAGAAGTGTTACAGCCTTAACTAAATAAATAGTTAGAAAAGGCTTAGGAACTAACCTGGAAGGAAACTTGTTTAATATCAAAGAACATAGTCAAACAGAAATTCCAAAATACTGTCTCAGGTTTCACACACACACTTTTAGTTTTCTACAGAATAGCAGGAACTCACTTAACATAGTCACTGTGATAAATGTGTTCGGTTGTTGGGAAGCGATATCAAGCTGTATTTTAATACGTTATGTATATTTTGATGTTATAATGATTATCTTAGGTCCTCTCCCTGCGATGTAAGACACATAAACACTATATTTGATATTCCAATGAATTAAACTCATGCATTTGAAACTGTCCACATTTGTACGGACATAAATACCTTTCTAAACACACAAATCTGTTTAGTATTTTTTATTGGAATAAATCTGTTAAAATATTGTTACAAACAAATGTAGTCCGATTCATAAAAACCAATGTGTGTATGAGCCAGAGAGAGAGACTGTTCTAATGAAGCCAAACGTCAGTCATCTTATTACATTCAATTTGTGTCATCCCAGGAATTACTAGATAGCATTGTATGAGTGGTTTTCTTTGGAAGTTTGTTTTTATTAAATCAAACTCATAGAATAACGAATAAAAATGATTGTATATAGTTGAGAGGTGATTAAACTTCATAATTTTCTTGGATACATATTTATAAAATCACACTTTATATGCGAGTACTAGCCAATAGTAACAAACAATAGCTTGTTTGTTATTACATCATATATTTGCAAACCAGAAATAGAGATAACAATATGCCAAAGTAAGCAGTAGTGAATTTGGGAAGGGGGGGTTCCCAAAAGAACTATCCTTCCCTAATTCTTACAAGAAATATTTATTCATGTAACTTTTTTCATGTAAATATTTATGTAACTGATTAAGTAATAAGCCTAAAATAACTATCTTCAAGCAGAAAGTCTTGCAACATCCCTTGCGTTGCTTATTCATTGGGTTGAACACCAAGACATCTTGATTAAATGAGTACAGAATAAAATGGTTATAACAGTGAGATGGGTAAGGCAATGTGACCACGGGCAGCTTTACAAGGGGTAAGATCACCGTATACTGTTTCCACTGAATTTAACGGTAAACACCACGATGTGCTGATGCTTAGAACTCATATAAGGTCACGCGCTACCAAAGGTCAGAGTGGAGTGAAGAAAGCTAGTTTAGCTACCGAGTCGGACTTTGGTCAAGTGACAATAGTTAAGAGAGCCTTCAGTTCCTCGTTACACTAAGGACGTGTGGAGAGTGGTGTATTGTCTTTAGACAAAAAAAGACAAGTGTCTAAATATTGATATGTCTGTTCCATCAGTTCGTGGAAAATGCTATAATAATCTTTAATCTACGATTTGTATAAAAAATGAGTTTATGCTCTATCAAAATAAACCTCTAGCAGCTAAATATATTCTATCCTTCGAGATGATCTATGCCACTAAAGCACCTGTGATAATATAGACAACCAAACCTGTTGATTTATTCATGTATACTAATAATAAATTGTATGTGTACGAACAACATGCCTTACAATACGAAACAAGAAATGCGAAATGTGAAGTTTTAGATGAGGAGTTGATAAAAAAAACATGCAATAAAGCAAAAAAGTGGCCTCCAAACAGGCTTACACAAGTGGAAGAAACCCGTTGATCCTTCCAAAACATTATACCATCTTTTAAAGAGCATGCTTTTCAACACACTTACATTTATAAGGCCAGTTGTTGTTTTTTCGTGATATGTCATTATGAAATTCAGTCTTTGCCGCTACTTTTTAACAACGTGGAACGTGTCGAGTCTTGAATTAGCTTTCTTAAACAGAAAAGCTAACATATTTTTCTGACAAATTTAAAATAAAACGTGTTATCATTAATTATGTCAGGACATACTTTGTTTTTATTGTCTCTATTTAATGGTTTCCTGAAACTAATTACCTCACGAAATATGCAATATTATTGTTCCATAATACTGAATACCAAACACGTCTTAAATGGTTAAATTTATTAACGTTTTAAACAAGATTTTATTACCACACTACTCAGGTTGAACAAAATATTGTCCTTCACTTGCCTTTTGTTGTTATTTCTCCAGATTCGCGTGCTTTATAAAAAAGCCACATTGGGGTATCTACTTTGTCCACCGAGGGTAATTAACTCCTGATTATAGCGTTAAATCCGTAGATTTATCACTTTCTCCCCGAAGGATTTCTCCAAATAAAGGGCAAGTAAGACATTGGTGCTTCATGCCATATTTAGTAAAAATAACGACACTTGTGGTCCTCACAGGAGTGCGTCCAGCGCATTTTAATATCGAATCTGATAACAATTTGGCACGTTCGTGTAAAACAGAACATAAAACTTCAACCCTTATGCCCTACACTCCTATAGAGAGGCGGCAAGTTCTTAGGACTCGGAACGATTGCCGAGAAAAGACTACATATCAATGATGATATCATTTAAATAATTTATGTTATGTGGTCTCAACTCAAGGAATCTAATTAGAGATGTGATGTTCTCTTAGCCTTGTACAGCCAACCGTATTGATAACAACCAGAAACCTAACATTTACGCTCCTAGGCTATCAACTTACACTGTCAAGTTTGAAATGACATTACTTCATGTTATAAAATACGCAAGTGACATAATACATAACACAGAAATGTTAAACAGCTTAAAGAATAGCTATACGCAATTCAAGCGCAATATTCATTTAACAATTCGTATCATCCATTCTCATAATATAACTTTTTATATCCCAGAGCTATATTTTCACACATTTCAAATCTTCTCTCTCTCTCATGTTGAATCTTCAAAAGAAGATATTTTCACACATTCTCAATCTCCTCTCTCACACACGTTGAATCTTCAAAACAGAATATTTTCACACATTCTAAATTTCTCTCACACACACGTTTAATCTTCAAAACAAGATATTTTAACATATCCTTAATCTTCTCTTTCACACACGTTAAATCTTATAAAAAAGAAAGAACTCTATGGTGAAAATCTACATGTCCGAGTCTTGGACAATAATTTACATGCAGCTAACGTTTTAATAAAAGTCTCAAACTAGAGTTTAGAAAATGTGTTCCATTTCTTGATATTACAATTTTAAAATAAAATCTAAATGTGTCTTTAACTTCGATCCAAGCTTTTCGGCCATAAAAGAAAACAAATGAAATAGTACAGTTACATCGATACACCTAAAACTATAAAACTTTTACCAAGATATCCAAATCCGGATACCAACGCACCTGGAACAACAATTTGTTATCTTTACACTAAAATATGTATGCACTTTTTTAGAATTGAGGTACCTTAATTTATAGAATTAAATCTATACAATTGAGTGCATACCCCTAGCGCGTTAAGGCGTGCGCTTCGTAATCTGAGGGTCGCGGGTTCGCGCCCAAGTCGCGCCAATCATGCTCGTCCTCCAAGCCGTGGGGGCGTTATAATGTGACGGTTAGTCCCACTATTCGTTGGTAAAAGAGTAGCCCAAGAGTTGGCGGTGGGTGGTAATGACTAGCTGCCTTCCTTCTGGTCTTACACTGCTAAATTAGGGACGGCTAGCACAGATAGCCCTCGAGTAGCTTTGTGCGAAATTCCAAAACAAACAAACAAAGCATACCCCTAGCTTAGCCTCTGAAATTGTGTGCAGAAATCTTAGAGAAATTTCCACTCTAATATGTATATACCTTAATATAATCACGCAATTAACAAAACAATAAACATTTATATCCAAAACATCCTAAATCTGTACAGGCACGTGCATCTATATACATCCGACTTTTTACCGAAAAATCTGATCACTTAAATATGCATTCCCGAGCCTGTGATCTGTACAGTTAAATCTCCAGATCATATCCGAATCTATTAATTTTGCTTTAATTTGTGATGAAGAGAAATCCACTTGATGTAAAAATATATTCTCAAAGTTAACCTGAAGATGATTTAAGAAAGTCGAAACTTTGTTCTGTACTTTATTCAAATCAATGTTTTAATACCAATACCAGCCGTCTTGAAAATACAATTAAACTTTGCTTTAAATACACTACGATCAATAATCTATGTTACCAACGCTATTTTTCTAAAAAAATACAATCCAATTTAAGTAAGATTGACAGTGCACTGTTGATTTTAATTAAAACATTTCTACGCCTTTGAAAACAGAAAGATATTAGATAAACTACCTCCAGAACCTTTAGAAAATAACTACTGAACAAACAATAGCTGGATTGAAATATGCTAGAAAAATATTGACAATAAGTATACAGGAAAAAAGTGGACAAATTGGAAGTGAATACAGAATCTCCAAAACGTCCTCGTGGTGACTGAAGAAAATTACCTTGGCGTAACTTGAAAGGTTTGTAATAATATAGAAAATACTTAAGTTCTTTATCATAAATATACTTCTTCGCTGGCTAGAAGATAAAAAAAGCAGAAATATAAATAAACCGAAACCTCTTGGACGTTGAAATATCTTCCTGAACATTTCAATGTAGGAGCCCACAAGGTGCAGACTATGGTTCTTTGTTTATTCAACAAATAAGAAACCAATGCAAACTGTTTATACTTTGTTCAACGGAAAGCCGAAACAGTCCTCAAGACACGTTTGTTGTTTCTTCACTGTTCGTTTTCAACGCTCTTATACAAACCATCACTATTTTTCACGTTTCAGTATTATAAAAACGCAGTTGACATAACCCTGGTGACCTATACGTCAGTTTGTTTTTTTTTGTACGTTCTACTAAATCGAGAAGTTTTATCAACTACTAGGTCAGATCATCGCAACGAAAACCAGTTAACCCATTTAAGGCAACATTAACTTGTCAGTTTCCTAAAACTATTGATGTGGTCGAGCTTTAAAGCAATAGTATTTGCAAAAGTTCCTGAAATCACAAAGAAACAGACGTCTCACATTTTTAAATAGATACACCTGTTTTAGGTAATATTTTCTCAGCTTTTCTTGTGAAAACTGTGCTATATATTGTACCAGTGTTTATTGCATATTCTAATTCTTACGCAGAATTAATTGTAAACAGAAATTACTGAAAATACTACAAAAAAATTAAGTTTTACAGACAGAAGTTCAAAATATTCAGAATAAAACTTCATGACATAAAAATAATCTGCTTCATACTGGTGGGCCTCCAGTAGCACAGCGGTATGTCTGCGGACTCAGACCACTAGAAACCGGGTTTCAATACCCGTGGTGGTTACAGCACAGATAGCACATATGTAAATTTGTGCTTAATTCTAAAGAAACAAAGACACTGCTGGAGAGAGATCAAAATTGATTTAAAAACTTATTCTCCCGTTGTTATATAGTTTAGATCACGGTACAAGCAAGTCAAAATCAATTGTAGTTTTGAACAAATACGTCATCAACGTGAACAATAAATAGATTAGTATCGACAGACATCAGAGTAAGAGCAAAAACGAAATCAAGAAAGATGTAGGTAATGCCAAGCAGACATTCCAATAATTATAAAGCAAAAGCGTCAAAAACTCGAAACAAAACACACATTGCAATTGTGTGACTCTACTAAACTCAACGTATTTTTCCATACTTAAACTTTTAAAATCCATTAGTTCTTTGTATTGTCTAAAAATATAGACGAAAGAACACTACTAATTTTAATACCCAATTATAATGTAAACAGTATATCATTATGATAATTTGCCTCACTTTTTAACAGTTTATCCTTCTTGCTATGCCTTACTAAATAACATTTGAAGAAAGAGAATGTGTGTGCGTTTATTATTAAGTACCAAAGTTTCGTTTTAAAATATTACGTTTCAAATTATTTTTGTTTGGAATTTCCGTTCTGTTTGTAATCAGAAGTTAACTTATGTTTCATACTTATAGAACTTCTACTGGTAATTTCTTGTACTGTTATCCAAATTCAAATGGTTGAAGCGCTTCAGCAGAAAGGTAAAATGGTTTGTGAGGCGATATTATATATATGTAAATATACTGATGATAAAAATTATGTTACTGATGAAGATCTTGCAGTGTGAAACCGAAATGTGAACACACAATAATTAATTTTATGTTTCTTTAAAGAGAAAGATTACCAAGTTTATAAGTAAGCATTTCATTAGTTATCTCCAAAGCGACTGGACGCTTACTGCAATTAAAACTATACATAAATAAGTTGTTGATTTGACGCCTGCAAAAACAACTGAATTACACAAGTCCATTAATCTTTGTGTCTAGTTTAAGTCTTGTTTGTCACAACAAATAAATTGAGCCCTAGGGACTCATTATATTTCTTACCGCCCTGAAAAGTTTTATATATACAACTAACTGTATCACATTAAAACATTAAGTTCAGTGTTAAATCGAATCAATAAAGTACTGATTACATAAAAAAATTGAATTTTTACTGCATTGTTTATGTTCATTTCTATACTATTGCTTTCTTTACAAGAACTTTGTTATATCGATCTCAGTTATTGATATTTAATTTATTGTCCTTTACGCTGCTGAAAATTTATTAACGTTTTAACCCGAAGACATCTTTCCTCAATGTTTTCCTTTTCAATTTATTTTTTTACTTTTCGCAATTCTTCTGTAATTATCTGAACAATTAATCCGTTTTTTTTCTTGATTAAACTTCTTATTACAGCAACAGCTGCTGTAGTGTGAACTAATAGATATAGCAAATAGTGTGGCCGAAATTGTTTAAAAAGTTATTTTTCTGAAGAACCGTAAGTGACCAGATAAATAATACAGTGTCAAAAAAATAGTAGGTTTTAATAAGACTGTCTTATGACCATTATAATTAATTTGACCTCTTATTCACCATTTCTTTACTTATTTTTACACGCAAAACATTAAATCTTGGAATGATAAGTAAACTTTAATCTTGTACCTATTAACACTGGTAGTGTGGTAAAGAGACAACACTGTATGTTTATTTGCGCAAGCTTCGTTCTGTCTTCACTGTAATCATTGAACCTGCAAAACGTGTTACAGAGTATTTTGTACCTGTCTGCATCCCGCCCTCTATCTCTCAGGGCCTAAAATGGATCTGAAGAAAATTCTCGGTTAGACGTGGTTATGAAATACAAGCTCTGGAGAAATTCATAATAACGACGCACACCGACATCACTAATGTGGAGATAATACGTACACCCAATAGCACCACTTGTGCGATTTCTTGTCAGAAATAAACACCAACAAAAAAGGCCCAGTAATAACTTAACACAAATACAGTGGTAAATTTAGAGGAACTTAACTATTTAGACAACTGGTAGCACTGTATCAAAGTCAATATCTCAACTTCGTTATGTTGCACCGCATTTTATTCTCTATACGAGAAAGACACTTCAAACTAATTACGAATATTTATACACCACATCGATATATTTTTAAACCATATTTAAGAATCAACGACAAACAAATATACGCCCTTTCTTCATTCCTTCACAGTTGAAGCTTTAGAAAGTAGAATATATATATATGTGTGTGTGTGTTTCCACTTAATGCTCTGTTTTACTTTAATAATCGCTATTTCCTTCTACACTTCTACTGCGTTTCTTTCGAGAATTATTCAATAACAATTTTATATTGCCACACATAACTGTGGGCTATACAGGTTCAAACATGTCTGCGTGATGGACAATTCATACATTAATTTACACCGCTGAATTGATATAGTCTGGGATAATGGTGAGTTCGTATAATGACTTGATAATTACTAACGATGTTTTTGGATAGGTATAAGCTACAACTTTCTACTGTAGTTTAAGTTATTATTATTACTTTGTTGGGTTGTGGTTAATTCATAAAACACTTGATGAACATTGTTGCTGTTATTTTTATTATTTGTGACAATAGGAGGAAATATACTTCTTACTGGCGTGAAAAGATTTATATATCTCTATTCACTTAAAAGTATATCTCAGTTGAGAATGAAAACTAAAATATGCATGTTCGATTGAATGTCTACTTTCGTCGTATGTCGATTAAAATTATTAGAGCCTGTTAATTATCGGTGAACGCACCTTTAGGGTGCAAGTGCCGAGATATAAACGAATTCCTCTGCCACACAAATCTTTGAACAATCAAAATTAACTTCAGTTCACGAAGTTCGTGATTTAGCTACTTTTAATTCCTAAACATAACTATAGCAACTCTGAACTCAGGACCGACAGTTAGAGGCCCAGGCAGAAACAATAGTTTTTAAAGATACTGCAATTATTATTGCACGAAATAAAACTAAGTGAATCTGCCTCAGCGGTTATGTAAAGGCCAAGAGTCTCGTACTTGTCTACCTGGATCTACTTTAGCAGTTACCTGAAGAGTGAGAGGTAGCTATAGCAACTCTGTGAAATCTTGACCCGCCGTTGGTGGCCTAGTCAGAAACGGCAATTTGTAAAGAAACTGCAGTTATTACTGCAGGAAATAAAACTACTTAAAAATATTAAATGTATGTTTTATTTTACGGATATCTTCTGTTTCAATTATTAAGTTTAACAATTTAATAAAGTATAAAACTTCGTTTCTCACATAATGAAAAAGATAGCCTGATTGATATCTGAAAAACATGTTATGTTTTATGAAAAAAACATCATTACTTATCATACTTCAAGAACATAGTTGCGATAATGGTTGTTTACATTTTGTGTATGTGTCTGTAAATATAAATTATCAATCATTTTGTAAAGATTTCCTTCCGGTTAATATTCTGTTTTTACGACCACGGTAACTTTAAAAGGTTTTTAAATACTTCTGACTTGTGTGTCTCAACAACGAATGGACATTATTGTAAATCGAAAGAGAATCATATTAATAAATAAATTACAATTTCAGATATCTGGTCAATGAGCGATATGTTAATAAGGTTATAATAAAATAAAAATATTACACATACAAACCTATATATTTAATTTTGTTTAATGATTAACCTTGTTTATACGTCATATTGTTTTCTAATTCAAACAGAATTATTGTACCACTAAAAGTGTTTAAATGAACCAGCCAGTGACCCTCATGGTTTCAGGAAATATGAACGTTAATCTCCCAAGAGTCAAAACCAGTTTCTAAATTATTAGAAATAAATTACTATTAAATCATCCAATTTTTTTAGAGTAATGATAATTGTTGAAAATAAGTCATAAAGATACTGTAAATTAAAGGGATTCGAAAACCACGATCTCTTACACTGTTGCACGGAAGTAATCCTGTCGTGATGTACTGTTTTCTTTCAGTAAAGAAGCTATTTAAAAAAACAAAGTTCAGTAAAACAGGTGATCTGATGTCTCGAGGAAAGTTTCAAAGAGTAAAGCATTAAGGTCAGGACAGCGGGCTACTTAGTTCAACTGTATGCAATAAATAAATATGTCCAAAAATAATTTTCATGTGTGCACATTCGTCTCATAGTTTCCTCCAGTCTTTATATTTTCGAATAGCAGTTACAACTTTAACACTCCTAATGTGAACAGTGTACTAAATAACTGAAAACAGATGAGAAACAAATTGTGTGGATATCATTTTGTCTGAATCAAGTTTAAGCTACATCATGAAAAGCTCAGCTCACCGTCACGACCAGGCAATTAGCTTTAAAAGATCAGGCACGACAGATCCTCTGAGTAAGATTCGCCCATTCTCATAAAAAAATAACTGAAAAATGACACGAAAGTAAAACAGCTATGTAGAAACAATACAGCAAAGAAGTACGGTGACAATGGAAAATAAAACAAAACCGATACACTTTCGAGGCCTTTTCGAAGCGGCTGCCTTTGTGTAAAATAGGCATGTAACTTGCATTGTTATAGTCGGAAACGTAGCTTAGAAGTTAGCATAACTAGTTTTTATGTTTTATGAACTGATGTACTCCAGTTTAATGTGTATGTTTGGTTTACCATAATTAAAAATTAATAACAAAGCCGGTCTCGCCTTGTACTTTACTTTTTAATTTCCGTTTCTAACATAATTTCATGACATTACATCAGAATCATTTTATTTTGTTCGCTATATTATATTTTCTAGTAGGACGTGTGACATCAGTAGAAGATACAAGTTGATGAAAACAAAAATTATGGATAAAACGTAGGTTGTAGTTTCCATTAGACTAACTTAATCCTCTCGCATACCACTAGGAAAATGTGCACATCATACAATTCATTACTCGTACACTTCGCCCAACAGATTGAAAGGGAATACTTTTTATGTCGAAGATAATACGAAAGAACTCCATTTAACACACTAGAAAACCAAACAATTTGTCCGTTAGAAATATAACGTGATTTGAAAACAGTATTACTGGTATTAACCATCATCATGCGACTAAAGTTTGATAGAATTTTACATTAGTAAATAATGAAAATCGACAGTTATGTTAATACAAGTGTTGTTGCGCACCTGAGTTGTGCAAAAAATGCACTCAGCGTCCCAGTTATTTGAAAAATTGGTCATAATAACACGTATTGCAGAGTTTGTTGAAATTACTACTTTTATACCTTAGACTTTTAAACTGTATTCATGTTGCAAAAACTTATTAACATCAAACGAAACGCTATGCATAAAATCAACTTCGAATGCTGTTCACAAAAAAGTGGATAAAACAGAAAGAATCTCGGTTCACAAAGAAGTAGGTTTCTGATAGTAATATGTTATCAAGATGTATGGAACAGAATGTGAACCTTGAACCTTTTCAAATTGTAGCTCACTATCTCCACGTATGAAGAAAGCAGAGACTTTTGTATGCAATATATGCGAGTGACATAATGAAACCCACGATCTCTCAAACTTGCTGTTGGAAGACATGCTTTTAATGTTCCTGTTTTATTAACTTTTTGGGGTTAATAGATTATATTGTGATAAATCTTCGATTGAGAAATAGGCTATTTTAAAGTTTCCTAAATTTTCAACTATTGAAATCGATCAAAAGTCTATTTTAATTGCCCTCAACTTTCCAACCATTGGAATAAAGCAGATAATATTGTTTGGAATATCATAAATTAAAACCTCTTAGTTACAAAACAAAGTACCTTAAAAATATATTCCAAATGAAAAACTTTGCGTGCAAAAGTGCGTTAGCACCGTGAAAACAAATACAGATATAAAGTTTTACTTTATTTACATCAACAAAAAGTTCTTGTGTAACCCACAGCGATCGGTTTAAAGAAGGCACTTCATAAAGGCTAAGCGTAGGTTTACGTCTGTGCTCGATATGCTAAAACCCTCTACGCCGTAAAGTTTCACTGTTGTGAATTGATGAAAATGTCTCTTCGATTCCAACAACTCAGCTCGTGGCAAAATGGTATGAACCAGTGAAGCTTGACAGTTTTATTACGATTTACTCCAGGTTCTCTGGCGTCAACTCAATCACAGAAGCTTAATTACAGTACACTGTTTGTTGTGACTAATTGCTCTTTAAGATTCCTAACGGTTACGTATCAAACACAATTTTTGTTTCTCCTATAAGCAATCGTGGAAAACAGAAGCTTAATAACAATTTAAGTCAACCTATTTAATGACAGCTACTTACAAAAGTAGGGTTAAAGATCTTCATGTAACCTGAAACAAAGCAATGTTATTAATCAATTTTAATAATAATAATAATTAATAAATAAGTAATGTCAGAAAATAACACAATCCTGGCCAGATAAATACACGAGAATAAAATGTACTAAACCTCATATGTAAAAGGTACAGCAAGAGATTTGAACATTATTTTTTTTCTTATTTTCTCAGTTTTAAAGGTGCCGCCATCTGTTGAGAAATGATATGGATTAAAATATTGAGTTCTCTATAGTTTTTCGTAAAACTTCAAATATTCATGACAATGAAACTAATAATACCAAAATTTACCAAATTCATCTAATGTTCATGTGTATCGCAGGTGGTTAACGCTCAAGCACATATATATCAAACAGCATTCTTCCAAACTTCACCATTTTAAAAGGTATGGAGTGTATAATACGCACAATGACTACCACAAACTCACAATATGACAATTTAATTTTATTAACACAAACGTGTTCAGAGTTATTTAACCAACATCCAACATAAGCAATCAAACCAATTTAAAAAGCACACAGAAAATGTGAGTGAATAATAATATCCATTTGTGGCTCTTTTTAAAATTAATAATTATTAGAAATTTTATCGTTATTGTGTGTGTGTTTTTTTATATAGCAAAGCCACATTGGGCTATCTGCTGAGCCCACCAATGGGAATTTTTGGTAGCTAAAAATAATGCAATGGAAGAAGTCTATTTATTCGGATATTTTAACACTTTAACAAAATGGATTGATTGTTTGGAATTGAGCAAAAGCCACACAGAAGGCTATCTGTGCTTTCTCACCAGGGGTATCGAAACCACATTGATGGAGGGAGGGATAATTTCGTATGGCATGTGCATTTTGTAAACAACAGATCTTTGGAAGTTGACTTCAGTTAACAGGTATGCAAATAACAAATGGCCTGGTTAAGCAAAGTACTGTGACAACTCATAAACTGGGAGCATTATTTATTTTCATCGAAGACAAAGGAAAGTGGTGTGAAATAAAAATAAAAAACAAACAGCAAATCATTATATTGTTATTGAATATGTATATGTATGTATGTATGTATGTATGTGAAATATGTATATGTATGTATGTGTGTGGGGGGGGGTATACGTGTGGATTGACAATGCCAATTTCCACAAAATAAACCAGTATCATACATCTGGGTGTTTATTTTCTAATATGTCTGACTAATTTATGTACGTATCTAGGTTTCTATATAATTCATCAACAAGAGTAAAGCGAGATAAATAGTTTATAATTAAGTAAGCCACTTAAATATAACATAATGAAATATATACATTAAGCGGAAAAGAAGTAAACTGAAAATATTTACATCTGAATTTTCGAGTGGGAGATCGTACCTTCCATCGGATGGGATATCCGTGAAAATAACTATGTGTGTGCTTTGTTATAGCAAAACCACATCGGGCTATCAACTGACGGTAATCGAGCCCCTGATTTTAGCATTGTAAATTCGTAGACTTAGCGCTGTACCAGCGCGTGATCTGTGAAAATGACTTACGTTAAAAGTAGAAAAATTAGCCTTTTCACCCCAACTTTTAGCATGTATAAACATTCCTCGCTAAAAAATCCAGTACAGTTAAGGGCGTGAGACTTAATGCTGCCACATACCTGTATATGGTATCGATACCTGTATCATGGACAGAGTGTAGCCTAGTCTTCTACTTGAAGAAACTGTAAATCTTGGAATTCATAGTTCGTATGGCGTTGCTGCAAAAAACGTGATCCGTACCTTGTGGCCAGAGTGATATTCAAAACCCAACCCAACATTCGGTCAATCAAAAGTGCGTGGATAGCTTTTAAGCTGTGATGGAATTATAATAATTCAGCCAGATATCATGAAATTAATTTTAATCAAGCAGGCATTTCAATCACAGACCTTCAGTGTAACGTTAATAGAATATCTAACAACTTTCACTTCTAAGCGCCTCCTTCCCTTCCTCCCCCCCACACCCAGTTGGGCTCAACAATAAGCATGTATGTCTACGACACAAGAACCCGGAAAACCGCATTTTCTTTACCTGTGGTAGGCCGACCACAGATAGCACATTGGGTAGCTTTGCTCTTAACAACCACCAAACCAATTACTTTAAAATGGAGTCGATCATCATGACACCTGTAATCTAGTAAATGCAAATCAAACAAAAACCATAAACGTACAAGTAACCAATGTCAAACATCCACCATGTAGTCGTTTATTAAACAAACGCAATGGACCAAGATGGAGCCAGGCCATTATTTATCGAAGAAATACAACCACCACGAACCCATTATTTAAATAAAATGGACTACGATGATATTACCAGGGGTTAAAACAAGCTGGTGCTTATTGGAACTTGTACTAGTTCCCTTCCATTTTCCTACAAAGTAATGCACATTTTATTGAAGCCGTGCCGAACTCAGTTTTGTTTGTGTTCTTTTTTAATTTTTTCATGTCTTAGTAGTTCAGTTTAAATAGTAAATGAAGGGTATATGACTAAGTCGTAGAAAACTTAATATTCAGAACTAGGGCAAAGGTATGGCAGTTCCAGCCTTAGCCTTGGGTAAGGGGTGTACGGTTCGAGGCAAAATATAAAGTACTGGACTCCTAATACTAATAATTTGTGACGGGAATTTTCCGTTAGTTATTATTCATTATGAAATGAAGGCAAACAAATTATTAATGAACAAAGTTAAACATTTTTTTCTGATACATTACCAACAAAATGAAAAAAAAATCTGTATCCATTGTTAATCAAACCTGAGTGTCCATTTCGAAGTCATCAGTCGCTACTAAAACAACAGAAGACAGTTTTGGAATATCACATTTTTAAGTTCAATACGAATTGAAAAGGGGGAACTTTTGCGATCCTGCGCGTTTTCTTAGTGTTTTGAATACATTAAAGAGGAAGTAAAGTTTAAACAGTGAAAAACTGAGAATTTCCTGTTTTCAAGGTTTCATTGGTGTCCCTAATGCAAACTTAGAGCAAGGCTACATTGGGCTACCTTTATATCTTCACCGCGCGGAAATAGACCACATATTTTAGTTTTTCAAATCTGTAGACTTGCCACTGTCCCATTGATGGATCACTGGGTACCAACCCTGCTGTCTAATATATAGTCTTCCTTATTCCTCTACATGTATTACCACACAATGTCAAATATCTAATCAAAAAAAAAAATTCTCGTCAAACTGAACTTGCAAAACTAAAGCAAGAAAGAATCATTCTTCCCAGTTTAGTAACTAACCATATCGTTTTTGTTTGATTAAACAAAACCTAAAAGACTATTTATCTTACAGGTTTCATTACATTTAACAAGCTAACAGCCTTCAATCTAACTCATCGAGTCTTAGCAATCGACTTCACTTAGTAATCTGAATATGGCTTATGAGTTTGGGTAACATTGGAGTACAAAGAGTCAGCAATATCTTTCACGAGAAGCTAAGTGCTTTAATCAGTATAATGAGAAACTATTTCACAAAACAAACCATCTTTTGTTATACATTTATCAGCAGTGTTTAGAAATAAAAATGGAGGATTGTACAAAGATACATTTTTTCAAAAACTTATTCTCCAGCTTAACAGACTTTGTTATTGTTTAATTTATCACAAACTTTCTCCCACCAAAAAATTCATCATATTGTAAAATTTTGTTGCAGTCATACCAACTTGATGTATGGTTGTTTGCACACCCCATGTTAGCTGATCACAGTTTCATCAATGAAGAATGTTTTTGTTGATAAAAGTTAGCCATAGACATTCTAGCATGAATAGGTGGAAAGTTTCGCCACATCAAGCTTTTAAAGTTTCAATTGCAAATGAGAATATTTTGAATTCCTGCGGATTAAAATTAGCAGTATGAACCATTTAGAAACTTTCAAAAATTAAATAGCAGTAGGTTCTTCTTAAAATACCACGTGATACAAAAATTTCAACAATTGGTTTACTTGTTTCAAATCCCAGGTGCCAGTCAGATAAGAGTCGCTAGTGAGTAGCAGTCAGAAGCTGTTTTCATCTGGTTCATAAGTTTGAAACGAGGAACTGCTGTGCACATATGTTTTCGGCTTATTTTTTGGCGATCCCCCAGCAAAAACTTTACGACCACCATTTTGGGAAACACTAGTCTAAACATCACTTTAGCGATGTTTTATTCTATAATTGTTATAAGTTTTTGAGCTGGTCTTTGTTCCATGTTTGTGCGTTTTTGTAATTTATTCACGTGGTAGGCTGGATTTTGAGCAATTATGACGAAATAGGTCAACTGGGAACTGTCCGCTGTTTTTTGCACTTTAAAAGTTTGTCCAATCGTCTGCCATAACTCCAAGTAGTCAATCAATAGAAAGCAGCGTTTACAGATTGTTGATGGTAGGAATAATTATTTTGATTTTATTGGCTCGGGTTGTTTAAAAATAATAACAATAAAGACTTGCTAGGGAGAAGTAGATTAATTCCTAGGCTTAGTTGTTAAAGTACATCCCTTGTGTGCGAACGAAAACTCCGGTTCAAATCCGCGTCGAGGAAATATGTATAAAATTGTCAATACGAAATGCTGCTAACAAATAATAAAGGTGTTTAAACAAGCAAGCATCGCCAATTACAAAAAGAAGTTCATAAAACAACAACAACAAATAACAGTAGAACTAGAAGTGAATTTCCAGACAGTTCAGACACATGAAGATAGAAATATTATTAATGAATACTACACAAGAAAAGTGGACGTATTCTTCAATCATTGTTAAGGAAATTCTATGCACTGCTACACTACCTTCTCAATGTACTGACGTCTCATATGAAATTTTAACCCCCTTCTTTTTTTCTTTATTTTTTTTAATTACACTATGTGATAACAGCTGCAGACAAAATATCTTACTGGGTCTAATCCCCCCAGTCATCTTGTTGTTTCAGGCCTGTCAAGGAGAATACTTTAAGGTGGTCCACAACGATTAACAAAAGTGGGGCCCAGCAAGAATAACTCTTGCAATATTAGTCGGGTTTTCTCTAGCGATAGTTGACTTCCTGAGTAAGCTATCAATCTCTGCTGTTTGCTAACGCCCATCCTGCAACATCCACGCACACATGCCTCGTGAAGAACGTCATCATACTGCGCAAACCGTGCGCGCAGTCTGCTTTATGAGCCTTTCTCTGACATGAACTATAATTTATATATAAATCACCACTTCGTGCAATCCAGAGTTGCTTTTATGTTAAGAAAGAAAACAATCATTTTTTTAAAATTATTTATCTACTTCACAAAATGTCTCAACAGACCAGTTGCAACGGTTTTTCGATACTTTGAATTAGAATGCATTTTTTTCTTTTTAAACCGAAAGCAATTCATTCTTAGAATATAATTTAAAAAATATAGACTGTCTTCACAATAACGTTTGTTCGAATTTATTTTATTGGTTTAGATATACAATAAACTATGGTAGCACGTTGACATTTTTTTTGTAGCTTGTGTCCCCTCTTCTTTTTCTTTTTTTTTTATACATTCCTAAATGATATTATATCTACCTGAAGAAATTCGTTCTAAAACTCCAAATAATGAGTTTAGTATGATAAGTCGTTGTTTCTTACTGTGACGCAATTAAGATGTCAAAATTACATTTTTACGTTTTGATTGTTTTCTGTTTTTTTTAATTTCGCGTAAAGCTACTCGAGGGCTATCTGGGCTAGCCGTCCCTAATTTACTAGTATAAGACTAGAGGGAAGACAGCTAGTCAACACCACCCACCGCCAACTCTTAGGCTATTCTTTTACCAACGAATAGTGGGATTGACCGGTTGAAAGGGCGAGCATGTTTGGTTTGACGGGGGCTCGAACACGCGACCCTCGGGTTTACGAGTCGAGCGCCTTAATATGCTTGGCCATGCCGGGCCTTCATCGTTTCGAACGATGCTCGAATTTAAAATCTTGAGTTTGGTAGTTATGAATATCAGGGGCTTACAAAATACCTGCAGTCAAATTAGTGTCTTTTTTTTTTTGCCACGGTACTTTAAGCAAATACTTGATTTCTAGAATAATGCAAAATAATTCTAGTTTTTAATGCATGTGACGTATATTGTTGGATGCGTATTGCACAAGTTCCGCCTTTTCTCTAAATCTCTAGAAGCTTCTTAAGAGTAAGAATCATCAGCAGTATTTGTTTTACGAAAACGCTAGCGTGTTCCAGCTTTATTAAACGTTCTAGAATATCGCGTGGTTCGTATAAAAGCAGGAAGCTGAGAGACAGTAATAAAACATTATCATTGGTAAGCTACAATCATAAATTTACCTCTCTCCCTTGTTTTTAATTACACCATACGATAAAAGCTGTAGACGAAATATCTTAATGGATTTAATTCCAGTATAATTGTTATTAACCGGAAAACTGCAGAATTTGATTGTTTGTTTTGGAATTTCGCACAAAGATACTCGAGGGCTATCTGACCATCCGTCCCTAATTTAGCAGCGTAAGACTAGAGGGAAGGCAGCTAGTCATCACCACCCACCGCCAACTCTTGGGCTACTCTTTTACCAACGAATAGTGGGATTGACCGTCACATTAAAACGCCCCCACGGCTTGGAGGGCGAGCATGTTTGGCGCGACTTGGGCACGAACCCGCGATCCTCAGATTACGAATCGCACGCCTTAACGAGCTAGAGGTATGCACTCAGTTGTATAGATTTAATTCTATAAATTAAGGTACTTCAATTCTATAAAAGTGCATACATATTTTAGTGTAAAGATAACAAATTGTTATGGCTAGGCCATGCCGGGCACAGAATTTGATTAGAAAGGTTTATAGATTTCGAAAATGACAATCTGTTCAACTTCAGTGAATTAATTTCGGAGGTTAGTATTTCTAGATGGGTATTAAACACCTTCATCGGTAAAAAGTAATCGTTGTGAAGCCAATCAAGCTAGCTAACTGAAGTGTGGTGTGATAAAATCAACTAAAAATTAATTTACTCGACGTGAACCTGGATCGTCGATAAAAATATTCAGTTTTAGACCAAATACATGACTCAGTCCTATCTGCAACTTCGTGAAATTATTGTATATAAATCGTTATTTGTAACAACTATTTGTGATAACTATTATTATAAATTGTTTGTTTTTGCTTTTTGTTTGTATATTAAAATATATTTGCGTTAAAAAAACAGAATTGTATGTATCAATCTTGTTAGCAAATATGATAAATTCAATATGTATTAACATGTAATTAAATTTTAAGCTCAAATTAAAATTTCTGTCCATTTGAAATCATTACACTGTAACTTGACATTGATAAAATTAATAACTTAAAAATAAACAAGTTACAAAATGTTTTAATGAGATAAGAACAGTTTCTATCCCAAATCAATCTTAACATGCAGGTTAAAGCACGCAAAGTAGTAACTGAAACAATGTCCATTGAAAACAATAGAATCTCCAATAAATAGGATATTTTAAATAACACAAGTAAATCGAACTTTTGTTTTAACTTTGTTGTTCAGAAAATTCAGATACATATTTTTTCTTCTTGTGATCACTTTAAACCTGCAATTTCTTTTGTTTAATCACGAGGCTAGACAGTAGAGTATTTATGTTATGTCAAATATCAAACACCGATTTGTAGCGTTATAAGATTTCCTGCTAAGTCATTGGGGATGATGGAAAATTAACAAAGAAAGTAAATGAGACAAATATTTTCTGGGTCAAATAATTTTATTTTATGATCGTTTAAATCCTACTTGCTCGAATAGTTATATACCTATAAAAATAATCGTTATAAATATTAAGTGTTGAAATTCAAATATATTATATACATAATAAACTTGCGTTTGTCATTCAAAAGCTATAAGGCTCATATTGTTAAAAAGGGCTTTGTTTAGGCAAGACCCCGCAAAGCCAGATGGGTTAAGGTGTTCGACTCGTAATCTGAGAGTTGCGGGTTCGATCCCGTCACACCAAACATACTCGCCCTTTCAGCCGTGAGGGCGTTATAATGTTACCGTCAATCCCGCTATTCGTTGGTAAAAGAGTAGCCCAGCGGTGGGTGGTGATGACTAGCTGCCTTCACATCTAGTCTTACACTGTTAAATTAGGGACGGCTAGCGCAGATAGCTCTCATCTAGCTTTGAGCGAAATTAAAAAAAAAACAATTGTTCAGGGAATGCAGATCGCTTATTGGTTTTCAGTGTAAAGAGTTTGCTACACGACAGTGCAACATTGTTGTCATCACCTGATAACTGACTTTCATTTAAACTTTTTTTTTACAAAGTATTTCACACAACACTTAACACAATTTCTATGGACTTTCTCGGAGTAATAAGATCTAAAATATGAATACACAATTCGTTCAAAACTATATAATTATCATTTCATGACACACATGCAGACGCTTCTGCAGTATCAACGAAGTTTGTCATTTATTTTACGCTTCCTTTCGTTTTATCGACCGTCTGCTACAAACATCTTTCGGTTAATTTTTTCTTTACTGCTGGTTTTGTTCTTCGTTTTTGTGAGATTCAATTCGTAAAACCATATCATACACTGAACGCTCATAACTGTACACTTTTATGAATAGAATTACTTTATCGTTTAGATTGTATAAATTTACTAAATAAAATTACGTACGTGTAGTTTTATTAAATAAAATTACGTCTATATGAGTTTGTCTGATCGCGTAAATTTTTCCAAATAGGCTAGGGTTTATCCAATACTATTCCTGCAAGAAATCGTAATTTAAATAGCGTGCGTGAAAAATGATAGAATAAGGAAAAATCAAGCAAAGGGCATAAAAACGACGGCAAATGTTCATGGAATGAGGCTAGTTTAATTAACATGATAATATTCTTGAATCATTTTCAAGTGGAAGAAGAATTCGACAGATTTTAAAATATATTCGCTGCATCAAACCTTGTTCTGGGCATTAATAAAAATATTCATAGAAATGCTTTTTGTTGCTGTTGAAATCCTTCAGTCGTTCTGTAGCAGTAGTTAAGTTATTTGGCCAAGTTAATTATCTCTAACTACACTCTACCAACATCGTTAAGAGTTTTACTTCAGGGCAAGTTCCAAATAATTTATTATGTTGTTAAAAAAGAGCCACATACATTTACTTTGACTCCTTAAACAAAACCGCTAGATAGTTTAATGAGTGATATTTTAGACCCTTTAACCTTACCCGTCCCTATCACACAAATTAGTTTCTAACCATAACAGTGTACACAAGGTAATGCTCAAGTTAGGAAAACCTGTCTCATTTAAATTATAGCTTTTCTTTCTCAGTAACTTGTGAAAATTTAAGATTTACTGTCAAACATCTTTAGACACGTAAACAATTAACAGAATAAACCTTTCAAAGCTCCTGAAAGTCGGAACGAGTTTTACAATGTGAACATAAAAATGTGTTTTTCTTATTTCGTCACATATGTTCATACTTGTTTTGAGTGCACATCTATAAGTGCCAGTCGCTAAAATGTAAAGTTAAATATCGTTGAATAATGTGAAACAACCTTCATTGCTCTTGTTTAGTTAGACATTCCACAACAAACTCAGAAACGTACGTAGACAAGCGTGACAGACTGTAAATCCAAGAATCTCCCTTGCTCGTGTCCTATAACCGAAAAATAAATTAATGTGTTGAAAGAATGAGAGTCAAGTCCCACTATTCGATAAGCGTATTCAAAGAATTGCGGTTAGTCAAAAATTAGGGGGGCTAGCGCTCATGGAGTTTTGCTCATATATTCTAAATAAAGGAGATTCCATAGTCTTCAAATTAACACATTAACACTTGTTCATTTAACATTGCACAGCCTAATTTGGGATATTATATGTAAGAAAAGAAAAAAAATATTGTAAAAGTCCCCTCTTTTCAAATCAATGCTATGTAAAAAAAAGGCAGTTAACAACCCTACAGTGTGCGCGTGTGTATAACAGACTCACGTAATTTTGTCATAGATAACTTTGACACATATCATAGTTTAAAGTGCTCCAACTTGTTCAAAAACCATGGACCATAGCTAGAACTTGAATATGATTAAATATTTCAATTATGTGAAAGAGTCATCGAACTAATAGATGTCAGCAAATCACAACAGGCCGTTGCGAACTTGCCATAACTGTTTCTTTAGGAAAATATGAAACAGTTTCATAAACCGATAACCGTCAGCGTTAGTTGTTGATCTGACAGTTACAGCTTACAGACTGTTAGAATAGGAAAAAAGGAAAAAAAATATATATGCTCAAAACAAAACATTATGACATTTTAAGCGAAATTCATTTCACAGATTAATCGCGATTCATTCTGCAGCTAGATAACAGCAGTATTATCATTTGAGCCGAGTTTGTGACCGAATCCATTTTTTTATATGAATGTGATTAATGTGATGGATGTGGAGGCATGGCGTAAGGCAGGAATAGTCATTGATAGGCCATACCAATCTCTATATCCGGAGAAATGGTATTAACGTCATAGACAATACATAGGTCACATTATGCTGCCACGTGCTAGTGAAATTAATATTACTTTCATCAATTCATGAATGTCCTCACTGAAAGGAAAAGAGGAAAAATAAACTATTAGGTCCTGGACTTCAGTCGTTATCGTGTGAGTATGGAATATTCTTGGAACACCAATTTTGAAACTTTAGTAACCCTGGAACCCCCTTTTAATTAAATTTTTTCTGCAGGACCCCCAATCTATCGATGTTTTTTTATTTTGATACACACACACAAAGATCCCGTGTGCACTCAAAGCCGTATTACAAAATTGTTTTCATTTCTGTTCATTTCATTTCACAAAGAAATATTCCATATATCGTTTTTTTACAATATTTTAAATGAAAATTTGGACACGACTCGCAAACTCAAGTTTCAGAAATGTCGATCTAGAAAGCACGGTGGTTTCCCTCCAGGTGACATTATACACTAAGGATGCTCCGAAACCAACTGTTTCAGAGAAGTTACCAGTTGAACCATATGGCCTTCTGGACCTCAGATTGTCACAAAGCAACGGGGGTGTGATATTGTTGTTTATATAGAGATGTAACGACGTCTTTCAAGTAAAGCGAAGAAATAACTGAAACTTCGTTTGTTTGTAGTTTAGCACAAAGCTACACAACGGGTTATCTGTGCTCTGTCCACCACGGGTATCGAAGCCCGGTACTTAGTGTTGGAAGTTCGCAGATATGTCGCTGTGTCCCTGAGAAGCACATTGACAGTTCATTGTAGCGTTTCGCCACATCATAGCTATAACGTTAAGTTTTCAAATTATCTATTCTTTGGGGCAGTGTGTATTATTTTCTATATTAAATAACAGCAATATAAATGATTTTCAAAGAGTTTATAAAAATGATTCCCATCAAGTTAAGCCCCCCAGTGGCTCAGCGGTATGTCTGCGGACTTACACGCTAAAATCCGGGTTTCAATACCCGTGGTGGGCAGAGCACAGATAGCCCATTGTGTAGCTTTGTGCTTAATTCAAAACAACAACAACAACCATCAAGTTAAACCTGTACAACAAAAACGCTTTTCTGTGTGATTTTTAAGACATTCACAAACATCTCCACACAAATTCTTAAAACCAATACATACCTTCATTCCTCTCTATAGACAGAAACAGCGGATAACACATGAAAATCGTTACATCTCTATATACGTTAATAATACACAATGCTAATTTATAATATGAAAGTAGACTAACCTTATGAACAGAGAATATAGAGCTAATTCAGCATATAATTCTGAAATACTGCGTTATTTAAAGTATACTTGAAAAGAAACAATTATAGGATAACCGCCAAAAACTGTTTCAGTAATCAATCAGGAAAATTCTGGAGAAATATGAATGATCAAGTCTTCTCTTATATTTTATTTCTTTAAGAATTGTTTAAGAAAGTATCAGCTAACGTTCCAGATTTGTCAGTTAATGATATATTAATTTCACAGAACAACACGAGATTGAGTTCTGTTAGCGGAATTCAAATGTTCACGCTTAAGTTAATTTATATACAACTTCCTGCAATAAATATTAATAAATAGAGAAGAAGAAACAGATAGCCCGCCACCAGTTTACCTTGAACTCAATCACACACAGCCGACTTTTGTTTCACTTAAACTGGCGTTATTCATTCTCAACATTTCCCATTTCACTAAATCTCGCAAAACCGCGTAATCAGCGAGATACAACAATCCAAGCTTTAAACTATTCCTGTCCAAGCATTTCCTTAATTTATTTTATCTATTCATATTTTGCAAGTTGATAAATATTTAAAGTATTATAACAAACACACATAGAAATGCGTTGATAATATACAAAACAACAGATATAAAATAAAAGTTTACAAAACATAACCTGCGACATCTGGTGTCAAAATGTCGAGATATACAAGAAAATGAGTACACATATTGAGCGCACTAAGTAATGTCGCAAGGACATATATATATGTACATATTACGAATACCAGCGCCAATTCGTTTGCCCTAAAACACATAGACGCTCTGGTTTTAGCATATTTAGTTTGATCATGCTACAGCAGGATAGACTAAAACTTAAAAAGACGCTCGTGCAAGAGCTATTATGTCAAATGCCACTGATGTTCGATAATTTAATCGAAAACAACTTTACAAGCTAGCTTTTTCCGACTGAAGATTTTAATTCTAAAACAAAATGGTAAAAGTCCAACCACTTAAGTCTGTACGCTCTGTATAGGTCAAATGTACAAGTAAATGAGAGAACCGAAGGAAATGAAGAAAAGGTGGAAATACGATTGTAAAAATTTATTATTGTTAATTTAAATATGTTAAAAAAGTCCATGCTAAAGAACTTTCTATAGAACAATGCGACAAGTTCTGTTTCTTCTAACCCCAGTAAGGCTAGATGGTTAGGGCGCTCGACTCGTAATCTGAAGGTCGCAGACTCGAATCCCCGTTACATCAAACATTCTCGCCCTTTCAGCTGTGGAAGCTTTATAATGTGCGGTCAATCCCGCTATTCGTTGGTAAAGGAGTAGCCCAAGAGATGGCGATGAGTGATGATGACTTCCCTCTAGTGTTACACTGCTAAATTAGGGACGGCTAGCGCGGATAACACTCGTGTAGTTTTGGGCGTATTTCAAATTGTTTCAGCTATCACCAGCATTCAGACAAGAAAAAAGAAAGAAAAACCTTATCACTGTTAAACCGTATTAAGAGTAAGTAAACAAACTGAAGTACATAAAAAATTATCATGTTTATTAAAACCTTAAATAAATCTTAACATGTTCTCTGTTGCTTAATGCGACAGTTATACAGCAATTATAACAGTATAACTGAGAAATACTGTGTGTTGATTGTCTTCTAATGTCATACGTCATATACAAAACATGTTTCTCCTATCGTATTTCCCCCCAGTAGTGCAGCGGTATGTCTTCAGATTTATAACGCTAAAATCAGGGGTTCGATTCTCCTCAGTGGGCTCAGTAGACGGCCCGACGGGGCTTTGCTATAAGAAAAACACACTGAAATCTACCATATTAAAATAAAAATATCCGGAGTTTGTTTATTTTTCACCTTTGTATGCAAACGGATGACATAAATTTGTTAAACAACTGAATAAATCAGAAATGATGTATACTATCTATTGTTTTACCGAGAACTGAAGTAGTTCGAATTATTGTTCCAAAGAATTTTAAGGATATTGAACATTTTAAACGGAAAAAATAGTAAATATCAATTTTATTTTATTTTTATTCTGAATATTTTTTATTTCATAAAGTTAAAAATGTTTTTAACAGTAAGTCACAACGACATTCACAGTAAAGATTTTATGGTACCACTAACGTTTTAGCTAAAAGCGAACCCTCGCCCTCTCACTGGTGACTCAGGGTTATGCATTAGCTTTTATAACATTATAAATCAGGATTTAATTCTTTGGTGAGCAAAGCACAAATAATTCATTGTGCAGCTTCATGGTCAACAACAAACAAATAAATATACATGGGAAAAATGAAAAGTTTCAAAAACATCACCACAGTATTATTACCTTCATCGTTTGTCTGACATACGTATCCTGCTGTATCCTCTCTCTCCTTGAGGGCCCAGCATGGCCAAGTGTGTTAAGGAGTTTGACTTGTAATCCGAGGGTCGCGGGTTCGAATCCCGGTCGCACCAAACATGCTTGCCCTCCCAGCCGTAGTGGCGTTATAATGTTACGGTCAATCCCATTATTCGTTGGTAAAAGAGTAGCCCAAGAGTTGGCGGTGGGTGGTGATGACTAGCTGCCTTCCCTCTGGTCTTACACTGTTAAATTAGAGACGGCTAGTGCAGATAGCCCTCGTGTAGCTTTGCGCAAAATTCAAAAACAAAATAAAAAACATTCTCTCCTTGAACTGAAATTGTATGTGCGTATATGAAATATTTGAATATGAAAGTTTGCAGTCATATTAAAGACAGCAGTAATAGCAAGCATTCCAGTAAGTACAATTAGCGAGGAAGAATTAATGCTATGTCCTTGACAGAGAAACTGACATTAACCAGACTGTCACCAATAGATTTAGTTCCATGACTTGCGTAAACCGAGTTTAAAATATTATGTTTCGTTTCAGGATTAAAAATAATTCAAATTTTCATTCGCTTTCAAATGCCAACACACGTCATAAACATTGTAAAACAGTCGTTACTAATTCGAGAAAATGCACAATGCTTTTACTTCTAGCTTAATTTGTGAATAACGGGTGGTTAAAGTTGACCAGCATGTACACCGCTAGAGGGCTACAAAAACAATATGAAAAAAAAGGCATGTACTCCTGCAGAACGCTGAGCACACCTCTTTGGTTTCACATAGAAATATGTTTAGTTCTAACGTTTCCACAGCCACAAAGTGATTATGTTTCATGTCAATCAAACACCAATGTATGTTCCACACGCGAGTGAGCGTGTTTTCCATCACCTTTTCCTGAACAATTTTAACAAATAACACAAAGTGATCATGTGAAGAATTAAGACAAAAGTCGATTTTCTGCACATCATGGATCCAATGTACAAATAGTCTTAAAGTATGGTATATATTTTCACTATATTTATTTCCCTTGCCCATTAAATACACAAGAAGCGTAGCTGGGGAGTGATAGTGGTTAAGGGTCAATTGACCGTTCTAACATTCTAAAGATTTAGAAAATCCATTGTCTTCTATAGTTTTTTTCATGTGTTTTTTTTTTTTTCTGAATAAACACTTTCTTTCATGTAAGTCAATTTGGATTGGGTTGGGGTGGGGGAAGAGAACCCCACATACCTGTACACATTTTAATTGTATTTGTTTTGCACAAAAACATTATGTTGGTGATACGACTAATACACTTTGAACACCACATCAAGCTGGATACATGTACTGAACACAACGAAATTTATGATATTCGCAAGTTTAACTTGTTGGAACACAGACATATCATAGTCACCTAACCTTAGGGGCAGAGGGGTCATGTGTCACCCCACTTTGAGTATTTTTGTTAGCAAACTATTACTCCACCTCATTCACTTCACAGTTCTTTCTTACACTTACCTCCTCCTTCTCATCCACCCACCCCCAAAGAACAATTTAAAAAACTTGCTGTTTATACTTTAATAATGAAGCTCATTAGCGTTAAATACAGTTTACGTTAGTAGTATGGAAACTGTTAAGATTGCTGTTCTCAAAAATGACCTTCGTTCTTCATATCCGTTCTAAAAACAATATGAACATATTGGTTACACAATTGGTCCGAAACCATTCTAAAACAAGAAATAATTCCGAAGACAGCATTAGCTAATTGATTGTTTGTTTTGAATTTTCGCACAAAGCTACTCGAGAGCTATCTGTGCTAGCCATCCCTAATTTAGCAGTGTAAAACAAGAGGGAAGGCAGCTAGTCATCACCACCCACCGCCAACTCTTGGGCTACTCTTTTACCAACGAAAAGTGGGATTGACCTTAACATTATAACGCCCCCACGGTTGGGAAGGCGAGCATGTTTAGCGCGACTCGGATGCGAACCCGCGACTCTCAAATTACGAGCGCATGCCTTAACGCGCTCGGCCATGCCGGGCCCTAGCTAATTGAGGCGTTGTTGGTTACACATATCGGTTCAAAAATACAGGATGATTGTAAATCATTTTGCAGTTTTAAAGCTACCTACAATTTATACATATTTAGCAGACTTCATTTATTTACCTGTGTTAATCAGTTTATTTATTCTTTGGTAAAGCAAGTAAATGAAATAAGTGAGCAATATGGACGAACTTTAATATTTACTAAAACAAGTTCATAAAATGTATAATTAAGGTTAAATTTCAAGTATTTCTAGTTTATTCTTACAATAAAATCATTGCAGTACGTGAGTTTGATAAATTTAGTAAATTAAGCTTTGTGCAAAAAGAAAAACCGACAACATGTGAAATACCTTCTTTTCTGTCTCTTAAGAGTTTAACTCATAGATAAGACTAAGAGAAACTTTGCATTTTAGAACGTTTTGGTTCATTTCTATTGTAACAACAAACACCCGAACTTTTATAAAACAAGCTGCACAACTTTAACACGTAAGGATATTCCACTTTTTCTGCTGTTCGTTACATTTTTACACAGAGGGAAGAAAATTAAATTCATACACTGATACGTAACGTTACACAATTTAGTTAATATTTTTCGCAGATTTTCTTTGCACTCATTTGTAAGTCAAAACAGATAAGTTGTTTTCTGTCTCGAATGTCTCTTAGTAAACTTTCACCTCGTCAGCAGCGATTATAATGTAGGTCAGCTCTTTACCAAGAATTAGTTAAAGATTAGCTGAAAATGGTCATTACGTCACTCTTTGATCAGTACGAAAACACCATTTTTGTCAGGTCATTCGATCCTCTATTATTAACCATATGTAATGTTAGTTAAGCATCAACTAATCGGTCTTAGGTAGACAACAGCATGTATACGAAATTACAGTAGAAAGAAGAATTCTAAACACTTTATATACATGCAAAGAATATACTTACTAAAATCCTCTCTCGTTCACACAGTACGAGACCAAGACGGAATGGCTTGTTCACCAGTTCTGATTGGTGGTAAAATTAATGCAACAATAAACAAATGGTGTTAAAAATAAATGAATAACTTTATGGTATTAATACTTCTCGTAAGTTCATATTATTACAACTATTGTTCGTGTAATTCAATAATAATAAACACTCTTTGGGTCACTTCGTTTTTCATATACCAGCCGGCCTGATTATACGTGGTATTAAGCGAAAGGACTCGTCACTTCTCTATGGGGCAGATATAAAGTGTTTGGCATATTATTACTTTTTATTTTTTTACTTTCTCTCATACACGTTATTATAATGTATATTTTAGATTATTATAAACAAAATACATCCTCAATTCTTAGGAATTACATGTATGGAATACTTTAACTCAGTATTTGTAACAAGTGTCAATGTTTTGGTCACAAATAAAATAAGAGTACAGGAATTATTTTTATTTTATTTTGGTCTTTTCTCATGGAAGCGTTTAGTTTGTTTTGGTTTTAATACTCGGTTGTTACACTCATTTTCATGGGTTTGTTCAAGCAAATTATGAGTAATGGTGAAAATACACGAAGTTCTCTAGTAACCTATCCTATACCTTCGTATACGTTGCGTATTGACGAATACAATCTTTTTACCAGCGTTGACTAACAACGAAAGGGTGAACATATGTGAGTGTTATAATCAACCAGCGGCCCCGTCGGACTGTGGCCCAAATTTACTGGACTGCTATAATCCAACTTTAGTTTCTTTAACCAAGTTACGAACGGTTATTAGTAAGCTTACTTATTTACGTACTGTAATGAAAGTCAATGATAAATTTGGATGCACTTTCGATGTTTCACCTGAAAAGTGTTTCCATGAAACATCTTGGTTCCCTAAGAGGATTGGTAAAAATTTTTACCTTTGCGCATACCTTGAAACCAAGGCGATTCTTTAGTTACCGTTTAGAATTGGGTGCGGCTGGTGGTTTAGGAGGAGTTGTGCTTTATACACCCAACGAATTTCACCTTCTTAACTCAGTTTTTTAACTCACCTTCTTCGTCACTTACTGGAGACTGCACGGTGATGCACATGTCATTATCCATGGGAAACTGATCACAGCGAACCATGTCTGGCCAGGGATAGCCGTACGTGTTCATCCTTCTCTCACAGCCTTCACGGACGGCCTCGCACAAGGAACGACACGGATAAATTAGTCGGTCTAGGCAGACTGGCGAGAACAGCGAACATAAAAAGAGTCGCGTGTCCGGATGACATTTCAGGTTCAGAAGAGACACCCAGTGACTAGCTTGTTGGGCCACTTCAGCCATCCTGTCGTGACCCAGCAAGTTAGGAAGCCGCATCTGGTTATATCCGATACCGTTGCAAAGAGTTAGTGTTTGGGGGATTTCTACACAAGGAGGCGGAGTTGTCCTCATGCCCAACAAGTTCCAGCTAGTTTGGTAGGAGGAACCCATTGCAGCTAATAGTCCACTTACAATTAAGATGAGGTGCACTAAGAAGTCCATGATCTCTGTGTTGTGCTGCCAACCCAAGTAACACTCCTCTGAAACTAGGGCATAACCTGTTTTCAATCACTCGTTTGCTTCCGAGATTATCTTAATATAAAAAATAATAAGATCCAATCACGATGTTGGGAGAATCCGTTTCACGTCATCGTCTCTGACATTAAAACATCCTTATAATAAGTTCTTTATTTACTTAACACCCATTAAACTTTCACTGACTACTGAGTAACGTCGCCATCATATATTGAATAAACAGTACCGTTATCTTGCGACGATCTAAGACTCACCTGTCAAAAGACAAAAGCAGATACGTCCTTGCATGCGCGCACGTGTTGATAAAGAAGGCTGCTGTTAGACGTCGCTCTTCTCTTGTAAGCAGCCAACACTATATGTACTTAAATCTGAGCTCAGAGTTTTTAAATCTCTCATGTCGCCAGAGCGGTGTGTTTTAACAGCATGGGGGTTGAACCACGTGGCTTATTTTAGCCAATACAATTTAACAAAGAATAACCAACTAATGAAAGATATCAGGATATACGTCATCGAAAGATAAAACGAAGCTAAATAAAACAGAACGTGAGACGCCAATGAAGACACAAATAACTGATGTATTGACTTCTAACCGATAATGCATCAAACGGCAAATATTTTCTTACTAGTCATATTGTGCACCTCTACAACAATGATAACGAATATAATAAAAAGTCACCAAATTTCAAACCGGGATTTAGATTCTAATAATGCAACAATATCCAACATGAAGGAAAAACTTATTTTCCCTTTTCACCTACGAATCTAAGTGACACTAAATACTTGTTTTAGATTTGTTTAAAACTGCGTAACGTTCTTCCTCTGTTACAGTACAATAGTCATTGATCATTACATATTTTATCAACCATCGGCTACAGTTCATCAGAACTTATCAGAAAGCATAGAAACAACTTAAAATTTAGGGTCTAAGTCCTGTCCAAGAGATCCAGGGACAAAACCAGCAGTAGTCACGGATTTTTAACTTTCTATGAATAAAAACTACTGCTTGAATAATTGTACGGACTGCAGAAGAAGGTTGTTTGTTTGTTTGTTTGTTTGTTTGTTTAATTTCGCTCAAAACTACACGAGAGCTATCTGGAGTAGCCGTCCATAATTTGGTGTAAGACTAAAGGGAAGGCAATTAGTCACCATCACCAACCGCTACCTCTTGGGCTACTCTTTTACCAACAAATAGTGGAATTGACCGTAACATTGTAACGTAGCCACAGATGAGGGGGCGAGCATGTTTGGTGTGACGGAGATTCGAACTTGCGACCCTCAGATTACGAGCCCGGCCTAAATGAAGCTTGAAACAACGACATGTAAACAAGTGCTTTTACTATCCACAGCTTTAAACATATGGTTCAAGGGTTAGAGCAGGAAAAACAAAACCTCTAAGTCAGTGCATTACTTAGCGATTATTAAATTTTACTGGATTTTTAAAACATATATGAAATTTACTTTTATCGAAAATTATCCTTTCCAGAATTATAAGCAACGCTAATAAAGGCAGTTTTACATTCTGACGCTTTTTACAGATGCTGTCTACAGTAACAACACTAGTTAATCGGTGGTGATTTATCAAGTAACACTACCATATGTATTCCGAACGATTCACCACCTCTTTACCTCCAGTTATTTCCTTCTTATCATTAGCAATATGAAAATAACCATTTTCACTCTAATTACTCACCAATCAAATAATTATCCATTTGTATATATTTTCACACTCGTGATCCAGTGTCTCCTCAGAAATCAATGATCTAACATGAAAGCTAATATTCAAGTTAAGAAGTCAGCACAAGGGATCACTCACAAAGACGCTCGAGTTTTGGGTCTCTTTAAAAATAATGCAACGTTGATGTGTGATCCTGTGTACTGACAATTTAGTCACAGGATATTTTACTCATGGACCATAGACACAGGTTTACTGAGGGTTAGCCACCTCGTCTTTCACCTTACACCGCCATTTTGTTATTACATCCCTCCACTAACACATTTCTTACATTAACGACCAATATATTTTAATCATATCAATTAATTGTGTCACCTTACTTTAAAAACAAATGAAAATGAAAAATTATGAAATGCGGAAAATCAAATAAAAAGTAAAATTACAAAATGTAAGACTTATGTCGACATACGAAGGATTACGCATGAATTATGGGAATTTGGTGATGCAAACGCTACTGGTGAACAGCGCAGTTTAACCTTTTCATACAGCAAATTCAGATTTGCCCTAACTTCGTATTGTTAGATAATGTTTCTAGTTTTCAAACTTAGTAATTATTGGTTTTATTTAAATCTGTTTAGTTTATTGTTTAATAAACGATGATAACCAACGAACAGTCTCTTTTGAATCGGTATCGAAATTGTTGAAGAAAATGAATGAATCTTGTTAAACTAAAAAAATAACATAACAAGCCTTCAATATAATACAGAATAAACAGACACTAAGTATCAGATGATTGAAAAACGGACAAATATTGCTTGATTAAACCGAAACTAAATACTTCATGGTTAAACAAATACTAAATCGATCGAGTAGAACAACCACCACATGATACAAACACAATACATTTCACAAAGACACGTGAGTATGGGGTGGGGAGCAATAAGTAACACCCTGCAAAATTAAGTTTACTTACCTCCCTAAACAACGTAAAATAAAAATACACGCTCTTGTTTCTTGAGTCAGCTTTCCTATTTTGCTTTGTTTCTATGAATAAATTTATTTCAGTGAGCAAAGGAAAATGATTGGATACAGTGTTGACGTCACAACGCCTTGCCAAAGAAGAAGTTTAGGTGTAAAATAGAAACAAGAAAAAATAAGAGGTTACTTATTACTTAAAATAATGTATATATATATATTACAATACTGGCATACTCTATGACTGTTTGTATGTATAATTATTAATTTTAAAAGGATGTAATATATATGTACACATATAATTATACTTTCAAGTATTTCCTTCCTTGTTTCTGTCTTCATACGTACAATACCGTTCCCGACGCATGAAACAGTCGCATCTCGGAGTGCCTGGGGGTAAAAGTTCAGAGCCCGTCTGACTCTTCATTAATCTGGTGGTAGAGAAGCGGTCATCATTTCTGTTAGTTATGCATAAGGACTGCCTTGTAGATTTCTTTGTCGCGTGCAAACGTATTGACTAGTGTCCAGTACCCTCCACATAAAACATAAACACACACACACTTGAAAAGGTTTGAACGTTTCGTCGGGTTCGGATGCTAAGACTCGTATTGAAGTAGGTTTAGCCCCAGCAAGCCTTTTCCTCTACAGCCACCCAAAGTTATATGAACACAGTTTTTTCGAAGTTTCAAGCAAAGCTGCACAAAAGATATCCGCGCATAGATTATGTTCCAATATAGAACAGATAGAATAAAGGAAAGGCAGCTAGCCAACAACACCCTTCGCTGACGTTGCACTGAATAGTAGAATTTAATGCTGTTCTTGTAAGTACACTCACAGCTCCACTAGTTAATTACTAGACCACGTTCACACAAACTTGTCCTTCTTGGACTTTGTATTCCCTTCCTATTCTCGATGACAAACTCTTGTTACGGATCTGGTTTCACAGCAAACTACATGGTGTGTTGCACATATAGACCCTTCTCTCAAAGTGACACAGCACTAGATTCTACTCTTTATCTTACGTTAAACGAGTTTATTGCCTTCATATTAAAATCATACGTGTTAAACACGTTATCCAGCTACAAGCTAAGAAATTAAGTATAAATGAGGACTACATTAAACTGCTCTAGACAAATACAATATTGCTGTATATTCGAAAGCTTATGAACAGCACACAGTTATTTCTCACCAGCTTTATATTAAGTTTGAATAATTTCAACTCTCCAACTCTTCAATTCCTTTCTGTGGGCTGAGTAGATAGCCCGATGTGGATTTGCTGTAAGAAAACACACGTAACTTGAATTATGCACATATGGACTGAAAGGAAAGTTTGAGAACCATAAGATTTGGATGCAGCCTTTGTTAAATGCGTATTGCCAACAGCGCTCGCCACCACAGGTGATTTTTCCGATTTTTACTGTCACTCTTAGCCAGGAATGACCTGGTAGGTAGTTAAGGCACTGGACTCGTGATCTGAAACTCGCGAATTCGTCACACCAAACGTGCTCTTCTTTTCAGCGGCCGAGGCGTTATAATGTGACGGTCAATCTCACTATTCTTTGGTAAAAGAGTAGTCCAAGAGTTGGCGATGGGTTGTGATAACTAGCTGCCTTCCCTCTAGTCTTACACTGCTAAATTAGGTTCAGCTAGCGCAGATAGCCCTCGTGTAGCTTTGCGCGAAATTAAAAAACAAACGAACAATTCTTCAGTCAATACTTTGTAAGCAACATTTCTGGTAACTTGTAAGTAGAGAGAGAAATATAATGGTTTTAATCGAGCGTTAGCCACACGAAGTTCAATTATCGAGATATACAGAAATTAGGGAACTAGGAACTTGAAAGATTGGGGGCACTCATTAAAAAAAGTAAAATCAATAAGGTTATATTCTTATGGAATTTCAGGAAATACTTAACCGGTTAGTTGATAACGTTTTTGATAACCAGTTTTTCAAACCACCTAATCATTTTTGTATGATTTTTGAAGATATCTGACACAGATGGGGAAAATATAGAACAACCCCAGGGCCTAGACATACGTTGGGTCAATCGAAAATTTTACAAACATTTTTAAATAAAACACTATAGAACAATAATGAAAAATAAAATTGTAAATTGTTATCTAGATATTATAAAAATAAACGCTAAGTGGAGTTTTTAACTCCACGTTCAGTGTTTTTGTAACATTATTCATTCGTTAGTTTTTGTTTTTTAATTATTTGATTAAAATTATGCAAAGTCTGGTGCACAAAACTGTTACAAATATGCTTATATTTTCTTTTAACATCTCTGCAAGCTCGAACACTTATACACTGTCGTATAAAATGGCGTTCGAACCTCTCTAATAATGTTATGGTTAACGTACAATCGATTTACATGTACAGTATAACCAAAAAAGCACGATAAGTAATATAAATGCAAATACTTAACGAAAATTATTAAATGACCCAAAGCTATATTTTTAAACACCTGTTTCTTTCTTATTATCTTTTCCCAATCTCAATTTTTCATCCATCTTAAAATGTAGTGAAAAAAAATAATTTCAAGTCTTAGAAACTGCTACATCCACTTTAACAGTATCATAACAACCTGATGCTCGTCTCTACATCCACTTTAACAGTATCATAACAACCTGATGCTCGTTTTAGCTGATAACTTATAACAGTAAAAAATGTAGCTTACAACAATATTTATTGAAAAAGTTTAGAAACTGTCCTCTTGAAGCTATATTAAGAATACTGACATGATTTGTTTGTTTTGAATTTTACGCAAAGCTACTCGAGGGCTATCTCCACTAACCGTATCTAATTTACCAATGTAAAACAAGAGGGAAGATAGCTAGTCATCACCACTCACAGCCAACTCTTGGGGTACTCTTTTACCAACGAATAGTGGGATTGACCGTAACATTATAGCGCCCCCACGGCTGAAAGGGGGAACATGTTTGGTGTGACCGGGATTCCAACCCGTGACCTTCGGATTACGAGTCGAATACCTTAACAGGCTTTGCCATGCAGGGCCTTGACTTATCACCTGTAATAGAGGTCAGACACTAACATGAAATGAGAAGATTTTTAATAAATGTTGCAACAAATCATGGCTTACAACATATTTCGAAATAACAGTACCTCATCGGTTATTCCAATAAGAGTGAGACTTAGTGTAATATGTAGAATTAAAACAACCGAGAAGCATTTCAAATAATTTTTCCAATAATGCTCTACTTATGAATGATGCGTGAATATTGAACATAAGAGTTAAAAGCTTGCTCCACAAATGTTGACGTCAAAATAAGAACACGAATGAGTCACTGTTGTCTCTTATTATAAATTTACCGAAGGTGAAAGTTGGTAAGACCAACCACCGATTTCCCAGCGTAGCCTAAACTTTAAGCATATTGGATTGGTTTGTTTTGAATTTCGCGCAAAGCTACACGAGAGCTATCTATGCTAGCTGAACCCAATTTAGCAGTGTAAGACTAGAGGGAAGGCAGCTAGTTGTCACAACCCACCGCCAACTCTTGAACTACTATTTTACCAACGAATAGTGAGATTGACCGTCACATTATAACGCCCCGACCGCTGAAAGGACGAGCACGTTTGGTGTGACGAACTCGCGAGCCTCAGATTACGAGTCGAGTGCCTTAACTACCTACCAGGTCATTCCTGGCTAAGAGTGACAGTAAAAATCGGAAAAATCACCTGTGGTGGCGAGCGCTGCTGGCAATACGCATTTAACAAAGGCTACATCCGAATCTTATGGTTCTCAAAATTTCCTTTTAGTTCATATGTGCATAATTCAAGTTACTTGTGTTTGTTCCTGTGTTTCTATAGCAAAGCCACATCGGGCTATCTGCTGAGCCCACCGAAAGGAATCTAATCCGCGATTTTAGCGCTGTAAATCCGTAGACATACCGCTGTACTAGCATGGGGCTGGATGATAGTGTAAAGGTCGACAGTTTTCCGTCTAACGTAAGTTTCCTAAATTTGTTTAAAATTTTTCTAATGATTACTTAGGACTCAGCGGAAACAGCATAAATGTTATTAGGTTAAAACTATTTTAATTATTGTACGATTTATTGTTTAAGAACATTCTTTGGGGTTAGAGAACAGGCTGGAGATTCAAAGAAAATAAATTACTGTAGCGGTGGTAGAAAGGTTATTGTCTTCCTCTCCCTCAACCCCTTCCGTTATCACAAAAACACACAGAGAAAAATCTCGCCCCGAGGCCTGTCATCCACTCGCCATGCCACTAGTACTGAACATGAATAGAATTTAGAGGTGTTATAGAACTGACAATAAGTAAACAGGAAACAAGCTACGTATGTCACTTAACACATTTTTACAGCAGATGGCACAGTGCTGACAGTAAGAAGTTTAAACACAACAAAACATGGGGGAGGGGTGCATGCGAATTGCTATTTGGGAAGAACTGGTCAAGTCGTGAAATAACTCATTTTATTTCTAATATTCTCAGTGCAATTTTCGAATCTAACAGCTTCAGGTGAAGTTTTAACTGCAACTGAATATGAATGGTAGACTAAACTACTAAAAATTTGTCATAAATGCCAGGCATGATAAAATAGAAACTTGGCCAAGCGCGTTAAAGCGTGCGACTCGTAATTCGAGGGTCGCGCCAAACATGCTCACCTTTTCAGCCGCGGGGGCGTTACAATGTGACGGACAATCCCACTATTCGTTGGTGAAAGAGTAGCCCAAGAGATGGCGGTGGGTGGTGATGTCTAGTTGCCTTCTCTCTCGTCTTACACTGCAAAATTATGGACGGCTAGCACAGATAGCCCTCGAGTAGCTTTGTGCGAAATAAAAAAAAATAGAAACTCGGTAATAAAGACAAGTTTGTTAGTTTCTTTGCAGTTAAGCGCAAAGCTATATGATAGGGTATTTGTGGTCTATCGTTCATGAGCGTCGAACCCTGTTTTCTGGAGGTAAAAGCTCGCAGACATACCGTTATGCTATTGAAGAGCCAATGATGATATCGAAAAGACAATGGAAAAAATTCAGTCGTAAAAAAAATGACTAAGAAAATTACAGAAACATGTAAAAAAGTCAAAATGTATTTTGTAAAACAGTATCAATAACAGCTTCGCCAATCATTGAAACTACGTAAACCAACTTAGTTACAAATTAAGCTTTTATTAATACAGTTTTTTAATCAATAGCTTTCCATTATTGTCCAACACTTGCTGTTATGTCTATCCTTTCGTATAAATTGTTTGCTTTGTACATCTATCTCTGAACATTTTTAATTTTTTTTACTTGTTTGTTTAATCTTCTTTGTCGTTTTCCTATTATCTGTTTACTGCCAGTGGTTAAAATATGTCTTACTGGATGAACGAAACGGATATAGTAGATTCTGTGTTTACATAACTTTCGTCATAATTCAATACGTGCTGATAGCATACGTGCTTATGTAGTTATAATAACTCGACATTTATGATCGTCATTTCCATTAACGTCTCTCTTGAAAACTTAATGCTTTATTCACAGTACATTACGTTGTTGTAACGCACATAATTTACATTTATGACACCTTACTACTTCAGTTTTCAATCTCTCATTGTAAAACAAAACCAATTTATAAAATTAAATACTTTCCTTTCTGGCTTTTAAATAAAGTATTAAAATGCACCCTTTCAGTTCAAACAAATAGATATTTCATGTTTTCTTCTAGAAAAAGTGTTTCTTGATAAGAAATAGCCTATTGTTACTGTAAAAACAGAAACACAAAATACTGAACTACTCCACAGTGTTTAATGTAAACTAATAGGTTAATGATTCAGGCGAAGTAATAAAAAATAAAATAAATTACACTCTGTGCTATTAAAAGCAAATTAAAAGTATCGAATTATCGACTGTCATACATAAATTAAATGAAACAAACCCTACATTCTTAAAGGTAAGGAACGTGAATCACACTAGAAACGTAGGAGTACTTTGTGTACTCGGGGAGTGGGGACACCAGTTTCTTGGTTACACACATGGTTTGTACTATACCTATTGGCAAAAACAATATGTATGAACGATTATTATATTATTAAATATTTAGAAAAGATACACACAGCTATATAATTATTTTATTATGATAACATTATCTGGATTTCCTAAAAATATCTAACATATTAAAGATAGCATCTAAGAAGTTTTTTTTTCAATTTTTTTTTAAACACTGTTTTTTTGCAAGAATACATTATTCACGACCCACAACACAATCAATAGTAACGGTTTGATACAAATTATGCACTGATGTCTTCTTTCAGCAGGGCCCGGCACGGCCAGGTGGCTGAGACACTCGACTTATAATCCGAAGGTCGCAGGTTCGAATCCCCGTCGCATCAAACATGCTCGCCCTTTTAACCGCGGTGGCGTAATAATGTTCAATCACACTATTCGTTGATAAAAGAGTAACCCAAGAACTGGCTCAATTAGGAACGGCTAGCAGGGTTAGCCCTCCTTGATGACGAGAAAACCTCCTTGTAAAGAAAATTATATATGTAAAAACGGCTGGTATGGATAGAGAAAACACTACGTAGAGGAGCTCTCTCTCTACCCATACCAGCTGTTTACACGTATATCAGAGATAGCCCTAATGTAGCTTGGCCCGAAATTCAAACCAAATCTTCCAGTAGGATGAAATTTAATTCCCGTTCTTAGGTGTTTAAACTATCCACACGTAATTCTACCATTGTTTGGCTTTAAAATATCAACACAGTTTAATTATTTGTTTTACAGAGTTTGTTGTTTAGAAATTATGGGGAGACACGTGCTCTCTGACCCAGTTCTTAAAGGTACAGTGCACGAATCACACTTTACACTATTAAGTACTTTATTTTTTACATTCTGTGAATTTTTATATTGTACTGTAGACTTATGATTCCTTATTGTAGTTTTACTTTTTCTATTTCTGATACTACTAAAATAAGGAAGAAATTTGAAGCAAAAAAGCGTTTTTAAATCATGAAATTAATGAAAAAAAAATGTTGGACTTCGTAAATAAGTTTATGTTATAGAACTCACATAACAGTATTTGTGAAATCACGATATACATTGTTTTTTGCCTTGAAATCAGGGGTAACTGTTTATTTTGAATTTCGCACAGAGCTACACGAGGGCCATCTGCGCTAGACGTCCCTAATTTTGCAGTATAAGACTAGATGGAAGGCAGCTAGTCATCACCACCCACCGCCAACTCTTGGGCTACTCTTTTACTAATGAATAGTGGGATTGACCATAAATTATAACGTCCCCGCGGCTGAAAGGGCGAGCATATTTGGTATGACGGGGATCTGGACCCACGACCCTCCGGTTACAAGTCCAGTGCTTTAACCACCTGGCCATGCCCTGGCCAGGAGTAACGTAGAATCAAAATATATAATATATTGTCTACGCCTTGGAAAAAAAAGATTAGTGTGCGTGTATTGTGAAATCATGACACACAAAAGTCCATAAAATTAGGATGAACATGTTTATAATACTCATTACTGAATTTTTATAGTGCATATTGGCGTATAGAAGACATTTTAATACTATAAATAAACGACCCGATGACACTAAAACACAAATCTCTGTGTCAGTTTCTGTTTGTGTTTTAAAGAATGTTCCTGAAGAAGTTGTGAAACGAAAGTGAGTGTTTCATTTAATAAAACAGGTCGATTATTTCCAGTATTAATATGTCTACATTACTGTTGTAAGCTATAATTTTAATGTTATAATTTAGCTGTCTTGTAAAGGGAACTGCGAACCAAGAAACTTCGTCTAAAAACTGAATAATAGTTATAAATACTAAGAATAAATGAAGAGTTAATATGTAATGATGAATATTCAGTGAGTCTATAAGTTCATTCTTAGAAATAACATTTATCAAGTCTATCCGGTTACTTTAACGAGCCCCCCTGTGGCACAGCGGAATGTCTGCAGACCTGTAACTATAGAAACACCTTACAAGCCTAGCAGACACAGTCCGTTGTGTAGCTTTGTGCTTAACTCCAAAAACAAAAAAGTATCGGCATGGACAAGTGGCAAGGGCGTTTGACTCGTAAGGGTGAGTGTGAGGGTCGCAAGTACGAATCCCAGTTACACAAAACATGCCCGCCCTATCAGCGGTGGAGGCGTTATAATGTACTATCGCGCCCACTATTCGTTGGTAAAAGAATAGCCAAAGATTTGGCGGTGGGTGGTAATGACTAGCTAGCTGTCTTCCCTCTAGTCTTACACTGTAAAATTAGGGACGGCTAGCGCAGATAACCCTTGTTTCGCTTTGCGCGAAATTAAAATAAAACAAACAAACATACTCTGACCATTAGCGAGTGCATTCTGTAAATAATTTTATTTGCGAATTAGAGGTAGTTGCCGTTAGTCTCGAAATTTCAGTTCAAACAACAAGAAAAAAGTAACTTAATTTGTTATCGTTAAATGTATTGGATTGCGCATTATGTTTGCTATATAACACAAAAGACACCCTAACTTTATCAACAGAACACGTTGAAACAACTTGGAATCGTGACATACGTATTTGCCTATTCTGTGGGTTTAAAATATGCATATATGTGCTTTAAAATCAAAATATACATTTTTTATGCTAGCGTTTTTCAAATGCTTTAGGTTGCGCACCCCTTTTCTTTTCTGCAATAGACTTTTCCCTCTCTCCCTCAAAATAAAACACGTTAAACTTATTTAAAGAGTGATATACATATATATTAAGTGAACAAAATAAACCCAAACAAAATCAAATTTAAAACGTTGCATAAATTAAACTAATTCCTAGGGTACAGTCAATAATGTGGGACATAAAATGTAACCCTAGGTTCTGGAGGTGGCTGTGAAAATAGGACCCATTATCTATTAGTCTTAATCTTCATTTGACAGTCTCAAATGAAGAAATTCACGAGAAAATCAAAGCAAATCATCCAAAGAAATACAAATTATATCACCCTTCATTTGTCTTCTTACAGTTACTGGAAGGTGACTGCGTTCCGAAGTGAAAGACAAGATAAAGGGGGAGAAAGCGAAACTCGAAACGAGGTACTACTATAATGGTAGTAAAGCTGTAATTAAACAGAGTTGGCAGCACGTTTATGCTGATGAACACCTCATCACGTATAAAGGTGTAAACTCTGAAAATTGGTAGTTGTTGTTTGGAATTAAACACAAAGCTACACACAACGAGCTATCTATGCCCCGTCCACTATGGGTATCGAAACCCGGTTTCTAGCGGTGTAAATCTGCAGGCATACCGCTACGCCACTGGCGGACAAATTGGTAGTTGATAGCTACAAAGGACTTAACGCTTGATGGTTTGGAGCTGAGCTGTACTTGTTAATTTTATTAATTAATTGTATAACTTGATACGGCTTTTATAACTCTATAGACGACAATGATAAACTTACCTTAAAATAGCCGAAAAACAAAACGTTTTCCTGACTATTCTCTTATCCCCCTCACAATATATATATAAAAGGTCGCGTCTCTTGGAGAAAGGGCATCTTACAGTTTGAGAGCCTTCGGTTTATGACTGCAGAATTACAACATATTGTTTATGACTTGAAATCAAATTATTGTGTCTATACTAAGACGTGGCTTGCAATTAGACGGATGTGAAATTAAGACACATATCTATACTGTTGAATGAAGGCGTCTTAATTTCGGAAGCACGAGAAAGAGAGAGAGAGACGTATCTAAACCGTGAACTCGAACACGTAGCTAAAGAATTTTCACCGTATGTAGGTATTTTACCAATCACAAGAGAAAAAGTGATTTAATTTCTCATAACTGGCAAGTTAGAGCTGACAAATTAGACACTTGAAACAAATACTCTTAACTGTATTAAACTCTAGCATAGTAGCAACAACATTAAATTACTTTTTATTTCATTTCACCTCCATTAAGTAGATTTAACATTACAAGCTTGTATTTTAATAAATTAAAATAATTTTCTCAATTGGTAACTGCCTTATATAAAAAAACTTATGGTGGTTTTCATTCTCATTAAGAAATGATCGGTGATGATGTGTTTTTTTAATAAATGTGATATTTATACATTAATAAAATATGCAGTTCTTCAATATTATGAAAACAAAATAAAATTATCTGTTAAGTTTTTCATTACAATTTTTGCTTAGGTGGTTGTAAATCTGGAACAGCGAACGTTTCAAAATAATAGGCTCGGCGAAAGATGAAAGGGCACTAAGAAAAAAGGAAGCACTCCTAATTTGTGACCTACAACCTAGACAATCAGCTAGCTACATCACTACAACTTATACTAAATCATTTCATCGTGCCTGAGAAAGGTAAAAGGAGAAAACTTCATCCAACAAAAAAGGTCAATGTTAGTGTAACTTCAGAGATGATCCCTCGACTATAACTTACCTCTATCAATTAGAGACTGCACGGTGATGCACATGTCATTATCCATGGGAAACTGATCACAGCGAACCATGTCTGGCCAGGGATAGCCGTACGTGTTCATCCTTCTCTCACAGCCTTGACGGACGGCCTCGCACAAGGAACGACACGGATATATCGGTCGGTCTAAGCAGACTGGCGAGAACAGCGAACACAAAAATAGCTGAGTGTCCGGGTGACATTTGAGATTAAAGAGAGGAACCCACGGACCAGCTTGTTGGGCCACTTCAGTCATCGTATCGTGACCCAGCAAGTTGGGTAGACGCATTTGTGTATATCCGATACCGTGACAGAGAGTGAGATTCTGGGGTATGTCCAAACAAGTTGGCTGGGTCAAGCGACTTCCCACCATATTCCAGTCGGTCAGGTAAGTTGCAGTCGAGCCTATTTGGGCACAAGTCAGCAGCAGATCCACGATAAACATACGCTCCATATTACAGACAATCTATTGGATAGAGAACCTTCTAGAGATAAGGTCAAACAGAGTTGTTTATAGATATATATTTCCTATTCTGTTCGTATGGCACTACGAATTATAACGTTTACTGAACGTTCTACATCATTAAAAAAGCGAAAAACATTCACGTTCACAAACTAATATTTTGGGGTATTTAAATGTCCTGAACAATTAACAAAGTTTTTACAAACAAAAATTATCTTTCTCCGTCTCTTCAACTACGAAAGAGTATCGCTGCCTCGCTATGTACAAACGCAAGAAAAATAAAAAAAACTTAACTTCCCTGTCTGCCACAGACAAGCGCCTATGCGCGTGCGTACGTGTGTTTAAGAAAAAAGCATCCCTCTTGCGGTATCAGGTACTCACTCTCTCATACCTACAGTCGAAACTTTGAAAATCTCTGTTTTGGCTGGTGTACAAGGACTCGACTAGAGTAACAGCCACGTGACAGCTATTAGCCAATCCAACGTGGTCCAAAGCCGCGAGCTACGTCGCCACTCGCTAGGAAATCGGCGTTATCATCGCCACGATGAGAGGCGGTCAACATGCTAGGAATGCTAAATACCTGCCCTGCTTAGCCATCACAAAAACTTGTTTAACCCTCTGCGCCTGTACGAGTTTTTACCGCATTAACCAAGGCTACTGGAGGACATTACCTTTTATTAAACCCTTCGGTTCATGAAAATTTTGAGTACATAACACAAAGATATGCTTGTGTGTTAGCATTGATACATATGTGTATACGTACGCGACAAGAGTTTTAGATATATTTAAGAGGATCAATAAATAAACTTTAAATGTTTAAAATGAAAATTTAAAAGTGTGTGTCAGCATCAGCTAACACGGTTAAGTTCATACAGTGATTCCCACTACACTAGCTTTGAGCATCTATTAGGCACAGGAAGATGGAGAAAGTTACAAAACAACTTATTGTCGATGCCCCAAGTTACTCCCACCAGTAAGTTTGGACAGCCCTTCTATTACACTACAGAAGCTTTGACAAGTAGGCCTTTTAGTTCCAGTTAGAAATTTCACTCAAGGTTAACAGTTGAAGTGCGATTCTCTCCCTTGAGGAAAGTTTAATCTGCCGGACACTCGTAACTGGAGGGGTGGGGAAGGCCTAGCACGTGAGAAAAGTGTGAGAGATGGTTTTCGTTAAGTATTTTGATATATAGCAGTTTTCGGAATTCCTTATTTCCTCCTGTGTTATGTTTCATAACAGTAAGCCTGTGTTTTGTTTGTCCAACCGACTAAACTTAGAAAAGTTCGCTAGATTGTTTCTTGTCAATCTGCCCAGGGACACTTTTACTGAGCTTTTACTGAGCTTTTTTAAATAAGCTAATTTTAGAAACTGTAACATAACATGCGCTGTAACCAATAGTCTGCACATCTCAGAAAGCTTTCCAGGTCCTTCCGAATCATTCAGATAAAATGCAATGATAATACTCATCGAGAATTATCAGTCTTTAAAGTCTGACATCCTGAACATTAAGACACCTATAAATAAATGTTGAATGAAGATTGAAACTGCATGGCATTGGTCGTATATGCACGAATTTTTGAAAGAAAAAAATCATCACTCATGCTATCCTAACTCTTTCTTTTGAGAAACAATGAATCAACTACAAGGCTGCAGTTGCCAAAAACAAAGTCAGTTCGTTGATAGAAAAACAAAAGCACCTATAATGTTAACACTAGAAAGAACATTAAAATTATATATAAAAATCAATAATTACTTAATTTCCTTTTTAATTTTTGTTTATCCCTTTTCTTTTCGAATTGCAAAAGTAAAATAATCAATAAAATTTAAAAAATACTTATCAGGTACTGGAACTGGTAATGTGTGAATTAATCCCACACAAATCTCTGGTCCAGGTAAATTTATATTTCGAGTCATACGAAACACTAGAGACTCAATATAGGTTTAATGATTTACGCATAAATACTTTGAAAGGAACTGTAAACAAGTTTGTTTTTGAATTTTGCGCAAAACTACACGAGGGCTATCTGTGCTAGCCGTCCTTAGTTTAGCAATGTAAGACTAAAGGGAAAGCAGTTAGTCATCACCTCCCCACCGCCAACTCTTGTGCTACTCTTTTACCAACGAATAGTGGGATTGACCATAATAGTATACACCCCCCCACACACACACACACGGCTGAAAGGGTGAGCATGTTTGGTGTCACGGAGATCCGAACAAGCGACCCTCAGAGGAAATGTAAGCAAGAACAAAACTAAATGTTTTACTTTCGTTTATCATCATCTTTTTGATGATTTACTATAATTGGGGATTGACTGTAACATTATAACGCCCTTACGGCTGAAATTGACGAGCATGTCTGGTGTGATGGGTATTCGAGTCGAGTGCCATAACCACCTGGCTATCCCAGGCCTCGTAAAATTGTAAGGAAAATTAAGTAACCTAATGAGGTTAGTAATGTTTCTAGTTTTGGTTACTTTATGAAAATGGTTTATTCTTAGATGACACTTTAAAATATTCCAATTCTAACTCCTCTCTCACCAGTCTAGTGTAAAATTGTTTAATAAATGTAGTGTTGAACAGAAATAGATTTTTACTTATTTTTGTACGAAAACACATCCCTTATCTTGCCAGCATATCCTGATGATATATATAAGTACCCCTTTAAGCCTTCTAAAAGCTAAATATACATTTACAGATTACACATATACCCAGCTTACGATGAATGGTGCAGGATGTAGTTATATTTATCTATACTTGGTTTTTTTATGATAAAGAGTCATTCAAATTTTTGTTGCAACAGTTAACAAATGTGTCATTCTGCCGTTACAGCAGAGTCTGTAAGTGCAAAAAAATAGTTTCATTTTTCTGTTTTTTATAGTTTACTCTTTATAATAGTAGATTTCATTTACACACTTTCAAATTAGCGTCCTGTATTAACTGTTATGCATTTCTAGAGGTTTGCTGCTTATAGAAAATTGTAATATGTATAGCACAACTCTACACAATGGATTATTTGCTCTCTGTCCACAGCAGGTATCAAACCATGTTTTAACAGTTTTGTCCATAAACATAGTACTGATCCACCAGTGGTCTGCTTGCAGGGAAAATATTATATTCAAACCGTTAGGCTTAATTTATATACCTTTATTTTTCATTTTATGCTACTGAGTAATTAAAATGAACTTGGAATACAAACTATGTTGAGTTTAATAAATAATTGAAATTGTTGAAAATGGTCTCTTATTTTAATGTGAGCCAAAATAATAATCTTATGAAAATTAACCATAGTGAATACGATCAATATTGAGTTACAGGTAATGGATTGAGTGCCACGACAGACGGCAATGTAGCCCAGAGTTACAGGTAATGGATTGAGAGCCACGACGGACGGCAATATAGCCCAGTGTTACGGATAATGGATTGAGTGCCACGACGGACGGCATTGTAGCCCAGAGTTACAGGTAATGGATTGAGTGCCACGACAGACGGCAATGTAGCCCAGAGTTACAGGTAATGGATTGAGTGCCACGACGGACGGCATTGTAGCTCAGAGTTACAGGTAATGAAATGAATGCCATAACGGACAGCAATGTAGCCCAGACTTACAGGATTGTTTGGTTTTGAACTTCGCGTAGAGCTACTCGAGGGCTATCTGCGTGAGCAGTCCCAAATTTAGAGGGAAAGTAGCTAGTCATCACCATCTACCGCCAACTCTTGGGCTACTCTTTTACCAACGAATAGTGGGATTGATCGTCAATTATAACGCACTCACGGCTGAAAGGGTTAGCATGTTTGGTGCGACCGGGATTCGAACCCGTGACCCTCAGATTACAAGTCGAGCACCTTAACTCACCTGTCCATTCCAGACAAATTACAGGTAATAGATAATATCAGTGAGTTTTGCTTAATATAGTTAAAACTTATGTATATGAGATAATGATTAAAATGACGATTGTCAGACGTTCTATGGTCTACTTTGTACAAACAGAGCAAAGTGTAATGAACGTTATTTTTAACTTTTTAACTGGGAACGAAATGTTTGATTAATGGTTAGCATTCCCAAAATACGCTTATAATACAAGGAAACTTGTGGAATCTCGATCTTCCTTCAACATGTACATAATATATAAATGATCGAATTAATCTCTTTTATATTTATGCAAGTCAGTTAATTCACAAACAGTAAAACGAAATGATTTTGAACATTCATACTAAATAGTTACATACTAAATCTGTAAACATATTGCAAATTACGATACAAAATCAAGAAGAAGTTTAGTAAATATCCTCACAGTGCCAACTAAATAGTTGCAGCCAGTGATGAGAAGAAAACCCACTTTTAGAGAAAAATATATGTAAAAACGGCTGGTTTTTGTTGAGAAAATTTATATGTAGAGGAGCGAACAACGTTTCGACCTTCTTCGGTCATCGTCAGGTTTACAATGAAAGAAAGAAATAACTGACCGATAGCTGACAACATGTTCGAAGAGGGTAATGTAATTGAGTGTTGAAATGTAGAGAGCGTGCTTAGATGTTTGATTATATTTATTAATAAAGGTATAAAGGTGTTCCTTTGTAACGGTTTATTTTAGACTTGAGTTGTTGTATAAGTAAGGCTTCTTTAATTTTACGTTTGTTTATGTTTGTTGTTTTATTTAGTATTTGGGTGTTTTCTATGGTTATGTTGTGTATATTTGATTTCACTGCACAACAAAATTTTTACTTCTTGAAAACTGTTGGGTGTTTCTTTTAGATTTTTGCCTTCTGATCACAAAAATCACATCAAATTTGCCCATCACGTACAGTTTCATCGAAATCTTCAGTTTTGTTATGTTTTTTCTTATATTTGTGTCCAAAATTTTTTGTTTCTGTAAGAGAATTATGAACAATGTTTTTTGAAGTCTGGGCATGTCCAGGCATGAAATTAGGTCAGGTTAGAAGCTGTTCTGTTGGACACTGCAACGTGATGCACCGGACATTGAATGCAAACAAAAATCAGGAGAAAAACACTTTTAATTATGTTGAACTTAATAGCGTATTAGAAACATAAACGAAATTAAATATGTTATTGCCGGTAAACAGTTAACTGTCTATTTCTCAGAGTTCCTACGTGATGAAGCAAAACCAAAATTATATTTGTGCCTATCCACCAGGTACCTGTCACGATCAGCAAATACTTTTCAGGAAGAAAAAGTTTTCAAAAAAATTGTTGTGCAGTGTTTGAATTGTTTTGTTTCATGTACTGAGTCCCAAGGAATGTATAGTCTAGAATAAGTAATTTTTTCGATGGATTTCCGTTTTAAATTGTGTGTCAGTTCTTGTAATTTTGAGGTTACGGAATAATATTTGATTGCTTTCTTCCTGTTTACATATGACGTTAATGTTGGTAAGTATGGAGTTAATGTGATTGAAAAAATTAAATGTGTGTTATGTAGATCTGAATCCCGCAATAGTGTCGTCTACATAGCTGTACCAGAATAGCGGTGGATGTAATGCTGTGTTAATTGCTTGTGTTTCAACTTGTATCATAAAAATATTGGCTAGAACTGGTGATAATGGGTTGCTCATGCTTAGGCCATTTGTTTGAGTGTAATTGTGGTTGTTGAACATGAAGTTTGTCTTCATCGTGGTGAATTCTATGAGGGTTTCTAATTGGTTGCTGGGAATGTCTATTGATGGGTTAGGGTCTCGGGTATAGAGTTCTAAGACTATCTTACCGGCTTCAGCGGCTGGAACTTCTTGTAAAGATGTATATAAACATAACATAACCATAGAAAATACCCAAATACTAAATAAAGTGACAAACATAAACAAATGCAAAATTATATAAGCCCTACTTATACAACAACTCTAGCCCTAAAATAAACCAATACAAAAGAACACCTTTATACTAATATTAATAAATATAATCAAACATCTAAGCACGCCCTCTACATTCCTACACTCAGTTACACTACCCCATTCAAACATGTGGTCAGCTGTCAGTCAGTTACCTCTTTCTTTCTTTGTAAACCTGACGATGACCGAAGAAGGTCGAAACGTTGTTCGCTCCTCTACATAAAAATTTTCTCAACCCAAACCAGCCGTTTATACATATAAACAGTTATCGTAATTTTCAAACTCTCAACGATTATTCCTATTTATCTCCATGGTAATGCTTATATATTGAGTCATATTCAGTCATTTTGTTTTGTTGTTCCTGTTATTAAACTGTGTAAAGCTTGTTTTGAGGTTGTTTTTTCAGTTGGAGCTTCATAAGAACAATCTATGTTTAGATGTGATATTTTCAGAAAAAAACTGGTTTGCCTGCGGACTTACGACGCTAGAAACTGGGTTTCGATATCCATGGTGGGCAGAGCAAACAAACCTTAAGAGTGACTGACAATGGAAAAGTTTGACGAAATGTTTCCTGAGCTCAGTGACCACTGAAGTAGTGATAAATAAATAACAAGTAAAGATTAAAAAGTTAAGTGCAATTAAATTGCACAATCTTTATCTAAGACAAACACAAAGGAAATATGTACTTAACTTGGCACAACAGTACTCGTGCATAAAAAAGAACACTCGTTCATAACGTACAACGTAATAAAGTACAAGCAAAGAACTGCACAATAATCCATGCAAGTATATCAGTCAATAAACATGAATTCTTACCCTTCCCCATTAGCTAGATTTAATTCATTAATTGTAATACACCAGTCATATCGCATGGTAAAATTAGTAAAAAAAATAAAGTTTTACAAGATAGGAATTCACATATTAATGTACTTTTGCCAAAATAAAAGAACTGTACGAGAACACAGACGAACACATTTAAATAGCTGTTACATTAGCATAAGTAAACAAATGAAAGAAATTATTAAACAACTATAATTGATTTGACTTCTCTTGCTTAAAACATTTAAAAACACAAAGTAAAAATATTCCTTTATCATGATGTATAGTAAAAACACGCGAGAAATATTGACCAATTACTTAATATTGAAATAACACATAATAACGCTCAAACTCTTAAAGTCTAAGACTTGAACTTTTTATAAATAGTTAAGCTCTTACACTCATAAAAACAATACTTATGCAAAACACAAGTTATGAAACAACACGTTGCATAAACATGGTAACATTAAAAAACGTGTTTACATAGGACAGCCCTCCCAAAGAGGAAAATAAATAGAATTAAAACATAATATAGATTTACGATACTTTCAATTAAGTATTTTCAAAAATTTACATACAGCATATTTATACACAACTACAATAATTTATAACATACTCGACAAGTGAGAAAAGAAAAAAAAAGAATGCACATATATGTATTGATAACATAAGCTTTTTAAGATTTAAAAAACATACAGATCAGAAACCATTTAACACTGAGATTTAACTCTTTCTTAAGATAAATGACTATTTACATTATTTTGCATTTTGCAGTTCGCTCTTAAGAAAAATCTTAAGTTTGGGTTTTCACTTCTTTTGTTTTTCATCTTAAGTTTGTCACGAGACTCTGGGTTAAATTTGTAGTTATGACATTTCTGGTCTTTTCTAGGACCTTATGGGTCTAAGCCAGATCTTTTTTATAAATGCTGGACCTCATCCTCATTTGAAAAGAAAACTCCAGACATCTCTGAAGAAGTCCATCTTATCTGTTATATATGGTTCAGGACATCCCTGAAGTTATCCATCTTATCTGTTGTATATATTTCAGAACATCTCTGAAGCTGGCCCAAGGAACTTCCTCGTAACTGTGGTCTTCCTTCCAAATGCCTGTACACATTTGATGCTAGTAGTGTTCTATTATGGCACATCTTTTGACAAGACACATTCAAGACTTGAACCATTAACCTATTGTAATTTTTGCTACTCTTTCCTTCACAATCACTGGGGTCACTGTGGAGTAGCAACCTTAAATTGAGCTGCTTGGAAGGTTGGTTGAAATATTTTTTCTGACAGGAATTCTGTAATGGTAGGGTTCACTATTTACAGTCTCATATTGAATGTTAACCATTGGAGACTAAATAAACCATGTAGTTGTTTTGTTTTTGAATTTCGCACAAAGCTACTCGAAGGCTATCTGTGCTAGCCGTCCCTAATTTAGCAGTGTAAGACTAGAGGGAAGACAGCTAGCTAGTCATTACCACCCACCGTCAACTCTTGGGCTACTCTTTTATCAACGAATAGTTGGATTGACCGTTACATTATAACGCTCCCACGGCTGAAAGAGCGAGCATGTTTGGCGCGACGGGGATGTGAACCTGCGACCCTCAGGTTACGTGTCGCAAACTTTAACACGCTTGGCCATGCCGGCCCTACTAAGCCATGTAAACATAAGGCTTAGTACATCAGGAGAGTCTGTGATTTTGGAAGTTTCACATAATAATAATATGCCCACTGATTATAATTATCTAAAAGTGAGGTTGGCTCTAGGAGTATCTTGCAGATAGTCATAAGATAGATCCAGGTCCTCTATATCACTGAGCAAAAAAGTTTTTGCATAACAGCTTCATGCTCTCCAATTTTTGTGTAATGCTGGGAAATATGTTGCTTTTGAGCACTGGGAACCACTAACTGCAGTTCAGTGGTTATTATGGGGATACTTCACACTTTCCTACACTCATAATTACTCACACAACTTCTACAGTTTATGTTTATCTGTGATATGGTCCTCAGTCTGTGCTGACTGAGCTTATGTTTACTACACATCAAATGTGATTAGGCTAGACATGAGTTTTCAGATGTTTTTCTCGGAGCTCTTGAAGTACACAATATCCAGAAATTCAATGAACATCGAGACACTCTATTAGTATTTCTACATATATTGTGCCTGGAAATGCTGTATAACGAATCATGCTCCTCAAATGTTTATATCCAGCACACAATCATTCCTTGTCGATTATTGATATTTTGTGAATCATTTTAGCAATGTATCGTCCATTCTGGTAGTGAACTTTCTACAATACAAGTAGTGTTGATAGTGTTTTATGAGGGCTAAAGTTTCCAGCAGTTGTGTCTATGTTATACAGTATCTACATTAAGAATTTGTGCGCATGTGACAAGCCTGCATGATTACACATTATACTACCTCCTGCAGCTCTAATAATATTGTTTTGATTCTACTGTTACTGGCAATATTATCTGATCCAATTAACCCGATTGATCAGCTGGTCTTATGAATACATCAGATAAACAAATCACTAACTAGCTGTTGCTTCATTGGATCTAAATTATCAGCACAATCCTCAACAAGTTATTTCAAGAATGTTGACAGTCACGTATTCATTTTTACACTAGATATTATGGATACAAATCGAATATTACTACTAGTCTCACTTACCTCTACTACACTTACTACTTTGAAAACCATTTCGTCAGGAAGCTGGATAAGTGATCATCAATAATAACAAAATAACACTAAGACATCATCTTATCTCAGACAGATAGCTATATAAGTTAGTAGTACTTGTTTGTTTTGCTTAAAGCACTAGAATAATTGATTTGCTTTGCTTCACTTATGAGATCTAATATTTCTGTTTAAGGTCTCTCTCCTCAGAAAACACCTGGCTGAGGTGTCTTTAAAATTGTATAATGTACATGATGACTAGCATCTGTGGGAACCGCAACTTTCAAATGAATAACTATTCCCTGTTTTAAGGTGGCAAAATGAAGAGTTGCTTTAGGCATTCCATCCTGTTCAATCTCAGTTTTCTTCGTGTTCTGTGTTTGCACTGGCTTGTAGAGGCTCACTACTGCTCCATAACTCATTATTCTTACCATTAGATGATTGTTATCTCACCTGTGAGATAGCGCTCAGTGACAGATAACATCTGCCAAATGCATCTCTGGACTATTTAGACTATTTTTGTGCTCTAATGGCCTTTAACCAAAAACTGGGTTGAGTTGGTCTGACTGATAAAGGCTCGGGAATCTTACAGACATTACTCTTGTACTTTTGCGGCCTAAGGTTCGAAAGGTATCATACAATTATGACAATTCAAATTCTTTGAACTCCGCCTCTCTGACAACCACTTCTTCTTCTGAGATTAATGCTCCCTCTTGCTTATAAGTCCTATGTCCTATGACAAATTCCATTTTCCATACAAGAAACATATTAAATTTAAGCATATTCATCAGACAATGCATGCTGATTTCTCAATGTAATAATCATATACAGAGATGAAACTTTGTAGAATAGATAGCAACTACCCGTTATCGAGACACAAGTGTAAAGGACGACGTTTCATCATGAATATTCTGCCTAAATAATCTGTCAAAAATTACTATACACAGTTCTATTGTTTCATGACTATACTACTGAATTTATTATACTTTATTACTGCTAAATTCAAACATATTATAAGTCTGCAAACTTAATGGACTAAGAACAAATAACATAATGGAATATCTGTGTTCTCCCTACCACGGGTATCGAAATCCGGTTTCTAGCGTTGCAAGTCAGCAGACATATTACTGTGCCGCTGTGAGGGAGGGTAATAACAACAAATAATTTGCTTTAAATCATGATCAGTCATATTATGATGCAATGTCACACGCACTCATTACAACATATTTAATCTTTTTTGCTTCATTTATGTTAACATTTTGTTTGTTAACATATTACTTTTTTCATTGTTGTTTAGTATAATCATTGTTCAAGTATTTAGTAAAAATTTTAGTAAACGTTTTGAGACACATAATTCGGGAAAGTTATTTGCATAGTCGTGCGCAAAAATACTGATCAAAATTGAGCAGATTTTGCTGAATAACCTTGTATATGTGGCTAATATTTAGACCAATCTGACTGTAGGTTGTGAAGATCTACCGCAATGAAATTTAGTAACAATTGAAGATTTTACGCTACATCTATTTCTTAATAGACTGCCTTAAAATTTGGTATTTGAGTGTATGTGTGTGTGTGTTTTCTTACAGCAAAGCCACATCAGGCTATCTGCTGAGTTCACCGAGGGAATCGAACCTATGGTATTTGAAGTACGTGTTCATTGTGAAGAAAGATATGTGACAGTTTGGGATTACCACAATCCGAGCAACAGAAAGTGGGAAAAAGCTAAACTACCAGTCATGCTAATAACATACAGCATTCCTGCAGGTTGTTTTGGCTGCTCGACACATTACCGTGTATTTTCATAATGTTGTACATTTAGATATATCTGTGTTTCTTCTTATTAGGTGATTTTATATATCACTTTTTTATATTCAAGGGCTTATGTCTTTCAGTTTAAATAGCATAGTGTATTTTCTTATAAAAGGATTACTATTTACGAATTTTCTGATAATTTTCTTTAATTAGGTTTATTTGTTTTTGTTTTTCATTCTCAAAGTTAGGTGATAACTGTTACTGCCCAGAGAGAACAGTGCTATATGAGACTTTGTGTAAGAATAATACAATGTGTAACCCCATTTGTAACATAATGTCCAAAGATCACGCTCCCCCAGTATGGAATGATAAAGACCCATCACATGGTAATACAATCTCACTAGCTATGTGCATTATTACCTTCTAAACAGGAAACTTTCACTTAGTTAATTCTACTCATGTTTTACTTCAAATCTCTAGTGAATCTTACCTGATCTTGACTTGGTGTAGAAACTCGTTACTTAGTAACTTCTACTCAAGCTTTACTGCAAGTCTCCACTTAATCTGACCTAATAGTGACTGGGTGTAAAAGTAAAAATCCGAATAAGTAAACAGCAAATACACATTTTTTTTATCTGTGTATTAACAAACACTAATTTCTTAGCATGTTACATTTTATCTTTGTATTAACAAACACTAATTTATCAGCATGTTACATTTTATCTTTGTATTAACAAACACTAATTTCTCAGCATGTTACATTTTATCTTTGTATTAACAAACACTAATTTCTCAGCATGTTACATTATGTGCAGATTCCAGTTATCTATAGAAAGAAATTCGCCGGCATACATTCATCACTGTTCCATATCTTATCGTTTCCAATCTTCAGTCCCACGCTGGAACAACGGCAGGTCTACGAATTTACAACAATCAGAGGTTCCGATTCGCCTTGATGGACATAAGAGACAGGAAGACGTGGCTTTGCTATAAGAAACACACACACCCCCAATCTCCAGTTACGCGGACTGAACAATAGTTTTTGTTTTGTTTTTATTATTTATCACAAAGCTACATGATGGGTTAACTGTGCACATCGCGAGTATCGAAACTCAAATTTTAGAGTTAGAAGACCACTTATTTACCGCTGAGTCAATGGAAAGAGGCTTTATATCAGTTAAATCCGGGACCAATATTCATTCCATCGACAATTCCGCATTCTACTATAATAGATGCAGCGAGTGTGTGTATCTATGTATATGGCCTATATAATAAATACAATGTGACGCCATGTTTTGAACAGTACCAAACAAAACTTCTTAAAAAATTCACACTTTAGATAACCGAGATTCAGACAACTAGAAACATAACTATGGTATGTGAAACAACCATTTCTTTACAACAGAACACAATTTTAAACAATTCTTTCCTGACAACAAGAACACGACTTTTACTTGAGGATTTGATTATATCTTTATTTATACAACTTGTAAACATATTACTAAAAAGGAGTTGTTAAAGAAGCTTACTTTTTCAAAAAAGGTATCAGTTTTAATATATAAAAACATTACCTTTTATATCAATGCAGTTCAAACACTCTTCCCATGCACTATTTCCCAGAATAATATTGGTTTTCGAAAATATTTACTTTTCCCAAATTCTTTTCAATGAGGAATAAATTCTACAGTGAGTAGTTACTTGCATAAACAGTCATTAGTACGGCTGCGTTTTGACTAGTAATTAAACATTATGTAGGTTGACACTTGGTATTGTTGTGCAGGTATTCTCGTTGTGTGCAATATAAATTCATTTTTTTAATATACGTTATTATTCACGTACGAGAAAGTACTCACAAAGGGTCACTGAAAGCTTTTATAAATACTCTGTTCCAAACAAATCACAAAGCTCGAAATATTAGATATGTCTTTACAAGAACAGCGTTCGTGTTAGTTATCCTTCGTTTCTGTTTTAAACGGTTTGATTTCATTATTATTGATGGCTACGCTCGCGTATCTAATTATTTATCTTAGGAAACACTTTTAAGATCTTGAAATATTTTACCAGATTTGAGGAAGCGTTTCTATGGTTCACTTACTCAGCAAAACGAGTTTATTTGGCAGACGTTTATAGATATTTGTATTTTTTAAACACCTACATTCATGCTTAAACCGCCACGTGGTTTACACGTGTGCCCTACAATTAATCATTTCCAACCTCTTCATCTTATACACTAAACTCTGTAAATAGAGAAGTTGTGTTAATATTTTTTTAGCTGTGAGAGGTCTTCAAACGAACAAGTTAATGAGTAAACTGGAGAAGTCACATTTTGTACGCCTTTCGTTGGTATCAATGTTCCCTCTAAAGTGCGCGGGCGCACAACAACCAACCAAGTGCCCTGCACTTCATTATTTCAGCCAAGCGCGGCTTCAGTGATGGTGATGAGTATTCACAGGTTGATAGCCTTCATGACCCTGGCAGTCGATAGGCCGAAACCCCAAATAACCAACTGGTAGTATTGTAAAACAGTCTAATGATAGAGTAAGGTCAATTGTCTAAAAATACCTCCCAACCCTTAAAAAAAACATTGATAGCGCACATTCACACATTACCTTGATACTGGTGCACATGGAAAAATTTATTCCGCACTTGAGTCGAAAATATTAGGAGTATCGGTTGAATTTTGCTTTATTCGCTCACATACACTGGTATAACCAGGAGTTGGGATAGGCAAAGTATCATATGACTCCACATAGCCAATTCAACATCTAGTGTCAGACAAATGCACCGAGAAAGTACTAAAAGAGGAGGAGGGAATTGGGAAATGAAAAATTACTTTGTTATTTATTTTAAAAAATTGTAAACTCTTTCTTACCTTTTATCTATTATATTTCACGTTTAAATAAGTGCGTACAATTAAAGGGAAATTATGTAAATCTCAGAATCAGATTTTCAGAGGTTTGGGTGGGGCAATTGAATAAAAAAATTAAACCCAATTATTTAAATTATTATCTTGTACCTTACTTTATAATGTGTAACGTGCTTTTATGTTCAAAACTGGTTTGGTTTGAATTTCGCGCAAAGCTATACGAGGGCTATCTGCGCTATCCGTCCGTAATTTACGAGCGTAAGACAAGATTGTTGTTGTTGATTTAAATTAAGCACAAAGCTACACAAGGTCCTATCTGTGCTCTGCCCATCACGGGTATCGAAACCCGGTTTTTAGCGTTGTAAATCCGCAGACCTTCCGCTGAGCCACTGGGGAGCAAGAGTAGGTGAAAGGCACATAGTCATCACCACCCACCGCCAACTCTTGGGCTACTCTTTTACTAACAAATAGTGGGATTGACCACACGTTATAACGCCACCACAGTTGAAAGGGCGAGGATGTTTGGTGTGACGGGGATTCGAGCCGAGTGCCTTAACCACCTGGCAATGCCGGGCCTATATTCACAGCTAAGTTTATCACTTGATTTACAAAATACATTTCCCCCTCTCAAAGGCTTTGGTTCATAATGGTTTTTATATTTCTACGGGCGGGAACCGACGTTAGAAATAAGAAAACAAAAGAGAACAAATTAATCTTAAGCTGTTTTTCCTAACTCCCAAGTGTCTATTAAAATTTATTTTCAGTTGTTACGCGCCAGAATATATTACTTGCCTAAAGGAAAATCGTTATATTATTTAGCGTGACTAAGTACTTATTCAATGATTTAAAAAAAAGTCTCTAGTGGCACCGGTAATAGAATTGGACATCCATATACATTTAACCAGGAAAAATATTTCGCGGTCTAAATTCTGCGATATATTTGTATATATTTTGTTCTCTATGAATCCTAGCTATAACATAAAAAAATGGTTTATTCTAAGTGTCTAGGTAAGGTCAGTCAATGAGTTTTTCATTCATTTTTAATTAATACTTAAATTGTATTTTCAAATGTTTTTACTTAAAATAAGTTGAATATCGTTAAATTCTGGTTTTAAGAAAGATAAGTATGAACGTTTCTCAGAGACAGAACCAAGTATCTGCATAAAAGAAGAGGAAAATGTCTGAAATAATTGTAATAACGCTGATCCACCAGGGGTCAGCAGCTAAAGACTTATGCTATTGGGTGGTGATTGTTTTGCAAATATTTCTGAAGCGTTCAAGTCAGGTAGTTATTTGAATTCATTTTAAGTATATCGTACAGTGTATAAACATCTGCTTTTATTTACAGTGATATGTCTCCGGATTTACAACGCTAAAATCAGCGGTTTGATTCCCCTCGGTGGGCTGAGCAGTTAGCCATTTGCTGATTTGCTACACGAAAAACACATGTTCACTATCCCTATTTTTCGTCTAAAAGCGGAAACATCAATTAATTTTAGGAGTGGCCTGGTTGTTTTGGGAAAAGATATTTGTTCGAGGTAATCGTCTACATTACTTCCTAAACAATAGTTTTTCAATAATGTTTAAATTGTTGCTTTTAAAAATTAAAACTTTCCTCCACACCCATCAACAGAGAACTTTATTCTACAATTAACACTCGAAGACAACCAGTCAATAGCACCATGCGGAATTAAGTGTCATTTTTTAAAGTGCCCAAAGATGAAAGTGCAAATATGTTTGGCAGCATATCTTGGGTTCATACCTTAGATTTTCAGGTCGAATCTAATCCACACACGAGAAAGATAAAAACAACGTAAGCATTGTTACTGCTAAGCTTCTGTTATCTTTTCCAGCTATATAACTCTTAATGAATTACTTATATGTCCGATGGCTACTTTTGACTTTCGACTTAAAAGTAGCTGTAGGTGGACTTGCTGTAACTTGCTCAGAAGATATGTTATTTGTGCACTTTGTAAGAAAAAAAATACAACTATAAGAAATGCTACTGTACAACGGTAGTAAAGTAAAAAAAACAATAAAAATAAAATATTACCACTACTAGTAGAGACTTATAAGACATTTGCTCTCAGAATAGTGTCTTTATTGCAACAGAACTTCTTTAGGTACATGATTTCTATAATAATAAAGAAATAATTTTAATCGTAGACACGAAAATATGTAAGTCCACTTTTATTTAGGTCGTACTTTATAAATGTTTTTATTTATGTTATGCCTATGTTTGATAAAGAGGTAAATTACCACTGTATCATGTACGTTTTTTATATTTGCTTCGTTAAGCCTAAAACACACAGTACTTAACTTTTCTAGGACCTAACGCCAAACCTTTTTGAAAAGTTCGAGCTTTTAATGTTATTATACTAAAAGACTAATAACAAATATTTACATTCACTTTTTTGTTATTCTTTCATTCATAAAGAAGTTGTAATGATTTGTTTGTTGAGTTTTTGAGCTCTCTTGCGCAGGCAGGCGCTTGCACTGTTTTTCTGAACAAAATTATTACTACGCATGCTTATAAAGTATATATAAATATAAAATGCTACTGTACAACAAAAACGAAATTAGTAAAAAATAATGAAATAGAAAACTACATCTGTATGAAATGCTACTGTACTACTGTACAACAAAAATGTAAAAAAATACAATATATAATGATACTGTACTGAAACAGCCTACACTGCAATATCTACAAGTTAATGTTCCGAATGTAAACTATATATGGTTTGGTCCACAGGCGCCATCTTTGAGGCACCTCCCAGCATTTAATGTTGAGAGCGCTACTCTACACTCCAAAGTTATGTACAAAAATATTTTTAAAATGCAAGAATACATCCAATCACTTCGAGAAGCTAGTGCCAGTGGTTACCCAGTTTAGTGTTTGTGTGCTTTTTTGTATAGCAAAACTATGTCGGGTTATCTTCCGAGTCTACCGAAGGGAATCGAGTCCCTGATTTTAGCGTTGTAAATCCGTAGACTTACCGCTGTACCAGTGGGCGACACCATTTTCTTTCAGAAGTTGTTAACAGTCAGATATATAGCTAATAAAATACAGCGTTTGATGTTGACCTTAAAATTATACCTCTTCCGGGTTCACATGATTAGAACCTGTTGTTTTCTGCATGTACAAGAAATAAAAAAACTGGCAAAAATTAGGTATGACGGAGGAATGGCAATGACAAAAAGAACAGAAATATGATAAGGATGAATACATAATCCCACACAAAATCACTACATAAGTAGCCAAATCTTTCCTATAATAAATTTTATCTGCAACTAAGTGTCGAATTTCTGTTATTTTCATGAATTCGGGTTTGAATAAAAACATTTAAACTGGATAGTGCTAAACAGTGGCTAATAACCATTAGCTTAAATATTGATTTAGTACTAGCTGGCTATTTATGCAGGTATTTTTGTATGGTTTTATATATTCATTCCTAACATATTTCTGTACTTTCGTACTTTTTAGCAAAATTTATATTACTTGCTTTACTCTTTTTGTTAAACAGTTTCATTGAAGTAGATTGATAAGTGAAAATTTGATTTATTTTATAATTCATTGGTAAAATATATTGTTAACATTATATCATTTTTTACTATTTTTCTAATTTTTGATTGCATTGGAAGCGGTAAAGCTCGAATGGTTCCTTTAGGATTATTTTAAAACCATGGAATGTTGGACCAATATTCAGCAAATATTTACAGAACCAATGCCTTCTAACTTGTGCAGTGCGACTCCACTACATACTAGCGATTTAAGATAAAAGCTATCACACAGAATACAGGCCATGAAGTACGATACCACATAGCTGCCAGCCTTAGCCTTGCAAAAAATGTGAAGAAAATGAGACTTCTGTATAATGTATTGTTATTTTGATAATTAAGAAACTGACATTTTCAAACTCGGACAACAATAACAAATACACAAATTTAAAAGTTATATAAATACACGATATCCTTGATATCTTGAATGTTAATTTATATTATTCTTTATTTACATTTACTGAACTTGTTTTGAAAGATATGTTGTGCAATGAACTCACAAACGATTGTTATATAAATATAATTTGTGCTGCTATCTATCGGCCGGAAATGAAATTGTTATTTATGATACATAGAAATAATGTATGCTTATAAACTGAACTTGCTAAACAGTAGTTTTCCTTTTTGTTACTTTTCCACAAAAACAGGTAGACAAACACAATAACATTGCTGTTATACAAGTTGTGGAACGCTAAATAATGTCAATTGCGTGCTTAAATAAAGCCAAAACTCAACTTTAGCAGTTATATGTAACCATCATAGAATAATATATTGAACTCGACAGCACTTTTACTCTTGTTCTATCCCTACATATTAAGCACTTCTGTACTTAGTAACACCATATCTATGTCATACCTTAGTGCTCACAATCCTCATTTTGGAATAAATCTAGTACTTAATAGTAAGTAAAATATAAAAATATCGACAACTAGTTGAAAATGACTGTTATTTACTCTCGTTTCTATTTTCTGGTTGCCTATGTTATCGCAATTTAATGTATTCCTTGGGTTCTTTGTCGTGCATTTATTAAGATATAAATTTTCATAACGATATAAGGGACTATCTTTTTTTTCATAGTTTTCACATTTCTCTTTTAACATCTATACATAATTACACCAGCTGAAAACTGTCTTGTGCCTTGCCTTAGTTGATAGTGACTTATCACGCATGTCGTTATGCTTACAAAACACAGGAACAGTTTTCTTGCTGTTTTGTTTTTCAAGTTTCTTGGATACTTCGTGTTCCTGACGCTAACTTGGTGAAGTTTTGTCGGACTGGACTGTCAGCTATTATGTTTCACAAGATAAACAAAAAATGACGTCTCCAAGGTAGACATCTGGACAGATAGTGAAAAGGAAATAGATATATAAAAATAAAGATAAACAACTTTGACTATTTTATTGCTTTAACCGATTCTGAAATGATAATACTTGAGACAAGATTCACTTGTTGCATGATATCTTAATCCTATGAAAACGTTTGAATACGTTCCTGTCATAAAGTAAAGTAACTAACCTTAAAAAGAAGAATCCTGACACGTTTCTGAAAATTAAGCTCAGTGGCCAATGTCAGATAAAATAGCACTTCATTCGTCAAGACTATAATCCTAGGTTTTAGTACTTTCTTAAACTGCATGAACAGAATCTAAAATTACATCAACACCATCAACGTATGAAAAACTGATGATTTAAAGACCAGATATCCAGACAAGTCTAGAAATAACATGAGAAATACTATTTTTGTACATCTTATCCTGCCCTCTATGTGCTCAAAGAACTGTTTTTAAGTTCATAAATAGTTATTGTTTTACCAGAACAAATCCAACTAGAGACTGACAAAAGCCTTTTAATTTGCCTTGCAGTACTTGTTTATTGTTGAACAAAATGCTGTACAATTGGCTATCTGTGTTGTTTATTGTTAAACAAAATGTACAATGGGCTATCTGTGCTGTGTCCACCATTCAATTTATAGCCTTATAAGCCCTCATATTTACATTTGAACTACTGAGGAGCTCCAGTCTGACAAAGCATGAAATAAAACTAATAATTACGTACTTGATTTACAAAACGTGTTATATAATTACGTACTTGATTTACAAAACGTGTTATATAATTACGTACTTGATTTACAAAACGTGTAATATAATTATGTACTTGATTTACAAGACGTGTTATATAATTACGTACTTGATTTGCAATACGTGTTATATAATTATGTACTTGATTTACAAGACATGTTATATAATTACGTACTTGATTTGCAATACGTGTTATATAATTACACACTTGATTTACAAAACGTGTGTGTTGTATAATTACCTAATTAATTTACAATACGTGTTATATAATTACGTACTTGATTTACAGGTCGTGTTATATAATTTAAAATTTACAAAATTCCAAAACCGCTTATTAATTTAACTCGTCCTTCAGCAGTTAAGTATAAATATAGAACGTTCTAACATTTCTGTGTAGAACCGAACTTACAACGTTTGTTTTGTCTAAATCTAAAAGTATTCAGTGACTGCTACACCAATGACACGGGTACTAAGATACCGTATTCTTCACGAGCTGACTACCCACATTGTTATAATAACAAGTTTCCTGGATACACACCAACTAACATAGATCATTGTGACCTTATTCTTACATTAAACATTAAAGTAATGAATAAACAAATAGAACTCGCATTTTTATTAAAATACACATCTGCTGATGAGTATATTTCGAAGCATAATCTCAAAGTTCTAAACTTTCGAATTGAATGAAAAGTGTGTTATTGATCATGTAGACATTCTGATAAAAGATGTAGAAACCGCGAGTAGTGTAAATTCTTAATTATTAGCGTTTGTGCGTTATGAAAAAGCTAAAATATTCTGATAAAAAGAATGTTATAAGCACTTGATTAAGAAGTTATTTCAAAAGTGTAAACATTTATATAAGGACTGTAAAAAGATGAATACGATGATTCAGTTGATAACCCGTATTTACTGTATATTTAGATAAGGACATTGCAGGTGTTGGAAGGAAAGTGAACACATTAATCGTAAAAGTTTTACTTTTTATAAATCCTTACTTTTAGATGGATAATACCAGTTTAAAGCACTACATTATCCCTAAATACAAGCAGAGTGTGACGGTATTTTACTTAAGACATAAAAGACAAATGGTACTATTAGTCTGCTATCCATCTTATAGCCATCTTCCTTGTGACCATCCAGGATAGTTTTGTTCACATCTCTTATCAAGGCTTTTATTTACAAACAATTTGTTATTTTTTAAGTAGTGAAAACGTATAATGACAAGCTTGGCCAGGTGTTTAAAAAGTAATATTTGAAGTGTTTTTCTTTCAGGGAAAATAATATACAAATGGACCAAAATAATTGTAACACTTTTTCATAACGCTATGTAACACAAATTTTGTTCCTGGACAGTATGTGTTATTTCTTAATTGCTTATGTTGTAAAAGTACATAAAATGGCTATTTTCCCTTCAAACTTTGCTTTTATGACCTGGATAATGAAATTTAGAAATTAATCTATTTTCTGTGTAAAAACAGGCAAATTTGAACATTTTCATTTACATAAGGTCTGAATAAAACAACATATGGATCAATACTTACATGTATTTATACTAAAGTTATACAAAAATGTTTAGAAGTGACTAGTTTTTCGTGATTTGCGAATGTCATGTAAATCACTTTCACGTATCAGCTCCCAAATACAGTCTGCCATCATGTTTTCGTTATACGTTCCCAGGTCACAAAATCAAAGTACAAAGAGAAAAATAGGTCTTTTCCATTTACTTTAGACATAAGCAATTGGGAAATAACACTTTCTGCTTAAGAACAAGAAATAGTAAAAATTGTTTTACATAGTATAATTAATAGAGGTTATAGATTACTCTCAAAGCGTGAGCGTTTCTGTGTTATTGCTTTCATATTCAGAAAATTACTCAAAATATGCAGTACTTTTATTGATTTACTAATAATAGATGTTCCCTGTAGCACTGTGGCACGTCTGTAGACGTGCAATACTAAAATCCGGGTTGGGATAAACTTGATGGGCTGAGTAGAGATAGTGTATTATTTATCTTTGGCCTAAACTTTAAACAAATAGTGACAGCAAAAAAAGTAACTTTCAATTGTCAGCGATATATCAATATTAGTAACACATTTCTGTATGATTCCAAACGTAATATTTTAAAAGTATTTAGTATTTCAAATGTTTGTTTTTGTTTGTTTGTCTTCTTATAGCAAAGCCACATTAGGCTATATACTGAGCCCACAGAGAGGAATCGAACCGAAGTTTTTAGCATTGTAACTTTATACACTTACCGCTGTACCAGCAGGGGACAAAGGTCATTGGATAAACAACAACAACAGATGAGTTACACGATAAAAATAATTCACATGGAAGGTCAGTGCATGTTTGTAATATCACTTGCCATTACGTTTTACGTAAACGAATTTCTTTGGAGTAGTCAGTAGGAAAGCACAGCATCCACCTTACCTTCTTTTACAGCACTTTGTTGTTTTTATTCAGATAATGATTATGTACATCGACACCTACTGTGAAGAGTACATTTCTGTCTCTTTTATAAAATATAATATCATAATAGAAGCCTGTAGAACAATGTAACGTTTTGAAGCGAAACTAATCACTGCCAAGATGAAGTCTTATGATATATTACAACTTGCAGTTCAAGTTTGTTTTGTTTATGACGAACATATTAATGTTATCTACCGCCGTTCCTGACTTTGGATCGCTGAACACAGGGAGGCAACCGACCGGCAGCATTCGCCACCAACTGTTAGGCTACTCTTTACAAACGAATAGTGGAATTAACCGTCATATTATAAGAGCAAAAGGAGCAAAAATATTCAGCACCAGGTTTCGAACCCGCAGATTATGAGCTAGCATCTTAGCCAACAGGCCCTACAATACGATACCAACTTCGCTAGTGATATGGTGATACTGATATGTTTCAAGTTATTTATGTAAAATAGCATGTCTGTTTTAACACCACAGGATTAATGACTGCTCTACAAACTCATTGATAAATAAGAGAAAACATGCAGATGGGGAAGTTACATTTGCAAGTGTCGTAGATTCATTTACGATAATAGTTTTCATACAAAAATTACCATTAACATTCGACTTACAACAAAAGTTTAAGGTCAAGTTTTTAACATAATTTTCAGCATAGTCAGTGAAACTGAGAAAGACAGATTACAGCAACAACGTCTTGTATATCCTTGCTTATTTATCAAAAATAGGCTTAATAGACATATTTAATTATTATTCTTGTCCAGTTTTTATGTTCAAGGCTGCAGACATGCAGACAGCTCATGGAGCTTTAAATCATTTGCCAAATGACATGCTCTTTCATGAAAACCGGCCAAAATGACTCAGTAAATAAGGTATATTATAATATATCTGTGTTTCACAACGCCTTTATTTCTGACCTCATGTAAATAACTTTTAAATTAAAGTATAATGCTCATGTGCAGAGTTCATTGTTAAATATTTTGTGTATTTTCATTACAGTCTAGCAGAATACATTGACTGATATGTGAAAGTGAATATTTAGAGTTTCTTATTAAATTTACATCGTAATTATAATAACTAATGTTTTATATGTATATGACAAACGCTGAATTGATATCAAATACTTTAATAACTTGGTTTTTGGACTAACTAGCAAGTTAAGTAACTTAGTCATACTAATACAATTGATTTTATAAATCTGTATGTTTTCTAAACCAAGACGGTCAGTGGCTTTGAATACTAATGACAGTTTTTGAAGCTTGTTTGTTTTGAAATTTCGCACAAAGCTACTCGAGGGCTATCTGTGCTAGCCGTCCCTAATTTAGTAGTGTAAGACTAGAGGGAAGGCAGCTAGTCATCACCACCCACCGCCAACTCTTGGGCTACTCTTTTACCAACGAATAGTGGGATTGACCGTCACATTATAACGCCCCCACGGCTGGGAGGGCGAGCATGTTTGGCGCGACTCGGGCGCGAACCCGCGACCCTCAGATTACGAAGAGCACGCCTCAACGCGCTAGGCCATGCCAGGCCCGTTTTTGAAGCACTTTGAAAAGCGCGAGTTTTATGTATAATTATAAAATACTTTTTCGTAATTTATAATTATCTATAAAGTGAAATAATCATAATACCAGTGATGTTCTTTTGTGTATTTAAAAAAGCAAACGAGTTTAAATGTATACAGAGTTATGAAAAATGTAGAAAGGATCATGTAATGTTCTTTTTAAGATGATTAATAGTAAAATATCATCGACTGGTTAAGTTGAAATATCTCACAGCCCTAAACTCCACGTGTGACCACTTGACATCTTCCAAACAATCTTGTCACCAGTGTTAACACTGTTTCCGTCTGACCTTTCTTATTCTAAACTTTCCAGATTGTATGTGTGCGATTTGATATCAGTATCTTAACCATAGACAGTCTGAAAGTGTCGGTATTCCAAATAATAGTAATCAATAAGCCACTCATTTATTATATTCAGTGTAGGTTTTGGTTTGGCTTAGTTTGAATTTCGCGCAAAGTTATAAGAGAGCTATCTACGCTAGCTCTTCCTAATTTAGCAGTGCAAGGCAGCTAGTCCACCGAAAACTCTGGGGCTACTCTTTTACCAATGAATAATGGGACTCACTGTCGCCCCTACTAGTGTGCATGTTTGGTGTGAGTGGGGTTCGAACCCGATTTCTTTGGATTACGAGTCGAGTGCTTTAACCACCTGGCCATGCCGAATCATTTAGAGTAGGACAAGTATTGGTTATAATAATTGTTTCATTCAAATTATGTGTGGTTTGTGAAATATTGAAATAAGTTATATATTTCATATTATGTCAAATAAAAATTCTCTGAATTGTAAGACTGGTGTTATCAATATTTCTTAATGAGCTTAAATGATTACACTTTTAAGTGATTAAGACTATGTCTCTGTCTTCGTTTTTTATATTTAAACGACCAATATACGAGTTCTAGATCCAAACCTGGTATAATGGACGTAACAGTTTATTGAGATTGTAAACATACTAGATTTATAAAACGTGAAAGATTTTTGTTTTTTAAATTTTGCACAAAACTACTCGAGGGCTATCTGCGCTAGCCGTCCCTACTTTAGAAGTGTAAGACTAGAGAAAAGACAGCTAGTCATCACTATCCTTTTACCAACCAACAGTGGGATTGACTGTAACATTATAACACCCCCACGGCTGAAAGGGCGAGCATGTTTGGTGCGACCAGGAGTCGAACCTGCGACCTACGGGTTAAGAGTCGAACGCCATGCCGGGCCAAACGTGAAAGAAAAGGAATGTTTTATCTTTTATCATAAGAAACTTGAAAAATACTAAAATAGGGAATTTATGTGTTGTTTGCCCAGTTTATATAAACGATTAAAATGCTTATTTTTAGCATGTTGGCTGTCTGTATATGTGTTTAATAGACGTTTTTTATTTACACCATGATATGAGTTAACATTTAAATATCCCCTGATCTTTGTGTATGGGTGACACAAGTCTAAATTTATATATTGAAGGTTAGTTTTAACTGCAGGTAAAGTGTATGACTTATTTAGTTTTTATATGTTTTGTATAATTTCTAAAATAAAGAAAACTTTGATTACTTGTATAAAGTGAATATTAATCAGAGTTTATTATAATAAAATTATTATATTAGCTGAAGGCTTTCGTTATAAACACCGACTTGTTATCAAAACTTGGATCTTGGACTACGTAGTATTGCAACATATTTATATTCCTTCTAGACATGTATTTTTCTCCATGAGTTTTAATTTGATTCAAACATGTTATTTTAAATTATGTTTTCATGATTTATTGCAACAATGAAAAATTTTAAATACTTGGTTGGTAATTAAAAGAGCAAGTGTTAATAAAGGTATCATCGTTTTGGGACTGAAAATTTAAATAACTGATGAATTAGCGTTAACCGTCCTTTTTATGATGATTTAATTAACTAATCAATTAAAACTAAGTTTCATTTTAGGAGAAGTTAATTATACTGGATTTAATAAATTAATTATAAAGGATTTAATGAATTAGCGTTGAGCGTCCATTTTATGATAATTTAATAATAAATTAGAAAGTGAATTAACTATAATTATTTTAATTAATTATTGCTAAGCATTTTTTTCAGGGTGAATTAATTACATTTCTTTATTTAGGGATTTTACTAGAGGAGGATTGTATAATAGTATTTCAACCACATAATTTCCACAATATTCCATTACGTTATCGTCGCCCCCCAGTGGCTCAGCGGTATGTCTGCGGACTTACACGCTAAAATCCGGGTTTCAATACCCGTGGTGGGCAGAGCACAGATAGCCCATTGTGTAGCTTTGTGCTTAATTCAAAACAAAACAACAAAAACAAACAAAACAACGTTATCGTCTTGTAACAAATATAGGTTGGTCTTGAAGAAAGAGTCCCACCTTTCAAAAACATTCGCGTTACATGTTTTTATCACTTCTTGCAGGGCTTTTCTTATCGAGTTTGTCAATTTCAACATTATATTTCAACTTCATCATTTTTAATACATGACGCTTTATTGCATCTCGTATATAAAAGTCTCGTAACAAATGATCCAGGAATTAATATTCTAGTAAATACATTTATTACTCAACTCTGAAATGAAATTTTATAATTCTGAATATTTCTTTTTAAAATATTTATCCATTGAACTTACTTAAATAGGTGACTTTTCAAACACAAATATTTTTAAAGGTGCACAATTTGTGACCAGCCTCACACTATGAAAATCTCTAACTTCTTGAATCCACGTGTTTTTCTGATACATCCAATGCTGGTACAGCTGTAAATCTTCGGATTTACCACGCTAAACTCAGGGGTTTGATTCCCCTCGGTGAACTCAGCAAATAGTTAAACGTGGCTTTGCTTTAAGAAAACATACACGCTTTTCTGATATCGTTAATACAGTTAATTATAATCATGCATCGCAAGAAAAGTTGTTCACTTGATAACAGTTATGAAATATCTGGAATGTTTCGCAGACTACAACCTCATCTTTCATGTTTGTTTGTTTTTGAATTTCTCGTAAAGCTATTCCTGGGCTATCTGCGCTAACCGTCCCTAATTTAGCAGTGTAAGACTAGAGGGAAGGTAACTAGTCATCACCTCACCCACCGCCAACTCTTGGGCTGCTCTTACCAACGACTAGTGGGATTGACAGTGACATTATAACGCCCCCACGGCTAAAAGGGCGTATATTTGTTTGGTACGACGGGGATTCGAGAACCCGCAACCCTCGGATTACGATTCGAACGCCTTAACACGCTTGGCCATGCCGGGCTACCTCACCTTTTATATACACTCACTAGTTACACTTGACTTGTTTTCTCAATGAGTCATTTCATTATTAATCTATGAGTGTCTGTGGTAATCACGTAAGTAATAGGTATTTGAGGTAGTTTCTAACAATAATTTACTTATTTATCATAATAATTCAAACATTAGAATTTTGAAAGTGTTGATTAAGGACAATATTTTTATTACTGTTAATATTAATTATGTTTTTATAACAATACAAAATATGTATTAGTGCAAATACAAATTATACCAACTATTATATTTTCCCCACCAGGTGGGAAAATCGTAGTTATTTCAATAACCAGAAGTGGCATACTTGATAATGGGGATTACACGAAATAGCGTCAGAGATTGTGATTTACAAATATGAATATATTCTATAGCGGTATTAAATTATGTGTAAGTGGATTTTAAATATGGGGTGTGTGATTACAAAACGTGAGAATAAAGAAAACTATGTACCTAGGTGTTTACCTGAAGTCAGTATATATACAGGTACTAACGTCAGTGGAGAGCTGAAAGATGAACATGATGAGGGATTGGATTTGGAGAACGGAGAGAATGAACGTCGGAAAATAAAAATTGTCTTTGTGTTTGGTAAGGTATTAATTTATTGAGAATTATTTTGTATTAACAAAATCAAAGTTTCAACTGATGATAAGAGTATTTTTCAGTCTAAAGTTGGTGTGAAAATATTAATTGTTTTAATAAAGAAAGACAATAGAGTCAATAGTTAATAAATGATATCTGTTGTTGTAATTTAACTTCAAGTTTTAAGCATACGTTTTTAATTAAATTAAAATCGCTGACACAAAACTGTGGATGTATTTAGAATTTGCTCCAGTATCTAACACTAGACAATGCTAATAAAGTCAGAGTGTAAACTATTAAGGAGCATCTCAAGACATTTCCTAAAATTAACAATACATGTTTGAGACCAAGGCCAACTTTTTAAGAACCATACACAACTTAACTGTTAGAGGCAGTTTGAATTCTAAATGAAAATTTAACTTTTCACAATGTTGCTAATGTGCTAGCATTTATAATTATAGTGTACTCTCTTGCACTACAGTAACAATATAATTATTGGATGTGCTAGAATAGTGAAAGGTGTATCATCTAATCTGAAACATTTAGATATAAGTGTTTTTATGTTTGAGTAAATCTATGAAATAGCATATTATTACATTTTGAACTATTTTGAGAGCATACCATGTTCAAGGCCAATTTACTATAGTATATTTTAAAAATTATGAAAGACTTTCACACAGACAGACCTTTAGAAGTCAACCCTGTTAGAGAAACGTATATATAATTCATTGGTTAATACTTTCTGCATGGTAGCTCACTTTGGAATTCTTATATTTGCAGAATTAAATAAGCATTAAGTAAAATTTTTTTACAAATATTTGAATTTTTTCAGAGTTAATTCCTTTATATATTCAGTCAATGTATATGAAAAATAACACCATCTTGTGTTTATTGTTTTTTTTGTAAAGAAATTAATTGGTTTGCATGCTACCTTATATTTTATTCAGTAATATTATTATTAGATGATACTTAATTTTTAAGTAGTTAAATGATGTTAAATGATGCTCATTTTGTAAATTTTGTGTAACGTGTTTGTTTGTACACAAGAGCAACTTTTATATAATTTGCCTTTAAATGATGTTAAACTATGCTAACTTGATTAATGTTTTTAGTTTATTTTATGAACTATGTTATTCTTGTATAGGCTCCTTTTAATGATGCTTTTCTTGCAATACTTGTTTGTTGTACAGAAAAGTGCAACATGTTTAACATAAAGAACCATTTTAATGTACAATTTTTAAAATGTGCTATGAAGCTGCAAAGGAATTAATCAGTAATCTGTGTAATCAAATAGTTTTAAGAAGTCATGTTTTATGTACTTTATGTGCAAGAGGCAAAATGAACACATATTTAAATAAAAATCTAGTCAAATGATTTTATTTTTTAAATGCACTGTCTTACATTAAAAATCTGTTATTGTTCGTCCTGTATTACTTTTCTTGGTAGAACTTCATCTTATCAGTAAAACAATTTTTTTTTCTCCCAGTAATGCAGTTCAAGGAGTATATTTTTTCTTTTACTCTCTAGAGCTTTTTGAGTAAATATTTTCATATGGTTCTCTAAATATAGAGAATGATATTCAATGATTGGTGCACCTTTAAAGTGGCATTTAATTTTTGATGATTTTATATTTTTCTAAAGAATAAATATTGTTTTGAGTAAACAAAATTTAATAGAGCAACAATGCAAAACCACTTTAGGGTTGTTTACTTTTGTTTTTTGACATCATTATATAAAAGCTATGATAGTAAAGGTTAAATATTTCACAGATATGTTAATAATTGTTGAAATTAATAATGACTGAGAAAAGGTGTTTTAGAAACTTACTGCATGTTAAAATTGGAAATAAGACAATTGCTTAGACGATGAGAAATATTTTTAGTAAAGAACAAATGATATTTTATATGTTCTGTAAAGAAGACATATGCTGTCTGTATGAATCCTTATATGACATAAAAGTAACTAATTGTGAAAGCTACTTCTTTACTGTAACATTATAAAACTTCTGGTTAATGTTTAATGCCTCAATTTCTTTAACATATTTTCCAAAAGCTATAAACATCAGTATAATCCTAGGTTGCTTATTATGCATGCTATGAAATTTAAGAATTTGAAAAAACACACAAAAAAACCCTGTCATGGTCACATGATTTCTAAGCTAGATTTTCTTGGAATTTAATCAAATACACATTTTTATCAGTCAAGCTTAACAGGATAAACCAAGTTAAAAGACATACAATATAAAACAAAAGAAATATACTATTTCTGTATGTGAGATAATAAGAAATAGATTTTGATGATGTGAAAATATATAAAGAAACTTAAAAACTATTGCACTTTATCAGAAATCAGATCAAACCTTCTCACATACAACTGATATGGAGAGAGCCAGGAATTTTTAGGATGAGGTTTAAATAAATGGATATTGGAAAGACTCGTGAGAGACATTGAGAGAGAGCTTGATTACCTCTTAGAACTTTTTTAAAATTTGGAATCTCTCTAGGGTTAATGCTTGACAGTTTTTGTTGATTTTTGCTTGTCACTCCCATCTATAGTTTAGCAAAATAGATCCATAAAAAAGCATTACTTTCTGCTACCATTGTGAACCTTTATTTTAGGAGGTATTATGAAAACTATAAAATCATTTGGGAATTTTTACCAGTGCCATCTGAAGCTAAGGAAAATAATGGCAAAGAAACATTTAATAGGCTAAGTCCTTGCCTTTAGCACATCCAGATAAATTAATTAAAACAATTAATTCTGTAAGAAAAACAACAACTTAAATTTATTACATATGTTTATCATAAGTATCCATCAAATGTTGCTGTTCATGTGCATATTTAATTAGTAACATTAATGTAAGTCAACCTATCCAGAGTTTTACAGTGTACAAGTGTAGGCTATAGGCTTATCCACACAATCTTTGACTTACATCTCCACTTTGCCCTTTATTTCTATGTAATTATTTTTATATTTCCTGTGATTCTCTTTTTACATTGGAAAATAAATTTCTAGGTATTCTGGATCATATTTTCCCTAAATCTACTTTTTGGTTAATTTACTTATGTTTTGTTACTTATTTGATTGCAGTTCCCTGATAGTATGTTACAAGATGAAGCATTGAGGAGCTGTTGTAACTTTATCAGATAGCACAAGTGACTTTGAACTTTGTAAATAGTAGCACTTTATTCTGTTCATTTGGGTGTTATCTCTTACTTCCAAACTAATATTTAACAAGGAAAAGGAAAGCACTTGGTTAGGAGTCAAAGTTTAAATCATTAGGTGTTTCATGTTGAATGAGTAGGGCCAGTACAGCTTAAATATTTACTAGCTCTTTGTGGTAAAAAGGTTTTACTGATAATAATATTAGACCAGACATTTAACTTTTCTTATGCCTATTACTTTGCCAGTAACAGTTCGCCTCTCTCTTGCTTTCATTATATTTTTAGCAAAATACACTTTTCTTTTCTCAGAGTACAAGACCAAAAGAATAGCTTTTTTTGAGAATCTAGAAAAATTAATTAAATTCAAACACTGCAAATAGAAGTCCAAGTTTCTCATCATAGAAATGATAACTCCAGTCATTTTATATATTATTTTGTAAAATACACAGTCATGTTCAGATAAGCATGACAGATTCTGTTATTTTATGGAAAATTTTACACATTAATGCTTCATCTTACGACCCCAAACTTGTTAAAGAGCATTTTAAATTAAAAAAAAGTGAAAAAAGTATTGTTATATACTGGTTTGTTAAATCTAACCATAAAAACATCAGAAAAATACTATCATATGATAACAGTTGGTCATGACTTAAAAAATTATTACATTGGCAGGATATTAAATAGAAAATCAAAGACCAATGAGATAAACTAAAAAGAAGTCATGAAACTAATCATGTTGACGAGGATTGAAATTTAGAACGATAAAAGTGTACAACATCTGGATATTACAGTTTGAATAAGTTTGTGTTGTTTGCGTGGTGTGCTTTTGTATAGAGAATTTTTCTGCATTCTGATTTGTATATGGGAGAAGTAGGTGTTAAGCTATATCTGATATATGAAAGTCAATAACAGTTTTTCCATTGGTCAGTCAGGTGATATCTCAAGATTATAACTTACTGTATGACTCAATGGAATGACTAATAATGACATTGGTAACACTGGTGTCTTGAGAGGAACAGTAATATGATGCTTGGTAGTTACATATAAATATACACACATGCACGCTAAAGGTGTGGCAATATAGATGTACAATACAAGTTCTGTATTGCAAAGCTGTGATGTGATTGTATCGATACCTTGTCCAATACAAAGAATTTATATATCTTCACAAAATTTGACAAGCTTTCAGTAAACATTATATGGAAGAAATCTAAATTTCTAATAAAGTATTTTTGCCCAAGTCGCGCTAAACATGCTCGCCCTCCCAGTCGTGGGGGTGTATAATGTGACGGTCAATCCCACTATTCATTGGTAAAAGAGTAGCCCAAGAGTTGGCGGTGGGTGGTGATGACTAGCTACCTTCCCTCTAGTCTTACACTGCTAAATTAGGGACGGCTAGCACAGATACCCCTCAAGTAGCTTTGTGCAAAATTCCAAAAAACAAACAAACAAACTACATCTTGTCTTCATTTTATTTATCAAAAACATAACATGCAAAGTAACATAATAAATTAACGAGATAGACAAATATTAACTTTTTTTTGTGATTTTACTTCTCTTGCCAGCTGCCATTCAATTGATAAAACCTGGAAATATTAAAAAGCACTGTAAAATGGAAAGTGCTTAAATAAAACATTATTATAAATATAGATAATAAATAATGAAGTGCAGACGAGACAATCATATTTTTAAAAAACTGTTGGTAAAACTTCAGTGTATAGGCATTTGTTGTATCCACTACTATGATGAGATAGGTACCCCTATTCTATACTGTGAACTCTTAGCTCTATCTCAGGCTCACTCTCTTAGCTTGGTAATGTTGATACTCTTTTTAAAGTTTAACCCATTACATTAGTTAGTTCTTAATAAACCCCTTAATAGGTTCTTAAGAATGTTTAGAGAGTTAATTCAACAAAATCACTGTTCTTTATCCTAAGCATTTAACTTCACTGTTTTTCAAGTTTAAATAGATTTTCATTTTCACTAAATGTTAGGTTTGTCCAATATTTTTTCTCTTCCGTACTTAATCACAGTCAGAGAACCTAAAATTGCTTCAAAATAAATATATTGTCACTTTTGGTGAAAATATATTTTACCTAGTAATAGTATAAAATAGTTTGGAAGAAGAAAATTTTGGTGCCATGACAACATGGAATGTTCTGTTTTTGTCTTCTTTTTTTATATGTGTATTAGCCTTTACTTCAACTTGTGTGTTAGTAACCTTAAAAAAAGTTTGTGTTTGAGAAAATGTCATTTTCCAAAACTCTGAAAACTTATGACTGAGAAGGAAAGTTGTTCGCTTAAGGGAAATGTTATCTAAGAGAATTTTTAGGCCTAGAAGAAGTCCTTTTCTAGATGTAATTTTCACTAATGTTGTAGAGATGCGTGCTTTCTTTATCATTTCTTCTAAAACCTAAGGAAGAAAAATGAGCTGTGAGGTAAGTCACAAACCTCAGCTGGAAGGTATCATGCTAGGGCAATCATGGAGTATGGAGAAGCCTTGTATTGTGCAGAACCAGTGGATGAGTCACTGATGGCAACTTGTAGCTCTATGATCCTGGAATATAGACTATCTGAGGGCTGTTGTCTCTGAGTATGCTTCCTATGCTGTACCTCTTATGTTTAGTATGTTTCAGTTTGATGTTGGCTGAAATTCCCTAGCAGAAAGGTTTTATGCAAAACTTTTAAAAAAATTGTTGTGCAGTGTTATATGCCTTTTACTAATATTTTTGTCTTATATTTTCTTACAATACATTAATTTATAATTAAGAATTAGCCTAAAAATTGGATTTGACTAACTGTTATTTAAAGGAATTGCTTTTGAACAAATGTCTACAAACTATGTATTTGTGTGAGTGAAT